>CM035236.1:18905813-19505813 GCA_020226215.1 Sindora glabra
TAAGGTACAAGCTTTTAGATTTTTACTACTTTTACCCAAATCCAAGTTTAGCTAAGTGATGTACAGAGAATTACAAGTTTCTTCTCATAAGAGCATTTTACTTTACTCAACTTTAGCCTAAGCTCATAATTCACAAGGTTTCAAATACGCAATAAATATGTATACAAAAAAGAAGAGATGTCTAAAATAGACATTCAACAGCAAGAATACTTTTTAGGAATAGATATACAAATAAAGCTTACATATGATTAGAATTTTTGCTCAAAGAAAGCTCTGATAATAGCTAAATGATCAAGATGAAGTATGAAAATTTTATGATTTAAGTTCTTATTTATTTCAGCATGGAAAACCTTTATTTGTAATCAAGAAAGGTAAATATGTTCATTGGCCACTTCTTCATTTTAAATTTGAATTTTGACTTCACTTTTGATTTGAACTAGGAATTTTTTAGAGAGTACTAGGTTTTCTTAGTAGCCATTTTGATGTTTTGATACTTTCTCTAAGGTGTTAACACGTTAGCATAGCTTCCACTATTGTGTAGCAACCTTTGATTATCAAAAGATTCTTTTAACTTTTCAACATGCCTAGTTTTCTAACACAATAGATTGATCCTTTGGGTTTTCCCAAAATTAGCTAAAATTAAAAATCATCTCCTTTTGTAAAGTACTAGGTAGAAGGAATCTTTCATATTTAAGTAAATGTTGCTAAAGGATTTTTTCACATGAGAGAGAAAGACATATGGTTGCATTTTAAATCTCATAAAAATAACTTTTAAGAGATTTTTTAACTTTTTAATGTATAATTATTAATATAGTATTTAATTAAATTTGTTTCATCATCAAAATTAAACACATATCTAAATATACTCTAACATTCTCTCCCTTTTTTATGATGACAAGTATATGGATCTTTAAACAAATTTAAAAAGGAAGTATGGAAAGATATTACTAGAAAATCCTTAAGTTAAGATCTAAAAGATACTTCCCCTTAATTATAGCTTTCTTGAAGTACCAAAGCTATGTATCGGACTATTTAATCCTTTGGTAGCAAATGACTTAATCTTTCAGAAGACCGTGATCCTTTAACTTGATTTTTTGAATTTGTGAGCCCCTTATTTCTCTCCTTTTTTGGCATCATTAAAACTCACAAAAATACAAGTAGATAGAATTTCACAACATAGTTAAATAAATATAACAGAATCATTCATAATAAATAAAATATGTATAATAAAGTTTGAGTTTAAGCATGCATCAAGATGTTAAAAAGAGTAATTAAGTTTTTAGAGGCCATTCAAAAGGCTTCATGTAGCAAAATAAAAGAAAAACATAATAAAAGACAGTTTTGAAAAGATTGAACCATGATCTACCAATATCAAAGAACTAGTCAGGGGATTAAGCAAAGATTCTTTCTTTGGCATTTATGATGATACTTCACTTGTAAAACTTCTGCATGTGAAGCATAGTCTGAACCATATTATGGACATAGTGGCTTAAAATCCTTAACAAGAGATGGATTTCATGCTAATTTTCTTCTAGCTGATCTATTCATGCTTGTAACTCCCAAATTGCTTCCATAGGGTCATTAGATTGGTTAGAAGTAAAAATAGAAGATCCCTTATGGACAAAGCAAATTCCTTATGTCTCAATACTTCTTCGAGATAAACAAATTTATGGCTTAGTCTAGGTGCAACACTACTTTTATTTGTCATTCCCTTCATAGGTTGATATTTGGCAAATGCTTAATCTTTTGTTCGGTGATCCTATGGAAACTTCTTACAACTCTTAAAGTTAAAGTCATGGCTAGGTTTTGTTTGCTTGTTTAACATTTTTACATCAGCGTGCTCCAAATTTCTTTTCTTCTTCAAAGTTATTTTTATCAATATCCTTAACCCAATATGAAAGAGCTTATTAACAAATTGTTTCATATGCTCTTTAGAGATATTAGTAGTTGCTCTTTTGATTTTAGCTGTATTTAGCTTATTTGATAAAGAAAAAGCAATACCCTTATTTCTATCTCAAGTAAAAACATGTTTCACTTTAATGTAAGTGTTCAAAGATGGCTTATTAAGTGACTTGTTAGTAGTGGTGATTTTTAGATTAGGTTGACCTTTTGGTTTGAGGTTTAAACTAGCACTCAATTGTGGTTTCTTAAAGGATCCTTTATCATTTTTAGAATGGTTAGAAATAACAACTTGATCTTTGAATAAGACTAAAAGGTAGTATTTACAAAAAGCTCTATTTTTTGGTTAAAACTAGATTCACCATCAAGGTTTGATGGTATGATATTATTCTCAAGCAGCTTTCCTTTTTTCACTTTTTTTATTTTTTTATTTTATTTTCTTTTTCTTTTTTAGAACTTTCTCTAAGAAATATTTCATTATCATTATCACTAAGCTTTTCCTTTTCTTTTCTTTTCTTAATATCTCCTTTTTTACTTAAATATTTCTCTTCTCTGATGATCCTTTTACCCCTTGTTCCTATTTCCCTTAACATTTTTGTTTTTATTTTTCTTTGATTTTTCTTCATTATCTACACTATTTTCCTCCTCAAGCCCACATTTAGTCCTATTTTCTCCTTCATAAGATACTTGCTCCTTATATTTCAAAGTTCTCAATCATTAGGCATTCCATATGTTCCTTTCTATTACAAAAACACCACGAAAGTTACACACAAATTTTGCCTAAAGTATTTATGAATCTTAGTAATGATCATGAGGCAAATAGGTCTTTTTATGGCTTGTAATTTAAATCATATTTTTTATGATTAAATGGCTAAGATTTATAATACGATTATGTCTAATAGCCTAGAGAAGAAAAGCTTTAAAGTTATTTACCACATTGAACTTGCCACTTTTAAGATCAATCATCCAACAGATATGTAGATGCAACCTTTTGTGATTAATATTCTACTTTCTGGAAGGTGGATTCTTCTTATAATGCTCTTTGACAAGCTCTATACATCATTAGTCAAGTTTGAAACTAGGTTCCTTCATTGTACTTTTGAATAGGATAAGTTTCAAGCCAGAGTCAATAACTCCCAAATAGAGAGGGTTTTAAGTTTGATTAAAGGTTGTTGAGTCAAGTTTGTAACTATAAGTTAACCCAAACAAAGAGGATGATATTTTTACTATCAATCATCAAATTAGCGTAGAAGAGTCTTACATGGTCTTTATACATTTTCTTGTTGATTTTTACAAACTTCTTCCATCTCATTTCTTATAACTAGTTAAATGCCTTAACTCCCATTTCCTATAAGGTTTGGTATCAATTTTACAAGGTGAGATAACTTGATGATATTGAAAACTTCTTTATATTTCAGTTTTGCTTATTTATTTTTATAATCGTTCCTCCCAAACTTCATCTTTAAGATTTCATCAGTTATGAGAAAAGATAAACATTTATGAAAAAGCTTTTTGTAAAAAGTTCAGTTTTAACAATGTAGGTTCAAGGTAAAGTTTGAATAGAGATGGATGAAAAGCTTTTGAAGATGGAAGGTATTTTTAAAGGCTAAAACTTTAGCTTTTGAAATTGAAAAGAAAAGAAGCATTTTCTCTAATGTTTCAAAGATGTTATAGCTTGGCAAGAATTAAGTGCAAAAGAGGAAAATTTTTAAACGAAAAATGAGTCAAAATGGATTTATGGAATTTTTAAGAATTAAGAAATTTATGCATAAAGAGGAAAAATCTTGGGACATAAAAATTGATTTAATAGGAATTAGATATAGGAAAATATGAGTGAAGTGAGAGAAAAAAAAAGATATAAAAACAGGATAATGAAGTAATTTAAATTAAATGAATATTTATCCAATGCAAATTTCAATACATCTAATTTGAGGAAATGTATTGAAACAAATAAAAACAATGTATCTTTAGTAATATAAAAATAATTATTAATCAAGAGTTATATTTTCAAATAAATGATAAAAAATTATTATTTATTCAAAATATTTTAAGAAGTTATACTATTATTATTATAAAAAGGAAAAAATAATTTTAAATGAGAAGTTAAAAGATTATCAAAGGAATTTAATACGTTCAAAGATTTAAAAAAAAAACTCATCATTTTTTAATAAAACAAGTAAAATTTCATTATTATTATTTTTAAATAGAATTATAAACATTTTTTGGTTAATTTACTAAAATATTCCAAATAAGTATAATTTAATCAAGACTTATAAATTCAATTCAACTTAGATTGTTCAATCATGCTAAGCTTATTTCTTATCAAAAATAAATCAATCTTTATTTAGGGATCTAGTAAAAATATCTGCCAATTGATTGTTGGTATTTATAAAATTTAGCTTAATATCCCTTAATTGAACATGATCATATATAAAAAGATATTTAATTTCAATATGCTTAGTTCTTGAATTGAATTTTTGATCAAATTGATGGCATTTGTATTATCACAAAGAATAGGAATATGATCAAGTTTTAAGTCAAAAGTTCAAGTTGTTATTTCATCCACAACACTTGAGTGTAACAAATACCTAGAGCTATATATTCAACCTTAGCAATTGAAAGAGCAATTGAACTTTGTTTCTTGATTTGTCAAGATATAGGATATTAACCTAAAAAGTGACATATTTCACCTGTGCTCTTATAGTTAACTTTACATCTAGCAAAGTCCATATCAAAATATGCAAGTAAATTAAAAGAATCTTGTTTAAGATACCAAAATTCAAAATTCAAGGTACCATGCAAATATTGAAAGATCCTTTTAATAACATAAAGATAAGATTCTTTAGGGTTAAATTGATATCTAGCACATATACCAACATTATGTAAAATACCAAGTCTATTAAAAGTGAGATAGAGTATTAATCATACATTTATACCTTACTCATCAACATTTTTAT
The DNA here is from genome assembly GCA_020226215.1 of Sindora glabra. NCBI lineage: Eukaryota > Viridiplantae > Streptophyta > Magnoliopsida > Fabales > Fabaceae > Sindora > Sindora glabra. The sequence goes on from CM035236.1 coordinate 18,910,670, forward strand.
CATTCTTATTTTTATCAAGCATTGGATGGACTTAGAAGTGTTCTAATAGCTTTAGCTTGATCCATCCCAAATCTTTTGAGTAGTTCATTTTTGTACTTTGCTTGATTGATAAAAATTCCTTCACTTGTTTGTTTGACTTAAAGTCCAAGAAAGAAGGTTAATTTTCCCATCATACTCATCTCAAATTTTCTTTTTATATGATTAGAAATATCCTTGCACAAATCATTATTAGTCAATTTAAAGATAATATCATTAACATAAATTTGTACAATTAATATATCAAACTTTATGCTCTTTGTAAATAAAGTAATGTCAATATTACCTTTAGAAAAATCATTTCTAACAAGAAATTTACTTAATTTTAAAGGTACTCTAGGTATTTCTTTTAAAACATATAAAGCTTTCGTTAATTTAAAAACATGATTTAGAAACTAGGAGGTTATTTTATACAAACTTTTTTATTTAGAAAACCATTTAAAAAAAGTACCTTTGACATCCATTTAATAAAGTTTGAATTTTCTATAACTTGCATATACAAGAAGCATTCTAATGAATTGAAGTCTAACCACAGGAGCATAAGTTTTATTGAAATTGATACATTCTTATTGAGCTTTATTTCTTACTACTTTACTAGATTTATCAAGTTTATTTCAAAAGACCCATTTGGTCTTTATTATTAAATGATCCTTTAACTTTTAAACAAGCTTCCAAACCTTGTTTCATTTAAACTAGTTAAGTTTTTCTTGCATGACTTCAATCCAGCTCTTATTTTCTAATACTTCATTAATATTTTTAGGCTTGATGATAGAAAATTGGGGCATGTTCTTATTTTTAAAGGATAACCTTGTTCTTATCCTTTGTAAAGGATTTCCTAAGATATACTCCACAAGATATGGTGATAAATGATTCTATTCTCATGGTAGATTTAAGAGTTAAGCATTAGGAGTAATTAATCCATCAAACTCTTCTTATTGATCCTTAAGTCTTGTTAATTTCTAGCAGTTGATTTTTCAAGCTATCACTTTGGTTTTTGTCTATAAGATCATTTGCATCATCATCTTCTTGATTTCTTACGAACGGATCATTAGTCTTATCAAAAACCACATAAATGGATTCCCCAATCATAAGTGTCTTTTTGTTATGCATTTTAAAAGTTTTACTAGAGTTAGAGTAACCAACAAAGATACTTCATTCGTCTTGGAATCAAACTTTCCAAGTTGATTTTTGCTATTGTTCAAGATATAATATTTACATTTGAAAGCATAAAAGTAACTTGTGTTAGGCTTTCTCTCATTTAAAGCTCATAACGAGTTTTCTTTAGGATAGGCCTCAACAAGCATCTATTAGTGAGGTAACAAGAGGTGTTCATGACTTTTGCTTAAAAATATTTTGGAAAATTGTTTTCATAAAGTAAGGTTTTAGCCATATTAAGTGAAGTTCTATTCTTCCTTTCTATTACCTCATTTTGTTGAGGAGTTACATAATGATAAAAAATATAACCAATGCCATTTTCATTATAAGAATTCTTAAAATAAGAATTTCCAAATTTTCTTCCATGATTACTTTTAGTTTTTATAATACACATACCTTTTTCATTTTAAACCTTTTTGTAAATTTTTTCAAAAAACTTCAAAAGTATCATTTTTATGAGCAAGGAAAAAGATCCATGTGAATCTTGAAAAATCATTAACTATGAAAATTTTATATTTTTTGCCATCAAAACTTAAGGTTTTTGTAGGACTAAAAAGATTTAAGGATGACAATTTGGATTGGTGGGTCGGGTTTGCATTGAGTTGAGTATGGTTTCAACCCATTTATAGTAAATATGAACACAACCCATTTATTAAACGATTCAACCCGACCTAACCCGTATAACTTAAAATATTCATAATTAACTCAAAATATTCATAATATGCTTATACAATAGCAACATGACCTGTTTAACCCAATACAAACCCGTTTATCAATTTATATATATTAATTTTTTATTATATATAAATTAATAATTAATAAATTTATATATTATATAATTTATTATTACAAGTTACATGGGTCATGTTGGCTCAATTAAGAACCCGTGTAACTTAAATGGGCTAAAACAGGTTACACGAGTTGACTTGAACTTGATACAAAATTTATTCTGATTAGATGAGTTAATTCGCTTATGACCCAAACTTGATTAGGGTTAACCCAAACCTACATAACTTATATCATGTTATCATATCATATCAAAAATTGCCACCCTTAAAAGGATCCACATGCAATAATTCCAATGGCTTTGATATAGAAATATTTTTATTTTGAAAAGAAGTTTTCACTTGTTTTCCCTTTTGGTAAGCATTACATATGTGATCCTTTTCAAAGTTAATCTTTGGAAAACCAAGCACAAGCTTATTTTTAGAGAGTTTAAAGATAAGTTGCATGTTAACATGCCTTAATCTCTTATGCCAAACTAACTTTTATCATTTTTTAAAATAAAATATTTGTCATTACAATGAGAAATATCTTCTAAAGAAACTTCATAGATATTATCTTTCCTTTGGCCAACAAAAAATATGTTGTTATTTTCAATGTTTTTGCAGATAGTAATGAAAAGATTCAAACACTATTCTAAAGCCTATATCACAAAGTTAACTAATGCATTGGAGATTATGTTTGAGACCTTTCAAAAGTTTAACATTATTGATGCAAAAGTTAGAATTTATATTTATCCTACTTATACGATGATTTTACATTAAGTGTTATCTCTAAGAGTCACATTACCTCCTTGTACAAGTTTGATTAAGACAAACTTACTATCATCACCCATCATATGCTTAAAACATTTGTTATCAAGTATCCAAAAGTTATTTTCATCTTACAAAAGATAATTCAACTCTTTTAGGTACCTAAACTTTTTTGGATCCTTTTAGGTTAATAGTGTGATCTTTTAGAAGCTTGGTTCCTTTTGGAATTCAGACTTAAGCATTCTTTTTATAAGATTTTCTTAATAAAAATATATGTTATTTTATGGCAATAATGACATCAAGTATTAGAATTTAAAGAACTAGTTATTTTTACAAAGATGTTTTTGTAATACTTTTCACAGGAATTTTTTGTGTATGCAACACTTCCTCTGTTAAAGGTACATTTTTATTTACCCATAAAAGAATCTAAATTTTTACTTCTATCAACAAACTTAGCAAGATTCTTCATTAATGTTTCAATTTTTTCTTTTAAATTCTAATTCTCAACTTTAAAAATATTTTGTAAAGATTAATTTTTATTTTTCAAAATAACATTTTCTTTTACTAAAACTTCTTTTACTATTTCAATCACTTCATTTTAATTTTTTTAAAATATGATTTCCTTTTTAAAATATCTACCTCTTTGATTAAATTAACTTTATCCTTTCTTAAGGATTTTAGCTCATTTTTCAAAATGTAGTTTTCATCTATAATAAGAAGAAATTTTGACATAATTTTTTAAGAATTCTCTAATAAATCATCATATGTAGTTTCTAGTTCATCATAATCAAAACATTCTTGAGATAGCTTTTTGTTACCTTAGCAGCTTGCTCTTTTGTTATAAAGCATAGGTTAGCTGCCTTTCTTCTTCTATATCTTTTTCTTCCTCAAAGGAGACATACTTATCATTCCATGTAGTAATCATGATTTTTTTTAGTGGCCTCCTTGAAAATTTCTTTTTGAGATTAGGATAATTGATCTTTTTATGACCAGACTTTTTATATTCAAAACATAAAGGCTGCTGGTTACTTATTTCTCTATTAGGTTGATCCTTTTGGAAAAAAAAAGGTTTAAACTTCTTTTCTCTTATACATAAAAAGAAACTTTTTTGTAAGACAAACCATTTCATCATTATCATTATAAGGTTTATTCTCTTTAAGGATTTCTTCTTCTTATTTTAAATAAGAAACTTTTAGAGCAATGTTCTTCCTCCTTTTATCAAGAGGTTCTTTTATATAAGTTTTCTTACAAGCTAAGAGTTTCTTCTTAACTCATCATAAGTGAGAATCTTCAAATTATTTCCTTTTTGAATAGCATCACTCTTGGATTACCAAGATTTAGGAAGAACTCTAAGGATCTTCACAATATGATTAGGCTCAAGAATAATTCTTCCTAAAGTATGGAGAGTATTTGTAATGGCAGAGAATCTTTCAAATATAGATTCTATTCTTTCATCTTTTTTTATATGAAAGAGCTTATAATCATGCATAAGCCTATATATATGAGCTTGATAAACTTGATTTGTCCTTTCAAAGGTAACTTTAAGTTAGTCCTACATAACTTTAGCTATGGCATATTTTAAGATCTTGTTGAACTCTTTAATAGTAATTGTACATATTATTACATTTACGACTTTAGCATGAAGATTTACCTTTTTCTTTTTATCATCATCGTCAGTCCATTTAGTTTTAGGTTTTAGAACTTGATTTCTATTTTCCATTTTTATAGGAACATGAAAACCGTTTTCAATAATATCCTACATGTTAATACCTAATTTTGCTCAAATAATAATATAACTAAAATAAAAAATAATAAAATAATTTTTAAAATTTAAAAAATAAAAAAATTTATGCATAATAAGAATAATAGATGAGGAGTTACTGACACTCTTTATTTTTTTTACATTGCATCTCTTTATACCTTTCTACTGCATCTTATGCAATTTATTATTTAATTACTTAGTGAACTTCACTAATCATAGGCTTAATACATGCTAGCCTATCTTTTTTTTAACAATTAGATGAAGTGATTTTGAATAATTCTAAGAAGAAAAACTTTGTGTGACAAAACTAAGCACGTGGAAAAATTTAGTACTCTTTAAACATAATCTTATTAGGAGAAAGTCTTTGAAAGAATGAAGTAAAGGGCTTTTTTGAGAGATAACTAAATCATTATTATATACATCACATTTTATATAAAACCATGTTTACATAATTTTGTTCATTAAATTGAACTTGATCAAATTAAGTCGAGTTTTTATCAACTTAGGTTATTTACCTCATTATATCGAATTTAATTAAGTTAAGTCAAGCTTGTGTCAATACAAGTCATTTTCTTTTTCATTATTTAATCAAACTTAATTAAGTTAGGTTGAGCCTATATTAATCTAAGTCATTCACTTATTTGTTAAATCAAACTTAATCAAGTCGAGTTAAACTTGTGTCAATCTAAGTTATTTACCTCATTAAATTAAATTTGATCAAGTTAAGTTGAACCTATATCAATTTAGGTCATTTATCTCATTAAATCAAACTCAATTAAATTAGGTTAAACCTATGCCAATCTAGGTCTTTTACCTCATTGAATTAAACTTAATTAAGTCAAATTGAGCTTATGTTAATCTAAGTTATATATCTCATTAAATTGAACTTGATCAAGTTAAGTCGAACTTATGTCAATCTAAGTTATTTACCTCATTAAATTAAACTTGATTAAATCAAATTAAGCCTATGTCAATTTAGGTCATTTACCTTATTAAATTAAATTCAATCAAATTAAGTCAAGCTTATTTTAGTCTAAATTATTTACCTCGTTAAATTGGACCCAACCAAGTTGAGTTAAGCTTATGTTAATTCAGGTCATTCACTTTTTTCTTAAACTAAATTTAATTAAATTAGGTCAAGCCTATGTTAATTTAAATTATTTACCTTATAAAATTAAACTCAATCATGTTAGGTCAAGCTTGTATCAATTTAGATCATTTTTTTTATTGTTAAATTGAACTTAATTAAGTTGAGTCGAGTTTGTGTCAATAGGTCATTTACCTTTTTAAATTAAGATTAATAAAGTTAAGTTAAGCCTATATCAATCTAGGTCATTTACCTCATTAAATTGAACTCAATCAAATCGAGTTAAGCTTATGTTAATATAAGTTATTTACTTCATCAAATCAAACTTAATTAATTTAGGTTGAGCTTATGTTAATGCAGATTATTTACCTTATTAGATTAAACTCGATCAAGTTGAGTCCAGTCTATGTTAATTCAATTCATTTTCATTTATCTCGTTAAATCAAACTCAATCGAGTTGAGTCGGGCCTATGTTAATCTAAGTCATTTGCTTTTTTATCATTAAATCAAATTCAATCGAGTTAAGCCTATGTCAATTTATATTATTTATCTTGTTAAATTAAATTCAATCAAGTTAAGTCGAGTATGTGATAATTCAAGTTATCTTGCTTTTTCGTTAAATCAAATGCAATCAAGTCTAGCTAAGCTTATATCAATCTAGATCATTTACCTAATTAAATTAAATTCAATCAAGTTGAGTCAAGCTTGTATCAATCTCAATTATTTACTTTCTTAAATAGAACTTAATCAAGTTGAGTCAAATTTATGTTAATCTAGGTTATTTTCCTTCTTATCATTAAATTGAGTTAAGCTTGTATAAATTCAAGTCATTTTCATCCTCATTATTAAATTTAACTTAATTAAGTTGAGTTGAACCTATGTTAATTTAAGTCATTTACCTTTTTAAATTAAACTCAATCTAATTGAGTTAAACCTATGTTAATTTAAGTTATTTACCTTATAAAATTGAACTCAATTAATTAAGTTAAGCTTATATCAATCTATATCAATTAAATAAGTTAAGCCTATATCAATCTTAGTTATTTATCATTAAACTAAACTTAATCAAGTTAAGTTGAGCATATGTCAATTTTAACCATTTATCTTTTTAAATCAAACTCAATCTAATTGAGTTAAATATATGTTAATTCAGGTTATTTATCCTAAAAAATTAAACTTAATCAAGTTAAGTTGAGTTTGTGTTTATTTAGGTCATTTACCTTTTAAACCAAACCTGATCAATCCAAGTCTTTCATTTATTAATTAAATCAAACTTAATTAAATTAAGTTAAGGTTACGTCAATATAAATCATTTGCTTTTTTCATTAAATTAAACTTAATCAAGTTAAGTCGAGTCTGTGTTAATCCAAACCAAAATTGGTTAATCTAGATTATTTCCTTTTTATTTTTAAATTGAATTTATGTAAGTTAAGTCGATCCTCTGTCAATCCAGATCATTTATTTTTCTAAGCAGAAGTTGGTTAATCCAAGTTATTTCCTCTTCATTGTTAAATCAAATGTAGTTAGGCTGAATTAAGCCTGCGCCAATCTAGGTCATTTATCCTTAGTATTTTTAAATTGAACCCATCAAATTGAGTCAAATTTATTTCATTTTCATTATTAAATTAAACTTAGTTAAGCTGGGTTAAAGTCTATATCAATTTGGATCATTTTAATTTGAATCCAATCAAGTTGGATTAAACTTATCTTAATTTAATTATTAATTTAGGATTTATAAAGTTAGGCCAAGACTGTATCAATTCAATTTATTTATTTTTAAACTTGGTTAAATTAATTTATTTATTCTAAACCTGGTTTAATCTAATCAAATTTATAAGAAATGGGTTGTTTACCCTTTTTAACCTAGTATCAGTAAGGTTGAATTATGCTTACCTCTTATTTTGTCTTTTTTATAATATCTTGGTCCTATATATTGAAAATTACCTTCACTTTTTCCCGATTTCTTTTTTATTTTATAATTTCTCATGCTAACTTCTTTAATCATATTCCTATATCTTTTTTCAACCTTTATCACTTAATTTCTCTTTTTCTTTCTCTTCAATTTCTTACTAGCCTCTTTATGTTATTCTCTTACTTTTGGTTAACCTTTATCATCCAATTTCTTTACCTTTCTTCAATTTTTTACCAACCATCCTTAATTTCTGCTTCACGCCCAAAATAGAGCTACTGTAACAATTTGAAAGCTTGTTCATCTTGTGAAAATTTAAAAAAGAGACACTACAATATGGAAATGATATGTTTTAGCTGTTATATTCCAAGTTATAGCTTTAGCATGTGCGGTAATTTGTGATCCATGATAGTAAGATGGCTACCCCTTGTTAAGATTGGATTCAATAGGAGGATGATCTGTCATTTCTTTTGAAAAGTATTTATAAATGTTCGTAAATGGTTTTTTTGTAATTGCTTTTTACATGAACTTATATGTTATGTGTAATTTCTATAATAATTCTCTATGAAGATGCTTCACAATAATTTTCCCTTATCAATGACATGCCCTTACAATACTTAAATTATTTTCTTTATTGTTAGTAAATTGAATTCCAATCAAACTAGATCAAGCCTACCTCAATCTAAGTTATTTTTTTGTTGTTATTAATTTAAGTGTCATCAAGAGAGGCTTAAGTTTATATTTTAAAACATTAATATTTCATAATTGAATTTATTCTTATTATGGATTGTGTGTCAATATCTTTACTCACCTTCCAACACTCTTTAACCTAATCGTAGAAGGATGAATAAAAGGGCAACTATTGATATCTAATTTTATCCAACAATAATATAACTAAAATAAAAAATAATAAAATAATTTCAAAAACTAAAAAAAAAAAAAATTATGCACAATAAGAATATTAGATAAGGAGTTGCCAACACTCTTTATTACATCTCTTTTATACCCATCTATTGTATTTTACTCAGTTTACTTATTTAGTTTTACAATAAACTAATCACAAGCTTATTACATGCTAGCTTATTCTTTTTTCATAACTAGATAAAATAATTTTGAATAATTTTTAAAAAGATAATTTTTGTGGCAATACTAAGCAAATGGTGGTAGCCAATATCGAGAAATAATAATGATTTTTTTGTTGAGTTCTTAATTTGTTGACAATACTTTACTTAAGGAGTAGGTTAAATATTAATTAAATATATGTTAAATGCAAATGTAATTGCTAATTTCATTTATAAAATTTAAGGAAAACTCATTTACTTGGGGTGGAGGGATAAAAAATTTTAAAAGAAAATAAAAAAAGAGGAAAGATATTCAAAAAATTAAAAAAAAAAAGAGGGAAGAAAAAAAATAAATGCTAAAGACAGGTGGAAAAATGGGAAAAATAGTTAGAGAGAAAAAGAATAAAAAATAAGAAGTAGTAAAAGAAAAATTTACTAAAAAATTTCTTATTCTTATATCCATATCTTTTGGTCTTCCTTTTTCAAAAATCTCATATTTGAGATATCAGAATCTTTATTTCTTTAACATTTCAGACATAACTTTAGGCATAAAAATTAGAGAGAAAAAGAAAAAATAAGTCGAAACTTACAAATGAGTAGAAGAAGAAGAAATAGTTAGAAAGATGTGAGGAAAGGAAAAAGTTAAGAAAAAAAAAGAAAGAAAAGAGTGTCAAAAAATCATAAGAGAGAGATTTTTCTTTTTCTTTTAAAAAAAGTAACGGATGGGATGCCATTTTTCATTGTGTTGTCTCATCCAACTTATGTTCTTTTTATTTTTTTGTTATTTTATTTATTCTTTTTTAAAAGGATTTAATATTTTATTTGTTTGACATATGATATTAAGATGTTATTTTCGTGCAATTCTTATGACGGAATAAATTAAAATAGTTTGAAACTTTAATCTTTTTAATATTTTTGAAGTAAAAGATATTTTAAAAGTTAAATTTAGTAATTCAATTAAATTAAAAAATTTTAATATTATTATAAATAAAAATTATCTAAAATTTATTATTTTTTGTAGATAAAATGTTTAATTTATTTCACTCTGTTGCGTTTATATGTGTATTTATAATTTGCATTGCATTTTTATTTTTATTTTAAAAAGTTAAAATTATATTATAAATATAAAAATATTTTTTAAGAAAAACTTGATGTAATGGATGGGATGGCACTATCATTATGTTGTCCCCCACATGACATCTTTATTTTTTTAACTTAAAAGAAAAATCTTTCTTTATATTTTAATAACATTGTTAGGATTTTATTTTTGTGCAATTTATATAATAGAATAAATTAGGATAATTTGAAAGTTTAATCTATTTTAATATTTTTGAAGTGAGAGATATTCTAAAGTTAAATTAAATGAAGCAATTAAATTTATATTGTATATATAAAAATTATCTTATATTTATCATATGTACCCATAATTTATACTTTATTTAAAAATATTATATATTTTTATGATGATGAAATAATATTAAAATTAATTATAACTGTAATAAATATAATTTTTTAAGTAATTTCTTTATTCAGATTTAGTTATGAGCTGGACAAATTTGATATTTTAAAAATTATGAAATAATATTAGAATTATGATTTTAATTTTTCTAAATAATTTCTTTCTTAAGATTTCAACATGAAGTTAGATAAATTTAATACTTTAAATTAAAAATTATTGATTTGATATTTTTTAAATAAATAAGATTATTTAAAATAATTTTCTTTATCTTATCATATTGCTATCATTTTATTAAAATTTTTTCAAAAATAATAAAATAGAAATCTTTTCTAAAATGATAAAATAAGAATCTTTTAAATATAATAAAATAGAAATCTTTCAAAAATAATAAAATATGTGATATTGTGTGTTGAAGTTAAGTAATTCAATTATAAATGCAATTTACAAACAGTATTTAATATTATTGAGACATTTTATTTTTTTCAAATCCTAACATGAAAATGAACTAGATTTGACAATTGAACCAACAAATTAACTAAAACTAAAATTATATTTTTGAGACAACACACATATATTGTAATAAGAATTATTATAATTCAATTCAAAATGTAGAATTAGAATAAAATAGGCAACCATCTTTAAATGGATGTTGTAGGATACTAATACCTTTTCTACACATAATCAATTCCTAAATTTGAACTTTAAAAATGCAAACATTTTTTCAGTGTTCCAATTATACTATAAAAAAATAATTGGTGGCAACTTCTTTTTTGTTATATTCCCATTCCAACATTCTGATAAGGCACAAAACCTCTTACCTCCCACCATTTCCAACGCAAGGCATGTACTGACACCACATATCATTGTCTATGGCTAAAAGAAATATCTTCATTTTGAATTTTTAATGATCATAATTTGTTCCATAAAAAAGAGTTATGTTTAGTAGTTGAATGACCTTCTTGCTTATGAGTAACTCCAACTACCTCCATGTTATCCTTACAAGATTTTTACTTAAAAGCAATTAAGCTTTAGCAAAAAAGACAAAAACTCTTATGCCAATTAAAAGTGCAAATAACCAAGAGGGGGTGAATTAATTAATCATAGGTTTTAACAAAAGTCCTTTGAAAAGAGTTCTTTTAGAAAATACTTTTGTAAATGATGAAGTGCAATGGATAAAAAAAATTGATCAATGTATCAAATCAAAGTAAGCATGCAAAAATTTAAAAGTTTAAGGGAGAAGAGAATGCAAACAGTGTTTATAGTGGTTTGAACCTTAAATACTTGAAGCTTATATCTACTTTTCTTAAGTCAAAACCACTAGCAAAGGGGTTATCCACTATAATATCCAAGAATACAAGGTATAAGTTTTCAAACTTATACTACTCTCACCTAAATCCAAGCTTAGCTAGTGATGTATAAAGGATCATAAGTTTCTTCTCACAAAAACACTTTCCCCTACTCAACTTGAGCCTAAGCTCATAACTTATAAGTGTTTCAAACATTAATAAATATGTATATAAAGAGAAAGAGATGTCTAAATAGAAACTCAATAGCAAGAACACTCTTTAAAAGTAGATATACAAATAAAACTCACCATCTGGTTAGAATTCTTGTTCAAAGAAAGCTTTAATAATAGTTGAATGATTGAAATGAAGTATGAGAGTTTTCTGATGTAAGTTTTATTTATTTTAGTATGGAAAACCTATATTCATAATGAAGAAGGATGAATATGATTATTGGTCACTTTTTCATTTTGGAATTTCAATTTTGACTTCACTTTTGTTTTGAATTAAGAATCTTTGAAGAGTAGTAGGTTTTTCTTTGTTTTATTATTGTGATACTTTTTCCAAGCTGTTAGCAGTTAACATAGCAAAAGAGTTGTTTTGAAGAGATTCTTATATTTGTGCAACAACCTTTGACTATAAAAAGATTCTCTTAGCTTTTCAGTATGCCTGAAATAGCAAATTCATCTTTAGATTTTCTTAGAATTAGCTAAAATTAAAAATCATCTACTTTTACAAAGTATTAGGTAGACGGAATCTTCCATATTTAAGCAAATATTGCTATAGTAGTTTTCTATGTGAGAAAGAAAAAAAAATATATGGTTCCATTTTAAATATCATAAAGTAACTTTTAAAAGAGGTATTTAACTTTTTAGCATATAGTTTACTAATAGAGCATTATTTAATTAAATTTGCTTCATCATCAAAACTAAATATAAATATGAATATATTCTAACATTTGTTTGAAAAATAAATTATTCATCATTTCAAAAAGAAAGAAAATTGAATCAACAATTATGTGTGTGTGTGAATCATATAAAAAGGCCAAAGCTCAAGAAAAAGAAACTAATTCACAACAATGGTTAGGGTTGAAAAAAATTCTTAAAATATCAGCTAAGAGTAAAAAGGATATATCCTATAGAGGAGTTGAAAATCAATGAGAACCTAGGTCGAGGAAAAGATGAAGTGATAAACATTTGCTAATCAATTAGTACACAATTTGATTTATTGAAATTTGCCAAACAATAGTATTTTTTAAAAAATGTAAAGTTACATCTTTTTAATTCAAAAGTTGTAACTTATGCACATGAAAATTCAATAGTTATGTTTATTGGATGGAAATTTTTTTATCTTTCCAAATTCAAAAATCATATCCATTGGATAAAATTTTTTTACCTCTATAAATACTTCAAAATTTTTGAATTTTAATCAAAATAATTTTTTGAGACATATTATTAAAATATTCTTCTCATCTATTTATTGATATTTTCTCTTTCAAACACTTGTACTCATTACAAAAATTTTTATAAAGAAATATAAAAAAAAATTCAATTTTACTCTCTTTAGTTTTCAATTTTTGTTATATGTTGAAAGATTAATTCGTATATAATTTTCTAAAAAATAAACTTAATTCAAGTTGAAATAAATACATTCTTAAAATAAATATTATACTTCACACGCTAAAAATTTTGACTCCTAGCGCCGCAATTTTCCGAAATAATTCATGCATGCATGGATGTTGATGGTGCCACCGGTGGCTGGGGCTCTTGCAAACATAATTTATTCTACACTGCCGCCCGAACTGTGTTTGCTTGAATGCCACATATTTCTACAACTCCAATTCTCTATCAATAGCTGCTGCCTGCGTAGTTATTAAAATCAAATAGAGATATGGTTCATTGAATTATTAATTTAATTGGTAAATCATGAATTCAATTATTTATAATATAAAAATATAAATTTATATAATATATATTTAGTAAGTAAACAGTAAATAAATTTATTAATAATTAGTTGGTTGAATAGTAGCAGAGTGAAACTTAAGATATTCCAAGTCATAAGGATTATTAAAGACATTATTGTTAGGAGAGATTCACTCTTTTTGACTATCACTTCAAACATAAATTAATCTCTTATAAAAAAGTGTGGAAATACTTGGGTACAAACCTAAAATAATAATAAATTTATATTATAATTTATCAAAATATGATAATACAAAGAAAATGATTCAATGTTACACAAAATTCGTAATCAAATAATTTAAATTTTTTTAAGGATTTGTGGTTCAATATAATAGAATGGTTCAATTGAATTAATTAAAAGGATAAAATTTAAGTAAAGTTTTTTAAATGTTTGTTATAAAAATTTTCAATCATATAATGATACATCTGTACGGTCTTTTATTTAATTACCATTAATAATTATAATTTGACAATTATGATAATTATTAATATACTAATTATTTTCTTTAAATAAAATGATTAACATATATATCATACGATTAAGAAATCTTATTAAGTACTTAAAAACCTTATTAAAATTTCATCCCAACTAAAAAAAACTACTGATTAAATCGGTTTTTCATCATTTACATTCAATATTAATTTGATAGTGTGACTCATATTAGATTAACTATTAAACCAATGAATTGCGAATTTAATCCAAATTTAATAACTATGGTCACATGTTTAGATTTCAATATAGAACAATTTACTGTGCACTAATGTAAGTTTATATGATTAATCAATGGCTATAATTTAATTGATTTTAAAATAATAATGAATACCACTTAAAATTAATTATTGGGTAATTCTCCCATACCTAACTATAATTATAAGTATTGATGCTCTAACTAATAAGCTAATAAAATGATAATATATTATTTGTATAAAAGAGATTTTCAAAGTTAATTATTTTTTTTATAAACTTTTTAAATCAGACTTTAAATTTATTTAATTTTATTTTAACCCCCAGTCTCTTTTTAATAAATTAATTGTCAATAATTGATAACTAAATAAAAAAAATAAGTTGGGTCATATGCTTCTTTTTTCTCTATACAAATTTAAAATCTCTTGTTTTAAATATTTCTTTCTCTCTCTCTCTCTCTTTATTTCATGCCCACATATTTCTTAAATACATATTTGTACTTAACCTTCAAAATACGTAATAAAATTATTACTTTATTAAATGGAATAGCATATTAATTATTGTAAAAAATTAATTAAAAATTATTATTCATTATTTAAACATTGCATGAAAATGAAAAAATAGTTTTTACTATTTAAAATCACTTATTATATTAAAGTAAATGTATATAAAATTTGGTACTTTTGCATTAAATGAAGAAAATTGTTATTTAATCAAAAAATTGAAAAAATCATGTATTATATTTTTAAATATTTTATTTTAATTATTTTATCCATAACATTATTTTTCGAATAATAAAATTGCTTATTACCAATTTATTGAATAAAATATTATTATATACAATGCAATAAAATTATATTTGGACATTAATGTACTACATTCGAATAATTTTATATTTTATTATTTTAGCTAATCAATTTTTTTAATAGAAATCATGTTATTATTTTTTAATATAATATAATATAATATTTTCACTTTTAGTTCTTTTAAATTATTTAGATTTGTATAAAAAAATACCAAGAAATGGTTAATAATGAACGACCATACATGTAGACATTTTTATCTATGTACATATATTCAAATATGTTTCACCTAAAAATTTGAAATTTAAAAATATAGGTGATTTGTTATTATAACTTTGACCTAATACAAATATATCATTTTCGGACTTGATACATTAGATTATTGCATTTTTTTATGTTCCTTTTTTTTTTTTGCAATTTTATGCATTATCAAAAGAAACTTAATTTCACCTCATTTTTTTATTTTTATTTTATATTATACAAAAATTGTTATTAATAATAAATTCATCAATAAAATAAATATTTTATTTAGAAATGATAGTAGGTGTGTTGTAAAAAACTTGTTGTTTAATATAATTTATAAGATGAGAAAAGTAAAAAAAAAAATATACCTATTATATTTTCATGAGTGTACGTGTAATACTTTAATTTTTAAATAAAACTTGCATAACATATTTTAAACATGCTTAGAGAACTTAATCCTAGATGGTAACATATAAGAAAAATAATATATATATATATATATGCATCACTTCTTCAAAAGTATTAATAGATATTGGATTTTTGATTGATAATAAAAACAAAATTTTATTACTAAATTGAGTATTTTAAAATATTGTTTTGTGTATTAATGTATAAGAAATAAGTGAAGGAGATTATTTAAAAAGAAGAAGAAGAAGAAAAAAACTAATTTCATAGAGTAAAGGTTTATATTTAATTTTTTAATTCATTAACTATGTTTTATATTTTTAAAATGATTATGTGATAATTTTTTGAAAGCATTTTAGTTTGGAAAGTTTTAAATTATAATATATTATAAATAAATTTAAGTTTATAATCATTAAGTTATGTTTATTATATAATGAAGAGGCATAAAAATATACATACAAGTAAATATAAACAATTCACTTAAATTATTTATTTTAGACTATTAATGGATCTAAAATTAAATGAAAAATTATGGTTTAAAATATAATTGTCATGTCATTAAATTTTTACCTATTAAATATGTATCCTAATCATAAACCTTAATCATCTATTTTGTATAATTAAAATTTAATTATTTTCATTCTGTCAAAAAATAAAGGTATTAATACCTAAACTTCCGATCTGAATATATTAGATTTCTCTTTGATTAAATCATAAATATTACTAATAGACACTCCTTTTAGTAGAAAAATATATATAAAAAAACTGGGTTTTATTCCCAGACAATAACGTTCAGCACTCAAGACTAATTTTATAGCTTTTTATATTATTAGAAATAACGATATTATATGTATGGAATATGAAAATTAAAATTGAGTTTGGAATGAAAATTAAGTATTATTATTAAATTAAATACAAAGTAATAAAATAAATTTATAAAATTAAATATAATCAAATTTAATTTTTGTAATAATTTCCAACCGAAAATAATAGTTTTAGTTTTGTTGCAAAAGCAGCAGCGCTCTTTACTTTGAACTTGAAGATCAACTGGCCAAGACGATACCTTCATTTTGGATCACAGTCCTGCCTATGGATTTCTTTCCATATATTCCATGTCTCAGTCATCTATACAATTAAGAATTAAATATTCATACATGTCTGCATTTAAGAATTTCGTAATTAAAAAAGAGATATATATATGAACTTTGAACTAACTGACACCCTAACAAATCCTTAGAAATTGAGTTTTACATTTTTTATTTCGTATTCATCTCCTATTCTATAGGAAAAAAAATTAGTGTCTTTCTTCGATATTTCTTTTAAAAAAAATATCGATACAATTATTTTGCAAATTTTTATATGAATTTTATATTTCTTTCATGAAATTTTGTAATTTTTACCTGTCAAATTTACAAATAGAGCTCCTAAATATTGTTTTAATAACAACTTCTAAATATTTTTGTTTTGTAAATATTATATCCCATATCCTAAACATTTGCATAATTTTTATATTAAAAGCTACAAATTTTACAAAAAGATTTTATAAAATTACGAAACTTTTCTGAAGCAAACTCCAGAAAACCATTGGACACCCGGATGTTTGGTAAGCATTCATCCTCACGCCTCTTGAAAAACAAATGAGTGTTGTTAATTTTTTTTCAAAATTAATTTCATAGAAAAAATAATTTTAGAAGACTGATCATAGGAATATTAACTTTAGACTATACGATTTCTTGCTAAAAATGACCCAAAAAAATGATTTCTTGCTAAAAATTTCATCAAAAAGAATTTTATAAATTTGGTTCAAAATTAAATTTTAATATTAAACAAAAGTACTCTAATTATTACATTAAAAATGAAAAAGATTGCGTTTAGACAATATAATAGAAGAATTTAATAGTGTCGCCAATCGAAACATGCTCCCCGAAAGTTTTGCCAACAACCAGATAAACAAGTTCACCTCTTCGCTTGGCATCCTCAGAAAATCTATCTATCCATGTAATGAAAAGCTGGGAACGCGCATTTTCTACTCAGGATATTTTTAGTTCCCATCTTTAAACCAAATCATCTCTTTTCCCATTTCAAAATTTCCCTATCTTCTAAATGTTTTCTTTCTAATTCCTGAGAGTTTCGTTTTGCGTCAATCATTTTTTTCTTCTGCTGCTTGCTGCTTTAGATCTGGCTTCTGAGCTTTCGATTTTGGTTGCTATGCTTCATTTTAGCATAGCTTAGCTCGTGTGTTCTATTAACCGCTGTTTTTGCTGTTGTCGCATGTTTTTGTTGCCTTATGTTGTTTTCGAAGTTTGGTTTTTCCCCCCTTCATTCCTGCTTTAATTTTTCGGAGCTTTGTTGAGCTGATCTGAGCTGATTTATTTAACCTCCCACATCCAAAATTTTTGAAAGTTTGCAGCTTTGCAAGGATTCATCTTTGATCAATTCAGTTTCTTAATAAAATCCCAGTGGGTGGTTAGGGTTTTATCTCTTTTCCTTATCTTAAAATCCGATTTTTTTTTCACTTGTATCCCGATAATGGATTACAATCGAGAGACTAATGTTGTTCAGATAATAACCGGAGGTGGGGGTGAAAATTGGTCCAACGACCAGTCCGTGTGGGCAACCGAAGAGGATTATCGATTCTGGAACGGTGATGCCGACAATCCTTCAAACTCAAATTACGACCAAAGGCAATCTCAATCACGCTCAGGAAGCGAACCCCCCAGCAAGAAATCCAGGAATTCGCAGGATGCAACCTCTTCCAATCGGTCGAAAGCAATTGGGAAAATGTTCTTCAAGACGAAACTTTGTTGCAAATTCCGAGCAGGGACGTGCCCGTACATCACAAACTGCAATTTTGCTCATAGTATCGAAGAACTCCGCCGGCCGCCTCCGAATTGGCAAGATATCGTGGCCGCCCATGAAGAAGAAAAAACTGTAATATCGGAACCAAGGGAAGAATTCCAGATTCCATCGCTTGGATCGTCGAATTTTAGTGGGGACACGCAGAGATCCTATAAGGGTAGGCATTGCAAGAAGTTTTATACAGAAGAAGGATGTCCTTATGGAGATAACTGTACCTTTCTTCATGATGAGCAATCCAAGAATAGAGAGAGTGTGGCTATAAGTTTAGGCCCTGGTGGTTATGGTGCTGCTGCTGCTGGAAACGGATCAAATTCCAAGCCATCAAATTGGAAAACAAGGATTTGCAATAAGTGGGAGATGACAGGATATTGCCCCTTTGGAAGTAAATGCCATTTTGCTCACGGTGCTGCAGGTCTGTATCTTTGCTTTCTCTCACAGTAATAGTGACCTTGTCTTTTTGTTACACTCATAAGTGAATCTTTGTGAAACACTCCGACCCGCTTGAAAATTTCCACGTTATGTCTTAGATTTAATCAATTGGAGGCTGCAATAATGGGTTCTTTAATGATAATCTAGGGGATAATTATGTCTGATACGAAAATTGATTGTGGCATTTACTGCTCTTATGAGCCGCGCCCCCCCCCCCCCCCCCCAAAAAAAAAAAAAAAAAAAACAAAAATTCAAGTGCAAAATCTGGGGCTTGATATTAGATTGCTTTTGGTTTGTTTAATATATAGCCGTTTTCATTTGTTCACTTCTTTTTTTTTACTGGGTATTTACAGCTACTTCTACCACTATTTTCATTGTGAAGGCATTGTATGATGTGGATAATTTTGTTCAGCATATCAGCAATGCTATTTATTGTCTTGTAACATTTTAGGAAATATTAGAATTCAGGAACTATACTAGCTTTCAATTCTTAAACCAGTTTCATCAGCTCTCTTGAAATTGTTCCTTGAATAAAATTTTACAGTGCCACTAATTTGTCACGGACGCAACTTAAAAGTACCATTTTCTTGTAATGGTGTAATCTGGTAGTCACTAACTCTGCAAGGAACTCACAAGAGTGTTCATCTGGTAACTTTGTCATCCTTCTTGTCACCTAGTAATTTCTACAAGAAAGTCATTGGTCAACTCTCTTTGCCCCTCATCTGCAGGAATGTGCCATTTTGCACCTCTTTCTTGTTTGCTCCAACATTGTTATTTAATGAGTTTGTAATCTTCACATAATAAATTATCCTGTTAAACATTCATATCAAAAGGGGAAAATTAGGTCCTTTATCTTTGCATAACTTGAAAGCATAACAAGCAAATGAAAGCCCATAAAATCCAGATGGAGGTGATGTGTTATTGAAAAAGTTCTGTGTTTATCTGTGGGATTTTTGTGATATGATACCCCATTTGTACGTATTCATATACACATAGTTGCCTTGTCTTGAAAAATGGTTTGAGGCTTTCAAAAAATCTTTTGCTTTTGGCTGTACAGTTTAAATATGTCAATTAATTTCTAAAACTAATGGAAATGAAGGGATCTAATCTACATTTATTACATGGGATAGGAAAAGGGTGGCTTTCAAGTACACAATCTGATTGACAAAATGTCATTATGCATAGAGATAGTAGCCTCATGTGAACGAACAGCTATTGAGAGATTGAACAATATAGTGCTAGAAAAGAGCCTGTCAAGCTCATTCTTAAGCTATCAATTTCATGATTATTCTATGAATTTTGTTGCTTGAGACTTGGTTTCTGCATATGTCAGTTCTGTTCAATAGATGGCATTCGATCATTGGTGTGCCGTGATTATTGTTCCTTTTAGGTGCTCTCGTGCATTCTTTGGCGTGATAATAAATTCTAGTGTTATTTCAAGTTCACACCTTCAGCTATTCAGTGCTTGTCCTTGAGTATGGAAACATCATAAAATTTTTTCTGTCCTTATTTTTAGCACAAACTGGCATATTTTGTTAAACTGTTATTTATCAGATGTGGTATCTATTTAGCCATTTGTGATGAATCGTGGCTTCAATTTGCTATTTTGTAATCACAGAATTGCATCGATACGGAGGTGGGCTCGTGGAATCAGAAAATAGAGACACTGCTTCGGCAGCAGCTCCTGAGGCTAAGCAGGGAGGGGTCACTTCAAAAACTCCAGCAGATAATGTTGTGGTTGCATCAATCCCTCCAGTTGCTCATCCCGACGTCTATCATATTGGAGTTCCATCGCAGAGAACCTCCATCGTAATTCAGAGGCCAGCCGGACAGAGAACTCATCAAAAATGGAAGGGTCCGGATAAAATCAGTAGGATATATGGTGACTGGATTGATGACATTGAATAGAATAGGATAAAGCTAATTCCTGCCTTGCAAATGATGAATTTTACTATTGGGGACATATTGTCCGACCGAGGATTGCGCAGCACCTCAGTTTGTGTCACTATGTAATCTTTAAGGATGTAACATGATCATGTAACTTTAATGTTGTTGTTGTTCTTGGGGAAGAGATGAGAGCGGACTGCTTCTTGTTTGAATTTCCATTCTCATCTTCCCTCAACTAACATATTAACGGATGATCCATTTTCTTTCTGCCACTATGTTGGGTTCAGGTGGAAAGGAAATGGTGTCCCCTCTGTTCTGTAGTTTAAGTTTGGTGGGGAGTTCGTTTCCCTGACGTGTCGTTATTCTGCAGCATTTACGGTACCTTGTCGCATCCTATATTGAATATTGTGCGTGCTCAGCTGCGTTCTTCTTTTCCATCTGTTCTTCCTAATTTTAAAATTTGTGACAGGACACTGCATCTCCATACATATTGACCTCGTTGGTCTCAGTAGTTATATATCCTTTGGTTCATCGGACTGAAATATCTTGGTCGGAGAGGAGTTAGAAAATTTCTTCCTTCACCGTGAGGGCTAAAGACCAAAAAATAAAAAAATAAGTGATTGTTTTGGAGTTATCGGGGAGAAGGGAAGGGAGGAAAACAGAATGTGTGGAAATATTTTTAAAAATCTTCAAATTGGGGGTATAAAAAGACTAATATCGGAGGATATTGTAGTGTCTCGGGGGATTTATTACAGTCTGTTATTTCCTTTCCTTCTATCCTCTGTTCAAACTTACCGGTAAGGTAGTTTTATTTGCAGAAATTCTTTCACATATTTTAAAAATATTTTATTTTCATATTTGATTTAAGATTTTAAAAAATTATTTGAAAGTATTAAAAACGTTTTTATAAAGTAAGTGGATATATATATACATACATTCCCATATTATAAAAAATTATTAATCATATAAGAAAATATTTTACTCACATTTCTATAACTATCATAATACCTTGAGCATCAGTTGGGCCGCTTGACCATCACCTAGGGGTGGGAATCGGTCGGGTAGAACCGGTTAGTGAATAAATTTCAACCGACCGCCCCTAATCGTTTATATCCAAATTTCAACCGAAACCGACCGCTTTAAACTCTTAATCCGACATTAACCGATTAATCGGTTTATAATGATTTTAAGCGGGTTCGGTCGGTTTAAAAATTTAAAAAATGTGTTAAAAGCAAGATTACATGAATTCCAAAAATAAAAGCAATCTTCGTTTTCTTATATTTTCTTTGCATCACAATTGACACCATATATTAAAATAAGATAAAATATTTAAATCAACCCATTAATAATCTCTTATTTTTAAAAGATGAGTTCATGTTAAATTCATAAAATAAACCTAACCGAATTATATGCGTTTAGTTTAAGCATTTTGTCATTTGTTGTTTAAAACATGGATAAGAAATGAATAAAAAGGGAGAAAGGAGAGAGATTAAGAAGGATTTTAAAGAAATAAAAGTGTAAATGCTATATGAGAATCATTTTCAATCGGTCGGATTCGGTTACAACTGGTTAGAATCCAATCAATCCGCTTCCGACCGAATTATAAAATTTATCTAATTTTTTAATCCGTTTTAAACCGATATCTTATACCACCCGAAACTAACCGACCTTTTTTCGGTTCGGGTCGGTCGGGTATTTTCGGATTAGGAAAATATTCCCACCCCTACCATCACCCACCAATCCTTGTCCACCACCAGCATTACTATTATTCATTTTTCTTCATTGATCACCACCCAAAGTTAGAGATATGATTATATTAGCTATCATTATTTATTATAGTTGATTATTATCTTTCTTTATTGATTGTTCAATTTGGAATGATTATTTTAATCTTTGATGAGGACTTTTTTTATATATAATTTTACAATATTTTTATGAATATATAAATGAGTTAAAACATAATTTTCTAATTACATTGATAGGAATTTTTTTAATGGAATAAAATATACTTTTTATACACGATTCACATGTTTTTTCGTTTGAATTTTTAGTACGCATTTTTTTAAATAATTATTATCAAATTAATTCTTATATATTTTTATATAAAAAATTATATAAATTTATATTTATTTTTTAAAATTATAAAAATTTGTATGCAAAATTATTGATTTTATAGAAAATTAAAGGAACAAATATGAATACTCCCGGAAACATAACTAAAAAACTAACAGTAACCATTTTTTTTTTTAAAAAAGACAGTCATTATTGAGCTACTATCTGGTTTCGATTATTAAGAAAAAGTGCATGGAATTAAGTATTTCTATATATGTACCAGGTTGTAGTGGTGATCACCTTAAAGCAATACTACATGAGTGAATCGGTAAATTATCATATAGCTTTACAATATTCAATTTTTTATTATAATCATTAGATTTATTTATCATTAAGGTTGTGCGAAATAACACTGAAATATTTAACATTAAAATAAAACATTGAATTTTAAGTATTAAATTTATGCATTTGAATAATTTCATTTATATTTTGAATTTAATCAATAATTTGATAATTTAATACTAAAAATATTAATTTTTTTATAATTTCAAAATTACCCTTGATTATGATTTTAAAAAATTTATACATCATATTCTTAAATAAAGTGATATCTATATATATAATTATTAAACACCAAATTTACACACTAAATTTATCGTATTTGAATAATTTTTTTTATTTTAAGCACTGAATTCAATTAATTATTTGACAATTTTATCATAAAATATTAAAGTTTTGTATAGTTTTAAAAATTATGTACTCAAAGCCCTTAAATAATGTGATTATATCTCCAATAATTATAAAAGATAAATAGTGAAAATTTTGGATATTTTATCGAAATATAATTAAGTAATTGTCAAATACATGTATTCAGCCAGATAATTGCCATCAAATAAATTAAGTGATTCTCACTAAATCAAATGTTTAATCTTACCGAATCAAATAAATGAAATATAATTTAAATCTAAATTCATTTAATTAAGTGTTAAATTAGTATTTTGAAATACACTATTAATAAATTTATGCTTAATTTGATAGATGATCAATCAAATAAATAAAATATAATTTTAAATTTGAATTTATTTAGTTTGTGTTTTCAAACACACCTTAATTCACCACGTTCTTAATGTGAAACATTTTTTTCAAAAACCAAAATACTAGTCTACACATTCTTGGCTACCATTGTATTATCAAAAAAAGAACCCTGGTCCTTCCAACAAAGGACCCGTTCAATGGCAGAGTTCTCAGCCAAGGACCATAAACCAACCCCTCCGCATATCACCATCCCATCAAACACACATTGATGAATTCCCTCATTTTTCTCTCACAACCCCACTTTCAATAAAATAGTAAAACCTCAATGACCAGAAAAAAAAGATAAAACAAACGAACACTTACTCACAGACCACCAACGCATCCCATGTCAAGAACCAAGGAATGAAGAAAGTCTCCCGAATAACCACCATATCTCCGGCCACCTTGTCTTCATCTAGAGACAATGCCGTCGCTGCCGGCACCGGGTGCCGAATCTCCACAAGCTCCGCCCTTCAACCCCGCGCCGCTCCTCATCGCTTTCACCCTCATCCTCGTCCTCTGCTTCTTCCTTGGTTTCTGCATTGTCTACATGTGCAGGTGTTGCATGTTACATCTCCTCCAACCTCCCAACTCCGGTGGCAACGGCTCCATCGGCATTGTCCGGCCGCCTGCTGCCGCATCGCCGAGCCACGGCCTCGATCCTTTGCTTCTGCAGACATTCCCGAGCTTTCCGTATTCATCCGTGAAAGAATACCGAAAGGAGAAATACGGCCTGGAATGCGCCATTTGCTTGCTCGAGTTCGAGGAGGAAAGCTTGCTACGTCTCTTGACGACTTGCTGCCATGTTTTCCACCAAGAATGTATTGATCTCTGGCTCATGACCCACAAGACATGTCCGGTCTGTCGTAGAGAATTAGATTCCCCGGTGAGTTTAGAGGGGAAAGGACTCGACTTGGCAGACATTAATGATAGGATAAGTTCTTCCATTGCAGAAAACGAGGTACACATCGACGTAAAAGACGGTGAAGACGCCGACAATGATCAGAATGGGAGACAGGAAGAGGCTTCAGGAACCGGCGGAGAGAATAATATGGAGAAGTTTTCGCGATCGCATTCGACCGGACATTCCATAGTTATGATTCGAGAAGAAGGAAGGGAAGATGAAGAAGGTGACCATGATAAATATACATTGAGATTGCCGGAGGATGTGAAAGCGAACCTTTTTAGGGGGCATCACTATGCACAAAGTTGTGCCACTTATAAGGAGATGGCAAAGCATGAAGCTGGTAGAGTGTAGTAATTCTGGCTTTGTTGATCGATCTGGCGGGTAAAAAGAAGATTTTGATATTGGAAATTTTCCTTTTTTGGCTGCTCTTTTGGATTTCATCTCAGATAGGGAAAGTATACCAATTTTACATCGTATTGTGAAATTATGGTGGAGTTTAGATGTATAGACCTAACTAGAATAAATTACTACTAGTTTCGTTATCAATGAGCAATAAATGAAATGAGGAGTTTTTTTGGGGTGCGTTGAAATGAGGTTTTGGTTTGGCTAATCGTTGATGCTGATGTATGGCCCCTGGATGTTTGTCGGAGTCATTATAAAAAAATGGCAAATTTATATTGAAGTTGTAATTCTCGTTTCCTCAACTCAAAAGGCAACATGAATTGAGGCTTATCTATGTATAAAGTTTTGCAAAAAACATAGACATTGTTCACATATCGTCATCTAAACGTACTGTAATCCTGATCCATTTGTTCTTTAGATTATTAAATAAGATTCCTATGTCACTGTTAACGTGGTTAATTGGTACCAATTTGTTATTTCATTCTAAAATATGTAAGTTTGATGCAAGATAAGGTGAATCCGTAGCTTGTAAAGGGATAGATGTCATTTAAATTATTAGAGCTTCATAGTGTAATGATGACAGGCTTTTTAAACATACAGCAAAAAATTATTTTTAATAATATTCAGAGATGATAATTAATACTGGTTGATCTTATTCTTTCTATTTTTTAGAAAAAAAAATTCCTGTGGGACCTACTTTTTTTGTTACTATTAAATCTTATGAATTAAAATTTTATAGGCCTTTTATTTTTTTTTAAAAAAAATTGTTTTCTTATGGCATCTTTCTTAACAGAAATTCAACTAGCTAGTGCCTGGCATTTACTTGCTATTCTTTTCTGGTTTTATCTAAGAGCCCAAGGGCTCAATCCCAATTTCAACGGGCCGTAAGTCACTGAAACAAGTGTGCAAAGAAAAGAAGAAGAAGTCAAAACTGTTTCTTGTTTTTATGCTCTCTCCGTTACGTTCAGTCCTGCAAACACCGTTTCTCTTCGTTTGCGCCAAATCTAACCGTTGCTTTTGTTTTCTCGGAGGGTTTCCGCCAAAAAATTTCAACTTCTCACAATGCATTTTCTTTCCAAATCCTTCAACCCCAATAGGCTCTTTCTTCTCTACCTCTGATTTTTCTTCCATTCAATCTTTAATTTCCTGGATTTGCCATTTTCCTCCTAATATTACAGATTTGTGAGCAATTTGAGTGGATCCTCTGTGCTTGAAATGATGGTGCTCACTGCAGCAAAGAATTGTGATGTAATCCTCTATCTATTTTGTGCTTTCAGACTCTGGTCCTTATTCCTCACGCCAAGGGATCCATTCATCACTGGTCAGTCCTCATAGAATTCTTTCTGTAGATGAAGATTTAAACTTGACCTCCTTAAATCTAACTGTTAGCTGGGTTTTCATTTCATTGACAAAAAAATTTCTCAACATTTTAGTTATATTAAGTGGCAGTGTTGTGTCAAACTATGCATCCGGTTGTTTGTTCCTATACGAGTAATAGCTTCATACATGGTACGGAGAATATGTTATATTTGTGTTGAAGTTGTTATCTGGTTCTGTGCACCGTAGGGAGCTTACTGAAGGAAAACGATGATGCAGTTGCTGAGTCTAAGAAATTGAACTCATACTTGGTTTCCTTGTCTCTGGATTTTGTTGACATTGTTTTTCCCATATTTTTTTTTTTTTTACTGTAAGCATTCTCCTGTTGTTCTTTTGCTTTGGAAATGAAAATTTCTGTTTGCAATTAGCTTGTTTAAGCTCGAATCTTTACTGATATCAGAACCAAGGCTTTTGAAGTTAATTTCCAATAATTTAATGAATTTAGCTTCATAAAGAGAGTCTGTTTCCATGAGTGGAAAAGTGTTTGGAGCAGGAGGAGACCTGTAACTTATTATTTAGCACACCTACCCATGGTCCTGTATGTTTAAAAAGAACAAAACTCTTATTTCATCCTATTATATAACTATTACTGATAACTTGATGACGGGTACTGGCAGATTGGAACTGCACCTGGGCAATTTTGTTTATAATATTTACGTTGTTTTATATTGCAGTCCATAGGTAATCATGCTTTTATTTTTATAATTTTTCCTGCTTCCTGCTAAAAAATATAATGCTGGAAATTTTGGAGGAGCTCAATTCTGGTGCACTTTGTTAACTTCATATAAAAAATAAAAAAAAGGGGAAATACTTTCAAGCAATAAAAAAATATAATGCTGAAAATTTTGGATGAGTTCAGTTATGGTGCACTTTGTTGCTGACTTCCATGCACTTAACTACAGATCTGGTGGGTCTTCTCTTTCCTCTAAAGAAGGGTTGCATCCTCTTCGTGCATATATTAGTCATACAGGGTTCTGGTGGTATGAAGTGCCCTATTTTATGTTTTTTAATTATTCTGATCTTTATCTGATATTTATGTTAATGATAATGATTTTTGCGGATGATTACAACATGTTTATGTATTTTGGCTGTTGACTTCAGAATATTCACTAGAATATATGCAAAGACTGAAACTTATGGAACAAGTTTGGTGAGATAAGCAAGCAATTTGCATTGCAGTTTACCATTGGTTAAATGTGTTGCCATAAGAATACGTGGTCTGTGAACAAGTCTTATTTTCTAAGTCCAACCTTCATGCTTCATTTTTTTTCTTTTTCTTTTATGTTGGTAGCAAAAAATTGTTCTTGATAATTTCATTTTGAGATTACTTGTGCATGCTAGATGGATCTTGAAGTTGAATTGTTTGTGCAAATTCATTAGTTTCTTGGCAAGCATGCAATATCCCATCCAAGTGAGTCATTCAATGCTACCCTGTCATCGGGCTTCAATGTGCTTGTTATTTCACAATGTGAACTTTTCGGAATTTAGTGTCCATGCATGCCAACAAAAGCAAAGAATTTTCAATCTTGCTATGCAATGTGTTTGAATTTGAAAATATTTTTCTTTCACTTGGGTTTCAATAATTATAAGTTGTCTCACTTGAATGACAGGGAAGGGCTTGAATGATGAGCTCACACAATGGACAAAGAGGTGATGTCAGGAACATATTAATCTTGGCATGGCCTGAAAATGAAGTTCACCTTTTCGTTTATTTAGATACATTTTCATTGATATATACAGCTTTTGTATATAATGATAATATTGCTTTTTACCATACTTCCGGAGCTGGAAAACTACAATGCAGTCAATTAGTCCACTGATAATCTTAGAATTTATTCAGCTTATCACAACGACTGGTGTGGACTACCAGGTGGTGTTATTGTTGGGATTGTTTTTGACTTGGAAACAAAAGCATCTAATATTTATTATATATTTACTAACATTGCTTCTTCTAAGCTTTCATAATGATGCTCACTGATGTGGAGCTAACAAGTGATATGACCTAGTTTCTGCACCCAAACTTCAAAAGAGCGCAAACTTTTGGTCAGCGCTTATTTAAGTATGGAAATTCTGACAGCTTTTACCTCTCCTTTGATGTTCCTAAATAGGTCTTAGTGGAAACGGTAAAGCCACAATGATCTTAATAGGGTTTTCTTGCTGAATCCTTCACAGAGAACTGGAATGGGTAACACCGTAACAGAGGAAAAGATAACAGAGAACAATGCAGCCATTGTCATGGTTGTTTTTATAAAATCCATGCAGTTTTGCCTCATTATAGAAGTGTGCATTTTAATTATCCAATTTCTGATTTCATGATATTCTTATGGAATTCTTACCCAGTACTCTTTTTTCATTTTTATATGTACATGTGGGTGAATATGGTGTGCATTGGAATTTCATTTTCACACTTGCTGCTGTGTTAATCCTTACTTAGTAAATATTTGGCCAGAATATTGTGGAATTCTTGGTTCACTTATCCTAGTAAGTACACTATTATTTCAGTTGTGTTTTTATCTTATATTTTAAAATCTTATTCTCTAATAAATTCAAATTTTTTTTGTTAAGGTACCAGTTTTTTCTGAGGCATGGGTTAAATAATTACGTGCTCTCCAATGAAAGGGAAGTGGACATCATCAGTCAAAACAAGGAGGGACTTTTTAGCATATTTAGTGAGAACTATGCCCTTTATTTTCATTCATGGTCATGACATCATCAAAATGTACTTCTAAAAGCTCTTCTTTTGATTTATATTTTTGGTTAAAAAAAAAATCTAACTTTTTCAAGATACTGGGTATGTACTTTGTTGGTGTCTATTTAGGAATTATCTTTGGAAGCCATCATTCTGCATCTAGAAGTAAAAGATAGATTAGGACGAGAGTCTGGATTTTCTTTGTCATGTTTTGATAGAAAATCTTATCCAGAACTTGGTTTATACTTTAATCCTTTTCAATGAAATTAACTTCAACGAATTTTTTCATTTTTCATGATGCCATGTCAGCTTATCCACTGTGCGCCTAGACAGGCAAGTTGAACAAGTCTCGCGGGGAATGGTACTAGGATGTCCTTAGATGTTAATATAATAAAATATATTTTGTTTTTAATTAGAAAGCAATTCTTTTGGAATCTGTTGATGAAAACTAATGATAAACACTTTGTGCAGTGCATCCTGCCATATGTTACCTCAGTATTGGCTGACAAACTACAGGTGATCCTCTTTCCCTTTCTATTTATTTATATAAAATCCAAAACAATTTGATGTGAGCATATTAAATTGACAGATTGTATTCAGTTCCAAGTTGCCGCATATGGAGTTTCTTTGCTGGAATATATCCTGATTACTAGTGATTGGGTTATTTTGGTGCTATTGATTCCGTCTTAAGTTTTAACAAATCTGGCACGCTAAATGCACATAAGGGTGTTACTTGAGTATCATTAATCATAAATCCATGATAATGACACAACAGAGCATTGTTTGGTATCTGTTACAGATTCTGTATGAATATTCAATCTAAATTTCACTTAATTCCAGTTGCCATCATTTCTTATGCTGGCTGATCACATTCCTGGAAAGTAAAACTTCAGCACTCGAAGAAGCATTTAATCGAAACTTACCGCCCACATTTCTTCTGGTGATCATGATATTTCTTGCTTACATTCATATGCTCTCTCTCCATACTTTGATTTACGATAATTTTTCTTAACCTGCTTGTACGCAGATATCCTCACAGGGTTGGTCAACTTGTCCATGGATACTCTTGCCATCTCATTTACATCAGCCATTTGTGTTATACCCATCTATGCCTATGTTTTATCAATTATGGTTGGAATTGCAGAGAATTTGATTGTATCAAATTGAAGTGTTGGTGAAGTGGCACTTAGATGTACTCTATCCCATTGTTAGTGTTACCATTTATTATAATAAATACGAATTGTCTTTTTGCTAATAATTTATTGAGCTTTCTTTCATAAAAAATCATGATCCATGGCAATTATGGTTGATGGTGAAGGTGGATATGAAGCTTTGAGCTGCAATCCAGACGCAGGTCAGCATTGTTAATACACGACAATAAAATGATAGAATCTCAAAATAAAGCTCATCTTGATGGCTACAAATATCAAAGAGATTTCCATTTCATTGCACATGCAATTGCATGTCGTCTAGCTCATGCACATGGAAACTGATCACTGAAAAAGAGTATGCAACTTACAGCTCACACTTTGATGTTCAAATTAGCTATCCATCTTTTTCATGCATTCTTATTGTTCTTTCTCATGGCAAGTTAAAACTTTTAGAGGCTGATAGGTTGATTTGCCACTAATACAGGGGGCACAGCAATTGGGAGAGGCCTACCATTAAAGGACCATTAGCAGAAATCAAACTCAAGACCTTCCCATCGGTGCAATTGGATCCTAGATGCATTCTAAGGTTACATTAGAAGTTGTCATATAGACAGTGAAACGGTACAAGAAAGGGCAAAGCTGCTTCAGTCTGCTAACCAAGTATAGGACGGAAATCGGAAAGAATATGGAAAATGAAATTGGGAGATTTGAGAAAAGGTTAATTGCTGCACACCTGAGGTAAATTGTACCTTTTTGAGAAAGGAAGCTTACAATCACATGGTTAACATAGCAGTGATCTGACACCTCGGACCGTGGTCCAAGTTAGACCGCTGTCCTTTTATGTGTTCCTCTTCGCCAGATAAGCCTCTCTTTCATCTCACAAACACGCACACATGCATACTGAGATTCAACCTACACTCAACAGCGATTAATTGTTAGTAGCTTTTCTTACATTGATATCTATGTTAATTGCACAAATTTACATATGCAGGCGCCTTACTTTAATAATTAACAAAGTGACCTGAACAACATGCAGGTGCATTATTTCAATAATTAATAGTGACCCGAACGTCGTGTGATTTGTTGGTAGAGTGTTTGATTTCTATCAGCCTCTCGTTTTTCACATAAAAAGAATTTACTTAATTTCTTTTTTCTAATTCTTGTTTGTGAATGAATTCAGTATTGTTTGTAATCATTGGAGTAAAATATAACTTCACTTGGTAGTTGGCTGAGTTGACAACCAAAAAAACTCAAACCAAGTTACTTTCACTGAGAGAATCTACATATGACATCGAATTGGCCTTCCAATTTTTTTTTTAATGGTAATATTCATTTTAGTGCTAATAAACTATATTTTCAGCCAAAAACCATATTCTCTTGTGACAAATCCAAATGAGAACACTAGAGCAGTTTCATCAAGGTATGGATGAATCTTTAGTTACACTTGCGTTTGTTAAGATCTAATTAAGTATAATCAGTTTAATTCAAATTGTATGTATAAATATCAAGTAAGAATTTAAGAGACAAAATAAAATGAGATGTAACATTACTTGTGTATCATTGACTTAGAAGAAAGATTAATTTCTGCCGTCGGATTCCCACAAATCTAATGATGAAGGGCTGGGGCAACAGCAAAATGTTAATAAAAACACTTTGATAAAGTAAGAATGTACAATGGTTTGTCAAATTAGATGCTATATAGTCTCTGTCTGAATTATTTATATGGGAATCTCTGAGTACGTGAGGCATCAGTCATTTCCTGCAACGCCCAACACAGATTTGAATGTGAGGAGTAGCTATTACACAGCTTGTTGTGTTGTTTGCATGCATATTTCAATATAGATTTTGGGTCCCCCACCCACTCTCCGTTTCAGAAGGCAGCAGCAGCAGCCTCTGAAAGCATCTATCAGTGAAAATATTGGGAAGGAAACCCAACCAAAGTGTATGAGTAGCCTCTGCTTCCTTTTTCCACCACTTTCTCATTGCTGAAAAGCACAACACCTTTTCTGCCCCTTCTCACGTGCTGCTGTGTATCCTCTAAATCTTCTTTCACCTTCCCAACACTATAAAACTCTTAACCACCTTTTAATTTCTCTAAACTACCATGTGAACTTAGATTTGCTATAAATCAAGGAGGTAATGAATTTCACCCAACCTGCAATTTTAAAACATAACAAATTAAATATCTATTAAATTAAGATTATTTAATTATATTAATTAAGAAGTTGATGATTACGATCAAATAATTTTGATTTAATAGTTCGAACTTGCCACGTGAGCTTGAATTTTAAATCTTCAGAAATTACCTAGCAAACACCCTGATAGCATGAGAATTACGACTCACTCGGCTACCATTCCCATCGAACAATTCCACGGATATAATTGAACATCTGACAATTGTACACATGACATCGTTTAACTCAAATTAATTTCACTAACTTTTAAACAGGTAAGATCAGATGTTTTGAAAATCGAACTTAATTGGATGGTTCAATCGATTCAATCACAAACCATCCATAATTTTGTTTCAACTAGACTGGGTTTAGCCATTTTTTTAATAGATTACCCTAATCGAATCATGATGCGGAGACTCTTCTGGTTTATTGTTTGATTCAGTTGACCCAATTTTTTAAACATTGAATAAAATTTTGGTTCCTAAGTTCGCATGGAATTGTAATGAAAAAGTTGTCACACTGGCATTGTTTTTTTTTTTTGTAAATACTCCCCCGCCCCCCGGCGCAATTTTCACATGATCTATTTGCACGGATTTTGGGTCAATCTGATCCTACTTGTTAAAAAAGTGGTGGAGCCAGTCTTACAGGCCTTGTCTCTATTGCAAGGATTTATGCGTAGAAAGTCGCACCTTTTTTTCTTGGAGTCCGTTCCTTCCCTTTGAAAGTATTTTTCGTAAGCAAAGATTTTTTACGTTTACATTGATAAAGAAGTATGATTTAAAAAATAATACTTAAAATTATTAAAAAATATATATTCATTTTTAAAACAAAGAAAATTGTTCTTTTTAAATTTTTATTTTTAATATTAAACAAAAAAATATTTTTCTTCATTTTACTTTTTTATAATTATGTTTTGAGGAAAATTCCGTCAAAAAAAACGGAATCATCTATTTATGTTTGGTCAGAAACGGTCTTTTATAGCTCTCACAAGAGAAGCATAGAGAAGAGTAGAGAGTTATGGCTTTACAAACACTTTCATCTAGTGAAAATTTCAACGTCGTTATCTACGACACCATTTCTGCAACTCCATTCCCTGGCTATGCCTATCCAGAAGCAAGTTTGTTTCTAGAAAACAAAGTGAAACCGCAGCAGCAGCAGCAGCCTGAAGACAATTGTGAACCAGTGACTGCAAAAGGGCAATGTGGTGAAGCTGGGAGGAGGCAGAATTATGGATTGCAAGGAAGAAACAAGAAGAGGAAAAGGAGGGCAAGGATTTGCAAGAGCAAACAACAGGCTGAGACACAGAGAATGACTCACATTGCAGTCGAAAGAAACCGCCGTAGGCAGATGAATGAGCATCTTGCTGTCCTCCGTTCTCTCATGCCTGATTCCTACGTTCAAAGGGTTTGTCTCTCTCAGCTCCTCTCTTTATCTGTCACCGAGAATGTACTCGAATTTTTCACAACAGTGTTATATGTGTTAGAAAATATCATCAATATTTACTTCCACTCGTTCACAACTTTTCTCACAAATACATGCATGAGATGGTTCGAGTCATCCAGGCTTCACAGATAAGTGTATACCAATGTGAGAAAAGTTGTGAATGAATAAGAGTGGGACTAACATCTTTTCACTGTGTATATGTTTAATTCTTGTAATCAATAAAAGCTTTTGTTTATGATTTCTTTGCAACGTAATTTCGAATGAGGAATAGTATATTATATTTCTGGTAGGGTGATCAAGCATCCATAGTAGGTGGTGCTATAGAATTTGTGAAGGAACTGGAACACTTTCTGCAATCTCTTGAAGCTCAAAAGCTAAAAATCCTACAAGCAGCAGGAATAACACAAACTATTCAAGAAACGGGCATAATTTCGAAATTCATGGGACCTCCTCTTCCACAATTTTTCTGGTATCCTCAGTCCAAATGTTCTCAGCCACATAATAACAAGCATACATCGAAGGCAAAGGATGCTTTAGCCGATATTGAGGTTACTTTGATCGAGACGCATGCAAACCTTCGAATTCTCTTGCGGAGGAGAAGCCTCAGACAGCTTTCTTCGCTGGTTGCTGGTTTTGAAAGACTCTATCTTGCCATATTACATCTCAATGTCAGTACCATTGACTCAATATCAGTGCTCTATTCTGTCAGTGCCAAGGTATGTAATTAACAATCAATGAATATTGATGCATATGTTGTTAAGATAATTGATAATTTGAAATTGTGTCAATTTGAATTTCCAAATAGAGTCTAAAAATCACCGTTAACAATTCTTTGGTTACAAAGTTTAAGAAACTTTCTAAAAGTATCTCTTTGTATGGATTATTAAATAGATGTATTTCTAAAATTATTTCTTTGTACCTATAAATATTCCTTTATACTTGATATTTTCAATGAAGTAAATTTGAATTCTTTCTTAAATGTTCCTCCTCTTCCAACGTATATCCGGTCCCATCTGGTTATTGCTGTTACTATATGGAAGATTTTTGGTTGATATGAAACTAGTGTTTCATTGCACGGAAGAAAAGAAAGGGTGGTAGAAATAGGTTCATCAAATCTTCACGTAATATATAAATTATGCTTTTGAATTAGCAGGTTTCTTAAACAACAGAAAAAACAAGACCAGAGTATCAAATTTGTGTTGTTGTTCTCATTATGTACTTTGTGGTTTCGGACTTTTAGACTAATATTAAAAATTGTGTATATAGTTGACTTAATCTTATGTTGCGTAGGTTGAAGAAGGATGTCAGCTTGGTTCAGCAGATGACATTGCAACAGCAGTTCACCGCTTGCTTAGAGGGATTGAGGAAGAAGCTTCTCTTTGCTGCTGACAAGATATTTACCAGAATTGAACAAGACAAAAAAAATTGGGATTCCCTTGTTTCTCAGAGCTAGTTTCATCTTTTTCTACTCATCCTAGTGTGCAATTGTTAATGTGTTAATGCTAATTAAGATAAAAGTGTGAACTTGGAAGAAAAAAATGTCATAGTTTTGCTTGAGCAATGCTGCCTGCATTTCTTGTAATCGAGTCAAATTGATCTTACGTGGAAGGCAAGTTTCATTCAGACCATGTCATATATGTAGTTAAAAAGAAAGTTGTGTGCAATAATAAGTGTAATAAGTAAGTAGCAATTTGCTTTTTAATTTTAAATGAGTTGCAGTCATTTTGAATAATAATTGCTTATCGAATATCACTCGATATACACTTAGCATAATTTAATATTCATTGATTGCTTTTGGCTTATTTTGTGGACCGAAACAAAAATGATTTCCTTCGTATGAATGAAATTATTCCAAACAAGATTCTTGCAGGCAAACCCTATCTTTCCTCATCATGCTTGCTAGAAAGTTTGTGGTATAAAACAAAAGATGTCATTACGCAATTATATACTGCATGCATAACTCTGTAAAGTCTAATAAAAATTAGACACATTAGGGACCACTACACTCGAATAGACTACTCGTATAGAGTTATTACTTATACCAAAATTATTTAAAATAAATATTATTCCCATACTGACACAGTTGGGAGCTCTTGACATAAAACTCACCATATTTCCGAACACTGCCGCAAGCTGAACCTTTGGCACAGCGGAAAATAAAATTTTATTTTACTTTTAAATGAATTTCTTTAAAAAGTAGTAGTTATTTTTAAGTAAAAAGGAATATCATTTTATTTATAATTTTTATTTTAATTACATTTATATCATTATAAAATTCATCAAATCTAGTAAGAATTTTACTAAATCATTTTATTTGTCTTAAAAAACATATGATATAAAAAATTTAACCTCTTTTTAATATTATATATGTTATGATACCACCATCAAAATCATTATTTTTAATTGAATTTTTTGCATTTTTAATATATTTTAAATAAAATAATTCATTTGTAAATGAATTGAAATAATCATTTTTATTGAAATGAAATAAAAATAATTCTAAAAAAAAGTTGCATATCAAATTAATCCAAAAAGAAGAGAACAAAATTGGCTGTGACAGCGACTACATTAAAGGATTTTGTTCTTTTTCTTTTTGTTTATGGATACCTTGGATAGGATCATCTAACATATGTGGGTATTGTATAATTTGCCCCACCTGCAATATATATATTATCATTCCAAGTCCCACAAATAATATACAAATATCATTCAGAATGAACTATAACTTGTCCTGCAAAACCATAATGGATACTTGGACTGTCACACTTTAAGACATCATTTTGGATTTGGATTTTGTTTGAGATTCCAATGGGGCGGTTGCTTTTATATACATCATTAAAGATTTGAAATGTTGATCAATAAAGTGATAGGCTACTATATTTGTCTATAAACGGTTACCTCAAATCCAAACTAGTTCATGTCTACTTTTATGCTCACATCATCTTTTATTTCACTCTCCACACGTACCTTAAAGTATTGAAAGGCATCACAATGAAAATGATATTATGAATATTACAAAATCTTGATCCTCTGTCACAATGAGTTCATCAAGACATAAGATTAAGATTTTGTGTTATTGATAGCACCATTTCTTTTCATATTACCTTAGTCTTCACCTTTGTTAAAAATAAAATAGATTAATTTTATACAAGTTATGTGAAATGTGAACATATAGGAATAGTGAAAACTAAAAAGGAAAGAGAGAGAGAAAGATTGTAAAGTTTTAGTTGTTTTGGTCCACATATTTGTCGGTAAAGATAATGAAGGAGCATAGTTTTTGTACAGAAATGAGTGAGAAAGTGAGGAAATTTCCTTTTAACGGTACTGGGATAGGAAGCCGTTTTGTAGTTGGAAGAAAGGCCCAGACTCAGATAAAAGAGCTGTGTGAAACCGATGCATGCAGTTGCCCCTTTAATTTGTTTTGTCTCAGCCTTCAGGTTTGTTTGTTTGTTTATGTATGATATATCGTTATTGTCATTAAGGTTTTTGTGACCACTTCTGCCGTGAGACTCTAAAACCAGGAAACAGATACAGACATATCTTGATGCATGTTTCCGGCAAGTGAATTAGAAAATTTTATATAAAAATGAAGCGCTAGAATGAAATTCTTATTTTGAAATTAACATATATATATAATATTCCCACTCACGCAAGACAAAATGATCTGGTTTGTCTCCCGGGTGTAGATAGCTTGTTTTAAGAAATTGTGTATTTTGATTATTAGATTATTTTTTTAATTTTAAAATAAATGAATTAAAATTAAAAAAGTGTAAATTTTAATGTTCAAAAGTAATTCAATGATAAAAATAGTTAACATTTTAAGATGTGGTGCTCCCGTGAAGTGAAAAAAAAAAAAAAAACTGACAAAATAAACCATTTAAACTTAGCTAAAATTAACAGAAAAGCTGAAGAGAAGCCAAGCGTGAACGTCATACATATGCACTACATGTTTTGAAGACATTTTGCTTTTTCTGTCGTCTGGTGCATGAGAAGTCTCGTTATTCTAAGAAGTATACTAGAATTTCTGGTCTACTTATACAGTGTGCTGCGTATGTTTTGTGACCTTGCGGCTAATGGAAGGGATGGAAATTCTATTATTAATTAATAGGAAAACTGCCTTTTTTTTTTTTAATAAGGAAGGGATGGAAATTCTATTATTAATTAATAGGAAAACTGACTTTTTTTTTTAATAAGGGATGGAAATTTTGATCCTCTTCTTTTATTATTGTGATTAGTGCCATTGAAAAAAAGGAAAGAAAGATACAAATTCATTTGTTGTTTTAAAAAAATGAAATTCTATTGCAGATTCTATTGTTTTATAAAGGTGACATTAACATTAACATGATTAGAATAAAAAACAAACTTTAAATATGAGAGGCCTAAAAAGAATAAAAATAATCAATACGTTGTCTAAATTATCATTTTTCTAGACAAATATATCAATTATTCTGTCCTGATATTCCATGACTGAGTGATTTTCACAAATTATAATCGGCTATCACAAGTATGGGACGCAATCAATAAATCATTCTTTTTTTAAAAATAAAATTTAAGCACATTCTTGGCTCTTGGAGAATATAGTAAATTCCTCAGATTCTTAAAAAAACGTGAGGGTTTTCACGTTAGGAGAGAAAAGGATACAAACATTTATTAATGAGTTCTGAGCATCATGATATTGAAATCCAAATATAAACAAGATTTTATCTACTTTTCTAGGTATTGATACAGTGCTCTGGGTTAAAAATTTAGGGTGAGCAGCAAATTTAGAAATTGTTATATAAAATTTGTTTGATCACAATTATTGATTTTTTAATGATTGTAGTCAAATAATTTCTTTTTAATAGTTCTTAAAATTTTTATATTATTCTAGATCTTAAAATCAGAAAAACATTGTAGAATTCACCTAATTTTTAATGATTAAAAGATATTTGAGGTAGTTTCCATTATTCTGATGAGTTTTTACGATTTGTGGGAAATAGCAAAGTGAAGTTCCAATTTTAACAAAAACTCAACCTGAAAGTTGTTACCCTCAAATTTTACCGGTTAAAGACAACTATCAAACCTAATTCATCAACCTTGTAGATTAGTTCAGTTTATTTAAATAATTAAGTTGGATATTTTATATACCACATTTTAAGTCTTAAATTTAACATAAATGAAACTTTATTAATTTCTTCCATTCAAATGACTTAACGTTCTTGTTAAGTTGGCCCAATAAATCATAATTTAAGATTTATACCGGACGAAGCATATAGAAGCATATAATTGATAAATGTTATGATATTATTTATCATACTTTAATTTTAACTGACTCAAAATAATTCGAACTAATTTTTTAAGTTAAAGAATCAGTGCCTATAATTTTCCTTTTAAGTTATTTAGGTGCTCGACGTGACAAAAGCATTTGACCCAAGTTAGGATGGGGAACAGGGAAAAACATGTCGAATGTGTGGGTTCCCTCCTCCTCCGCCTCCCATAAAGAATGAAGAGGCTGTAAAGAAAGACAGTTGGTCTGTCAATGCCTTCACAATGTGGGGTAGAACTTGGGTGGTAGATCCATGAATCTTGGGCCCACTCAAAATAAAAAAAAATCATGGGCTTTTTTCCAGGGGCTTCTTTTTTTGTAGCTGGAAATAATCCAGGTCCATTCCTCCGTTTTCCCTCCTGAACGACCTATTTGCTGTGACTCAGTTTTCTTTACTCTTGCCAAACGGAGAAAATGTTTTCCCGTGATGAACAATTTTTTTTTTTTTTTAAATTCCATCCAACTCTATTTGAGTGCTTCCAACTTGATTTAAACAATGTGAGAAATAATATGAAAAGTGGTGTGCGTGTCTGAAGCACTATCTAAAAGGGGAAAAAATGGGTATCTCCTTCAAAAATATTATTTGCTCGATTGTCTAACTCACAATGGAAATTACAGTGCGAGTGTTTTCTCGGAGAAGTGGAGCTTCCAAGAAAATTACAGAAGAATGCTTGTAATAGATGAGTGCTCCCACACACAAACACTGTTTTATCATTAGATTTTCATATAAATCTCTCTATTTAATGTTAAAAAAATGATTACGTGAAAATTCTGCAAAAAATTATTCCGAATTGATGCCTTCTAAAATGGTTGATTAGTTAAGAAACTTGCATAATGAACAATTAATCAGAGGGGTACAGTAAAAGTGGTTTACTAAACATGCTCTGACAGTTAATCTGATATCTTAAAGAGGTAAAACAATAATATATGAGTTTAAAATGAATTTGAATGGATATGTTTTAGGTTATATATATGTTGAAATGAAATGCTTAATTCTTAAGTTTATAAAAATTATACACATAATCATGGAGTTGCAAAATTCTCAAATCTTTATGAAGGAAGCGAATGTCACTCCTAAATATATTTTTACTAGAAAGAGATTGTTAGTGAAATGTGCAATTAGACTCTTTGATATGTTTTGAGCGTTAAAACTTAAATGATATTGAATTATAAATTAAATTTAAAGTTAATCGGACTAACAAAAATGGATTGGATTAATAAAATGTCGATTGATCATACATTTAGAATTGTACTATATATAAATAATAATTTTTTTATTTTTATTTTTTTTAAGATTGTGTTTGAGAGTAAACGTATTGACATTGTAAAATATTAAGAGTATCAATTTTATTTATGGATTTATATTCTTGAGTTTGATCTATATATCTATTAACACGAGACAGAGATATATAAACGTGGCCCTAAAGCATTATGCAAATTGTCATATCTCTGGTGTCCTCAATCGGCGCGTAAGAGCGGATAAGTACCCATAGCTGGCAACATGATTGAACAGATGAATCAATGTCCCTATTATGAAAATCAAAACAAAATGTCTATATTGTGGTCCTCATAATTCGCGGAAATTACCCAAAACTTGAGCTGCAAG
The DNA here is from genome assembly GCA_020226215.1 of Sindora glabra. Taxonomy (NCBI): domain Eukaryota; kingdom Viridiplantae; phylum Streptophyta; class Magnoliopsida; order Fabales; family Fabaceae; genus Sindora; species Sindora glabra. The sequence continues at coordinate 18,951,409 of CM035236.1, forward strand.
TTTCGCAGCCTCCAACAAGCCCCCCAAGAATGGCGACAATCTTGTTCAACACAATTCAATCAAATCCACAAAATTGACATATTATAGTCTTAAATTTCAATTTCACACTTCATTGAAGAATCTGTGCGCCAACATTATCCTATTTTAAAAGAAGTCAATTCAATAAAGTATAAGATTTTCATATCATATCAACGCGTATATGACTTTTGGAAAGAGGGCGTAAAAATACATCAATTTAATTTCACACTTGCTGGAATGTTAATGGCTTGGGAAAAAATGGACGCTTGGAGGGGAATCTGAACATTCAGCCTCTGCCCCAGGTACCGTGACAAGCCGTCTCAATTATTAAGGGCTCCCTTCCCTCCAATAATGCACAAGGCGTGGGTCCAGATTGCCTTCCTTCTAGGGCTACTGACAGAAACTTCCTCCCCACATTCACATTCTGTCCCAACTCGGCTCATTTTACACCTCATGCCTCAATCTGATATTTCAAATTTATGTGTTCCACACACACGCCATTTGGTACAATAATGAGGATGATACAGGTGTTGACTCCATATTAACATGTGAGACTTGGACCCATAAATATGATGCTTGCTCAGAACTACCCTATTAATAACCTTAAGCAATGGGTGTGTTGATTCTGGAACAATCAACAACGCTTTAAAATTAAAAGATACGTCTGATTTAAGTAGTAATGGATGACCCTTTCAAAGCTTGCTTTCTTTTGCAATCTCAATTGAATTGTGTGGCTGCTATTGGATTCATAGATGAGAACGAATTCATGGAGGGATCACAGTAGACATTTCTGGGATTAATATTATAATCTTTAGAGACAGACATGGCCTCTATGTCAACAAGGATCCAAACTCATAGCTCAAAATATAAACCAAAAATATTGGACATTGCCACATTGGTAATTCTAGAGATTACTAATATCACCATGATTGAATTCTATAAATTAGTTTTAATCAAACAATGTAAGATTCGAAACACAAAAAATCACTTAATTTCTTCTTCATACCCATACCATTAAAGACAAATCAAGAAAAATTTTGAGAAAAAAAGGGGGGAGGGGAGAATTTTCATACTGGGATAATCCCCTGCCTTACTCTGCCATTCCTGCTGAATGAGAATCTTCCAGTTGGAAGGGATCTCTTCATAGCAGTTGTACCTAATACACGATGCAACACTCTCCTCTTATTGCTACACTTGCAGCTACTTTCTCCTCTGACCCTCTTGGACGAACCAGCTTCACCATCTTCCTCCTCACTGATATTCAAAATTTCTGCAACTGAAAACGAATGATCCATGGAGATTGACCTTCTCATCGATTCATAGTCCTCATCTCTAATCTCGATCGCGCTGTGCCTTCCCTCCAAATCGCTAAAAGCACGAAATGCAGCAGGCTTCCGAGTTTCACTTCTCTCCACCATCTCTACTTCTTCTGCAACGCGGATTTCATTTTCTCTTCCGGCAGACACCGGCAAATTCTCATTTTCTCTTTCTGCAGAATCCTCATTCCTTGATGCAGGAATTTCTATCACTGTGCTAGCCGCTTGAATTTCCGAAGGACTCAAAGTACTAAGCACGCCGGTACGACACAGAGGGCAGTTGGAGTGAGATTTGAGCCATTTATCAATGCACGGAACATGAAAAGCATGGTTGCATTCAGGCAAAAGCTTAACGCTTTCGTCTTCTTCAAACTCACTGAGACAAACGCAGCAATCCGTGACTTCAATCAAATTATCTCCTTTGTTGTACTTGCAGACTGCAATGGACTTTATCAGAGCTTCATCCAATCCAGCGGTCGGCACGTGCCACGGCTCGTGGAACGAAGGGCTTCGACTTTCTTCCATTTCTTCATTGGCTTCTTGGTTCTCTCTGATTGAGGAATCTCTGCTTTTGCAGTACTTTGATATCAAAGTGTAGTAACTTATAAGAAGGAAGGCGCTGGCTAGAATTCCGATAACTGCTATGACAAGAGGAGAGAAATTAGAGCTTGAATCGTCATCGTCTTCGCGGAATTCGAATGGAGGAGGAGGCGGATAGACTGCAAAGCACCACTGCGGACAGTATAAGTTGCAGAATCCTTGGGAGCAGTCTTTGTTGTTCATATATGGAATCCATGTTCTTGGATTGCCCACAGGAGTCATGGCTGAGCTTTGGAAATACTAAGGCTTGAACAATCTTAAAATCATCTTATCTTTTTCAAAAAGAGAAAAATAATTTTGGTTTAGAACATGGCAGCAAGCAGAAGAAACATAAATGTAGAAAGATATGTCGAGAAATTAATGGGAGGGGTGTTTTATTTTTAAACTAATGATTGGAGTCATGGGAGCAAATATGAGGAAGTGGGGGTATAGAATGTGAGTGGAAGAGAAAGGGAAGCAGCTATAGAAACCTGTCATTGTACAAGTTTCTATCAAGGAAAAAAGAGAGAGAGTGGAAAAGGAGGCCAAGGCTTAGGGGAGAAGAGAGAAGAAGGAAGACAAGGGAGTTGTGCTGGTGGTGATACGGTATACTTTAACTTTTTCTTCTTTTCCTTTTGTTTGTTCGTAACTTTATCTTCTCTTTCTTGAATAAAACTGTTGGTTGACTAAGGTAGTGGTGATATTTGTTGGAAACTTATTAAAGAGAGATTCTACCATACTCGAATATTATAGTACCTTCTTATAATTTTCACACTCTAATAATAAGTGTCTTTAAACAATAAACCCCAAATTTTAGGAATTAAAATATTCTCCCTATTTCTAGGAACAAAGATATTTTTATAAAAGAAATAAATATATAAATTTTCTTTGGTATTAAAATAATGAATTTTAATGAAAAATAATAAGTTTTAGAAAAAAATTGTGTTTTTATATATCTAAAAACAATAAAAAAAGAAAAATTCCAAGCTCAAGATTAGTATTTTAACTGAACATAATTAATAGCTTGGGTAAATGAGTTAGCAACTCTCGTTGCTATTTAGTAACATAAATCTTTTGTGATTTTGGTTGGTTAATCATTATTTTAGGCATCAATTATTCACAAATATCTCGAATAATGGTAATTATATATATTTATTTTAAATATCTCTTATAAGGCCCTAGAAAAATGATAATAGTCATTACATATTTTGTACAATAAATAAATTAGTTTATAATTTATTAATCTAATTAATAAATTATAAATTAATTTTTAAAGATATTTTTGCATTCTAATTCATTAAAAAAATAAGTTTTGATTTAATAAATTATTTTATATAACTTATAATTTATAAATTACTATCTTTTTTTAATTTTTTAAATATATCCTTATTCTATTTATTAATCTATAATTTATGTCCTTTATTAATATAAATTATTTTAATTTATATATCTATTTTATTAATATATCTTTTTATATTATTTTATGATGTTAACTAATTTAATAATTAATTTTATAAAGTATTTTTTACATCATCGTTAACTACTTTATCAACTATTTATTTGAAATGAAATCATATCACCAATCACCCCCACAATAGAACAACACCATTACCACACGATATCAATTAATTTAAGGATAGCCAAGTTTTTAGTTATAATTGCCTCCATAGCTTACTTAAATTACTAGAGGAATTGCCAATTGTTACTAGTTGGAGAAAGTACAATGATAAAAATCCCTCGAGCTGTTTTTGCACTTCCCACCTCCAAGTCGAAGTCAGGGATTCAATCACAGTGGATTCAGGAAAATGCACGAGGATTAGTCTCTTCTCTTGGAAGAAAAATATGTTCATTTTATGTGGAGTCAGTCATAAAACCAAAAATATTTACTTCCTCCCCTTCTTTTTATAAAAATACATTTATTTTTTTTCTACTTCTACCCTTATTATCCTAATAAATTGCCAACCACATAAATTTATTTTTAATGAGGGATAAACTGGTAAAAGTATGATTTTTTTTTTCTGAAATGAGATTATTTGTCAACCTCCTCAGAGTAAATCCTATTTTCTGTTCCAGTAAAATTTAATTTTTTTAATTTTTAATTTTGTAAAATATTTTATATCAATTTTATTTTTGTGATATATAAATCTATTTAATTTCATACTTTTATTAATATCTGTATAAATATTAATTAATTTAATTTAATTTTTTAAAAAATAAATTAATATTTTACAGAAATAAAATTAATACAGATATTTCACAAAGACGGAAGAAGGGATTTATTTATCATTATAAATCTAACTTAAACTGTGGATAAAAAAGAAAGAAGTTGGAAAACAAAAAAGAAGAGTACCTTCGGCTCATTGATAAATTTTTGTACATTTTAATTTTGTCATATATTTTTAATCATATAAATAATAATCATTAATTTTATTATTTATTAATTAATAATATATATATTAAAATTTTAATTTTTTTAATTTTTAAAATACTAAAAATTATAAAAAATTATAACTATATTTTATTTATTAAATATAATTAGAAATACATAACATAATTAAAGCGTATAAAAACCTCGCTGCTTTACAAGTGCTAGTCTGCCGAAGCCACTCACATCAAGTAATAAATGTGAGATTAGTCGACAGATCACTCCATTAATGAACGTAGGGTTATGTGTGGTTATTGCGAACTCAGCCGCCGTCAAGTTAGCTCGAAAGTGGACGACACAAGAAAAGGTTTATTGGATCAAATTTGCGCATATTATTATGAATAAAATTTTTCATACTTAAAATAGGATTTAAAAATAAAAAATACATACTCTTTTATTTTTTATTATCTGCCACATTTAATTATTTTTATATAAATTAAAAAACTAATTTAGTGTATTTATTTTATTAAACTTTGCAAAACTACTCTTTAGTGCATTTAAGTTTAATAATTATGTCAATATAAATTGATTGAGAGTGATAAATGATTATATTAATTAATAGAAAATAATATTTAATAAATAAAGTTCAAAATGATTGAAAGTAGGAAGAAATATATAATAGAATAAATTTGTTGAGATATTTCAAAATGAATGTGTAAAATTATGAAGTATTTATTAATAAAAAAGAAAGGTAAAAATAAAAAAGTAATTTATTAAAAATAGATAAAAAAAAGACAAAAAATTACTTCGAGAGGAATGGAGTATATAATGTAAAGGCTAAAACTAATAGTTTTATTCAATTCCTAATTAGATATTTACACTTCTATATTATCAAATTAAATATCTATAATTATACCTCTCTGATTTATAACATTTATATATAAGTATTTAATATTAAATTAGGTAAAATTATAATAATAAAATAATAAGATATAAATTATAATTTAAATTTGATTAACGGGAACATTAACTTAGTACTTTATTTGAGAAGATTATTGTGTTTTTCTTTAAAAATAACAACCAAAAGTTAAATTTAGTGGGAATCTCTCTTAAATTTAACAAGAATCTTCCTTTTTTTCATTATATTTTTGCAAGTGTGCCCTTGTTATAATTATATGCTATGATGAAGTGTGCTAATCCTTTTGATCTTCTCACTTAAAAATGAATTACTGTAAGTTACAATAATATTTTATTAAAATAAAATAAGAAAATAATTTATTCATTATTAAAACTTTATACTATATATACACATATACAAGATTAAGTATGTTCCGTTAAGAATTATAAAATTTATTTTTATAAAAATAAAAACGGACTTCGTTTATAAAATACACAAAGGAGCAGTACAAAATTTATGGGAGGCTAACATTTGATTTTTCAAGAATTTTTATAAATTTTATGGTATTATGCAAGGGCCCCCACAATTAAACTAGTTCCGCTCTGAAAGTGGAGGTCTCAAACTTTAATATCAATTAGGCTAACAATTGGCAAATACTCTTTGATTGACCAACTTAATGAATTATAGTCTTGAATTTAAACTGTGATTCGCAATTCTAATATAGTGCGTGCAACGTATAATTATGGGTCGCACTGTATTTATATTTTTTTTATAATTTTATATTGTAATAATTATATTTTTTTATCGTTATTCATAATTTTATTAATAACAGTAATTTCAAAATTGAGACCATGTCTGCCCTGCAGGCTTCAGGCAAATCACCATCCTACTATCATTATGAAGTGTATGACACAAACACTTCCTTAATAGTAGTGAAGTCTATGAAATCGTAATTTTGTAAATCTTATGCTTTTTTCGTTCTCTTTTATTTATCATATTTTAAAAAAATCATTTTTTTATATGTTATTTTTTTAATAAAATATTAATTTTTTAAATTTATCTTTCTTTTTAATTAATAAATATATTATTTTTCTACATTATTAATCAATTTACCTTTATTTTTTTATATCTCTTTCTCTATTTTTAACTATCTTGAATTTTATACATAAAGAGTAATCTTATAAAGTTCGTTAAAAACAAATAAATTAAATTACTTTATTAATATATGTAAAATCAGTTAATGACGATAAATAAATAAAAATAAAAATAATAATTAATAAGAAAAAGTAAATTTGAAATATCTTAAAAAGATATATATATATATATATATATATATATATATATATATATATATATATATATATATATATATATATATATATATAATAAAATTTTATAAATATTTTCTTCATAAATTTCATGGTAATTATCTTTTATCTATATTACCATCAAGTAATATTTAAGTCAAATATCTCTATTGATATACTTTATAAATGAATTAAATGAAAATAATTGTAAAAAAAATATTATTTATACTTATTTCTTGTAGTCCATCTCCGAGAGGTAATTTGCTAGTCCGTTAAATTTATAATTGTAACTGACAATTAATTACACATTTTAATTTTTTTCCCCCATAACCGTGAAGTCTAGCTAACCCAAACTTTTGGCCTAGTGAGGGGTGTGCATAGGAAAGAATTATGATATAGCATATCCGAATAATTTAGCTCACAATGCCCTTCAAAAATTTAAGATACCCATAAATAAATGCCTCGACTTGCACGGCGTTCGCAACTTTTTCCCCACTTGGCAACATAAATAAACTACACTGTTAGTCAACTTGAAAGCAAAGGGACACATTCTTAATGGAATAACATAAAGCTCTTCGGTTAATTACTCCTTTCAATCTTTCCCTTTTAAGCGTAGTTGAAGATTAATGTAAAAAGATTAAAAAATAATAAATAATTTTAATTTTAAAAAATAAATAATAATTTTTATTATATTATTTATTAAAATTTAATTAATAAATAAAATTATTAAGTATTTATTTAAATTATAGATATAACATTTTAAAGAAAATAATAAATATATTTTCAATTTTTTAAAATGAGAATTACATAAAAATAAAATATTTTTGTAAAATGATACTTAAAAAAGAATAGAAGAAATACATACTATGTGTATTATGAAGTGATTCATAGTCAATTGAGTGTTAGAATTTTTTTATGTGAGTTATAATTAATTGTAAATATTTTATTTATAATAAAATTAGTTGAATAATAATTCAAGAGTTTTTTATTTTTTAAAAGCAAATTTATTAAAGTAAGCTATTATTTGGTCTTATGAATACCTAATTATAGGTTAATATATTTCGCAATTAAAGTGTAAGTCTATACCTTAATTGATCAATAATGAAAATATTTGATAGAATTTTATTTATAATGGTTAAATTTCCTTTTCACTCCTAATTTAATATATTTTGCAGTTAACATGTTTGTTGATTAAAGTATAACTCTATATCTTTATAAACTTATAATGGAAATGTCTGATAGAATTACACATATATTGGTAAGTTCTATTTGCTATTCCCAATTTAATTCAATTATTATTTCATTGAGAGCTACATATTTTAAAAAAAGAAGAGAAAAATTTATATTTATAATATTTATTTAAATATTATCATATTTAGAATAATTAAATTCATAACAAAATTTTACTTTTATTTTAATTTTATCATGATACTCCAAATTTCATACAAATTACTATATTTATCTTACATTGAGAACTTCCTTATAGTCTTCATAATTATCACCGTTTGCTCAAAACTCACTCATTGCTATCTTTTGGATTCACTTGCTATGTAAGTTTCCCAATCTCTAAAGCCATGTCATATTGTACTTTTTTTTCTATAATAAGTTCTCTATTTGAATATTATGTTTTTTGGGGATACTTTTGCCTGAATATTATACTGAGAATAAGAAGGAGGATTTTGTAGGACCTTACTTCGAAATTGTTTGATTTACTTAAGAAGTAATTTGTCACAAAAAATTAAACTTTTTAGTAAATAAATTTTCATATAAATTTTTTTAAAAATACTCAATTATTTAATTGACTTTAAAAAGTGATGGTTGTTAGAAAATAATTTCTTATATTTTATTTAGTTCAACGTTAAATATCTTAAAAAATATTAATAAAATATCTATTATATATTCAATATTATCATAATATAAATTAAAAAATTTAATTATAATTAATTAAATTTAATAAAAATAATTTTATTTTAACATCGGTGAATAGCATAAAAATAAAATTTATTTAAGAGAGAAGTGGGTAAATAACTTTTCATATTCTGTAAAAAAATTTTAAAAAGTCTTATTTCCTCCAAGAAGTCCTATTTCCTTAATTTATTAAATAATGATTAATGAAACAATTTATTTTTTTATTTTTAAAAGATAAAACTTTCTATATTATTGAAGCAAACTAAATAATCTTAATAATAAAGTTGATTACTCGAAGCATTATTACGGTGAGCCTTTGTTTTTATTACATAGATGTGGATTGTGTGCACTATGAAATAGCAAGGGGAATATTATAGTGAATTTAACCTTTTAAGAGGTTAAATATTTTATTATTAGAATACTCTTTCTCAAATTTAGAAATATTAAAAATATAAATATTAATATATTAAATATAATTCAATAATAGAAATACTCAAATTTTTTAAGAAGTTAAAATATTAAACTCTCATGACATTATCCGAATAACAGTAAAATTATATTAGACATATGTTCCTAGTGCTTAAATCTAAATGATTTGTTTTTATTCGAAGGCCTCTGACAATCATATTTGATTGCAATTAATTCAAGGTTGAGACAAGTCGAACCCTTCTGAAAGACAAAATTTTCTTAATATTTATTTCCTTCATTCATAAAATTTAAATTTAAAATTTTATTTAAGAAAATCAAGTTGTCAGACACTCAAACCAATAGACAACGATGTCTGAATTTAAATACTTGCAAACCTAATAATTAATGATGTAGTTGCGAGCGGAATGCGAGCTTATTTTCAATCTAATCCTTAATTTAATGCACTTCAACTTTCAACGCTCTCACACGTATCACACTAGAACACTACTTGACGTGATCGGATGCGATGTGATCTCCCCAGCCACACCCAAATGCAGAGAAAAATAGGGAAGCGGCATATGTTCTGATCAAGTGCAAGTGGAGGAATATCTCATTTGAAGCCAGTAAAAATCTTTTAAGACATATAGCGTTACTATTAAAAAAATACTACATTTTTTTAAATATTTTGTAAACGAGAGTAGGTACTAGGGTATCTTTACAGTTAAAATCTTGTCCTTGATTCTCCATATATAACATTCTTAATGGATGTGTCAGTTCCAACTGACTCCGCAAACTACAGTCTATAGTTGCAACAAAATTGATAAATCTTTGTCTATATGAATATGGGTTTTGGGTTCACAGTCAGGCACAGATCTGAGCAAGATTTAGTTACTGGGTATCACTGTATTTGATTGCTAATACATTATTGCGGGACATCAATTTATTTTATAATCAAATTTGATAATATATTGTTGTGTTGCTGCAATACATTTGACGGCAGAATTATATATATTTTAGTATGGATGTATATTTCCACTAATTTTTTAAAAATTTCATATAAAATTATATATATCTTCTAAATTAAAATATCCTTATTAACCTTAGCATCACTGTAGTTGCAATGCAAAAGGGGCATGTTTGGACACACACACACTCAATTTTCACAACCTCTATCCTCACTGTGTCCAAATGACGGAGTCTCACTCTAATTTATTTTTCTTGTCATTCCCTCATATTTCATCAGTGGAATGTTATTGATAAAAAAAAGATTTATCATTTCAACTTCTTATAACATGGTTCTATGGTGAGGCAAAATATTTTGATGACAGAAGAAATTTTATTTGAGTAAAAATAATTAATTTTAAAATATGAACAATGTATAAATATAATATTGTATCTAACAGTCACAATTGTAAGCCATGAATTACGCCATATTATGAGAGTAAATTTGATCTGTCGTTTAGTAGACAAAATGGAAGATTACAAACGCAATTTTTTTTAATAAATAGAAGATAAGTAAATTGTTTGAAATTCACTCGTTAGCAAGACGGAGAAAATACAAATTTCTCAAGAAATTCTATTTTTTATAAAGTGAAATAACAAAAATTTTCGTCATCAATCTAACAATATTAAACCCATATTAAAAAAATTTACGGAGGATTTTACTTCCTCAAAAATACTGAATTTCCTACGGAAACTGATTGACTCCTCCAATCAGCCGACAGGATATTTGGCGTCCCATCTTCATTGATACTATGGAGGCGGCTGTTGCTCTATCCAACTTTTGTGGCAATTCCACAATCATATGCACAGAAACCAACATATTCTTGATCCAACCCATTTTGATTTTTGAGTCTTTTCACATCCGCAAAACTATAGAGGACCCATTCCCCTTTAACTGTTCAATCAACACAGTAAACAATATTTGAACAATTTTGTGTCTCTGATAGGTGCTTATTAAGTTGGTACGAGAGATTTGATATTTAAAATAACGTGATAAAATATAAGTTATTAAATAAGATTATAAAAATTTTAATAATAATTTAATAATTTTATTTAATTATTTATATTTTATAATATCATCTCGAATATTAAATACTTAAGTATACCTTAAAATGCACCATCTCTGATATTCTTGAATGCAAACTCTATTCTTCTTTTATTGATAGGGGAAGAAACAAAATTAAACAGAGCAAGGGGAGTTTCTTTTCCTTTCCTAATTAAGCATTCAGCCACCTGATTAGCTTCTTTATAAATATGCTGCAATGATTTAAGATGAATGCAAACTCTATTAAAATAGGTTTTGAAAACATAATCCCACCTATAATGAAAATGTTCCAAAGTAACACTAATTTATTCAAAAAGCAATTCCACTGAAATTTCAATATTATAGGAGGTACTCAGGAAAAGTTATCGTACTTGCATAATTTGCAATGGCTACCTCACAAATAATTCTGATGGGAGTGTGCAAGATGCAGAGCAAGGACACAAAGTCATATAACAGAACATCATTTCATGTATTATTGCTATTTATAACTCTTCAATAATGATACAGATAATTGATTTATTTAAAAATTTTGTTGGAAGGGTCTTCCTATTTCACTTGAAATCTGAGTTCCAAATTCGTGAATACATGTGGCAGTTAATTGGACGACAAGGAAAGGATTTAACATTCATTCTATTGGACAAAATATAGTAATTGAATTTCAAGGAATTGCTCCTCATACTTGCGGCATCTTCGGCACCAAAATTCGGAACACTTACCTTGGGAAGTTTAGTATTATTCTTGTTGGAAACATACTGGAAATTTACAGAATAAAATCAAGATTAAGTTTAATCATATTGTGTCAAATAAACTTATAACATTAGGATAAATTTATTGAAAGAACATGCGTTATATGCCCCAATGAAATTTGGCTTCCTTTCAAAATTCAAAAGTTTTACACAATATAATTTTGACTTTTTATTTACTTAAATTCCAACAACCAATTTGAATGGATTCAATTTTTTTCTTTTATAGGTTCTCAAATTTTGGTCAATTAGTAGAATCAGTATACCTTGGTGAAGTAGCACACAAATCCATGACCACAAAATGGACATGCAATAGCAAACAGCATTCAAACCTGTTCTTTTTTTTTTTAATAATAATAATAACAACAACAACAACAGGAGTGGTAAGAGTGTTGGGTCACTTAACATACTTAAAGTCGAATTTGAACTTACAACATCAAGAAGGGAAAACGTAGTAATATTGAATGTTACTGCAATATTAAGAATCTCAACCGTTCAAATCTATGTTCACATCATGAGATGAGTTAAAATTCATATTCTCCATATACATGGTTTACAGTTCTCAATAAAGAGGAAGGAGTTTTAGAGGAAAGACTGTAAATGAACAGTACAGACAGCCCAAAAAGATCATCCAATGTAATTACATATAATTCCAGGTTCTGTACATGTTTCAAGTTCAACAATCCGTAGATCAGTGTCAAAGATTATTTTATGAACGATTAGGATCTATGATTCCTCTTCTTCAGGACTGTGGGTTTGCACCTCTTCTTTCTCAGCTGCAGCTCCTTCAACATTCTTTCGACTGAACTTTAGGCGAAGTGGCCTCCCCATTAACTCCTGCAAGAGGAACAGCAGAGGATAAAAATGATATTCTTTGAACACAAAGGACAGTTCAATCCTGCGATTTCATTTTATGACAAATAAGGAAGAGATGTTTCATGTGCTGTAGACAAAATTGGCTGTTGCAGGTAGTTGAGATTTGACTCAAATGAGTACATAAAAGCCGAAGGAAGTAAGTAGCATCATTGCAATGGTTCGGTGATATTGAATACTAAATTTTGGTATCATGGAAATTAGGATCCATCCAAAGGTTACAAGCTACTTGCTTAAGATTCAACTGAACTTTCCCTGCCAGGGCACCCATTAATAAACTCAACACTCGACAGAATACTGCAGTCCATGTGGAAAAATGTTGGCATAGAAAATGCAACGTGGAAAGCAAGTGAGAGCACTTCTCATAACTCAGAAATATGAGGAAACAATCAATGTTCTTGTAACCATGACCAAACCATTGAAAGAAAGCCGGTAAAGGAGAAGTTACTTCTTTCTGGACCCATTTAGGAGTCCGGGGCTTTAACTAATCTTTGATTTTTTATATTCATGAATCTAGCAAAGTGATCAACTTCCTTAATTATATTTGATGTAATAAAATTTCACCTAATTAACTTCTGGAAATGTTATTGTTCAAACCAATCAATATCATGCTGCCGATATAACCCATTCATGAAATAGGAAAGTGTATCTCAACTCATAAAAGAATAATGGAGATAAAGTAACCATAAAAAAGGATGATTTCTACCTTCCCATCCACAGCAGATATGGCAGCCTCTGCTTCTTCTTCTGAGTCAAATGAAACAAATCCATATCCTGCTGATCTTCCAGAAGGGCTCTCAAAGACGACCCTGGCTGAAACAGGACTTTTGAAGTTCTCAGTGATGAATTCTCTTAGATGGCTGGATCTTGTTTTCCATGCAAGATTGGATGCATAAATTACGTGATGTGTTTCACCAGCAGGGGGGCCTGGAGGAGGAGGAGGAGGAGGCTTCTTGAATCTCCTTGCAAGTTCTACCCTTATTATCCGGCCTGACAATTGCTGATCACAAAACCAAGTAAATAAAATGGCTGTGAGGCACAGTTTGATAAGGTAAAGAAACCAGATCTTTCAAGTCTCATGTATTATTCACCTCTGGCACAATTTGATTTATGTCAAAGCATCACTGGGAACTTTGAGAATATACTAAAACTAACATTTTAAGGACGGCCAAATAACTTTGCCAGACACAACCATGAAAGTGAGGTCAAAAACTTAGCCAGATACAATATTAGGGTAAGGTGATTCGTATGGTCTAAAGAGTTTTAAGTTTCTACAACATGCTACCTCAAAACTGACAGCGCTTCCTTCTTGAGTGAGGATAGCAACTTTACACGGTAAAATTCTGTTGAATCTTTTATTTTTAATTTTTTGGGCATCAAGAACATGCAACTTGATCACAATTTTATGAGTACTGAAAATTGTTGAACAAATTATGGCTCAAAAACCAGCCCCTAGCCAGCCTTTAGCATCAATTAGAAGAGCCCCAACAAAGAACAACCTGAGAGAGTAGATATGAAACCATATCTCAATCTATAACCCATTTTTGAAGCCACCATTCAGCTGACACTCTTTTAATCACTTAAACACAATAAAGAACCAGTCATTGAGAAAACGAAACTGATGAACACTCGATTTTGCATAAACTCAAAATACCTTGACTACATAATTTATATGGGAAAACATTAGACAACAATTGCCACAAAGTCTAATTAAAATCCCGATAACCAGGTGTTAGCCACATGAAATTGACTTTTCAGATTCACACCAAACTAGAAAGTACAAAAAAACAGAATACATTGATAATGGAAGCACACCTGAGAATCATATTTATCGATAGCAGCTTGAGCCTCTTCCCTGGAAGCCATAGTCACGAAGGCAAAGCCTCTGCTCATCCCATTTTTGGTCTTCATTATCTACTATAATCAAAGCCCATTTCACCAAATTACACAGAAGGAAAGAGCAATTTCGACCAAGACCGAGAAAATACACACTGAGAGAAAAGAAACAAACCTCAACGTCTGTTACGGTTCCGCATTGGCCAAAGAGTTCTTTGATATCCACCTCCGATATGGTCCAGGGCAAATTGGAAACGTAGAGCTTCTTGACGTTTGTTTGCTGCTGGGTTTCTTCTGGTTTCTCTTGTATTTCTGCCTCTTGCAATGCTGAGCATAATTCAAAGTGGAGGTTTCGTGAGGAATTATTGGGAGAAAAAGTTGGAGAGGAAATGGAATTGCGAGGAAGGGAAAAGAAAGAGCTGGAAGAATAGAACTTGATAGAGTCTGATGGTTTTGCAGATACGCAGTATTTCTTGGAACAGTTGTAAGATGCAAAAACGGTGAGAGCTGATTCCAAAGCCGCCATTTCCTTTGACAGTATAAACTGGACCATGAAGAAGAAATCGATAAAGGGCGGACTACTAGATATTCTTGTGTTTTATTATTATTATTATTATTATTATTATTATTATTATTATTATTATTATTATTGTGATCGTTGTGCATTGGAACCATGTCATTCCAGATTAGGGAAGCATGCTTACGGCCTCTCAAAACATTTGGACAGGACTCACAAAATTTATATCCATGCCTCCATCTGCAAGTGAGAGCATCAATTAATATATGAGACGAGCCATACTATTCAATTGAAATAATTCCTTTAAACTACATAAACTCTACACTTAAATTCTTTTATTTGTTAAAGTTATTGAAATAAGTTACTTTTTCATTAATTATTTTTGAGCTTCTAGAGTCTAGTCCAATATACTCTCATTCCAAAATTTATCGTCAACAAAAATATCGATATACAGTTATTTTATAATTTTTTTTTTATTTTACCGTAATTTCGAAACATATTATCAAAGTATGCAGGGCACCATTTTGAATGGCGTACGCGGAATACGGAGGCGCCACACTGTTTGTCACCTTTGGAGCAGAGACAACTTGGAGAGCGCTAGTTTGAATGGCATTCCAAGGTTGAAGGCGCCATCCCACTTGGCGCCATTCACCTTGGAGGCGCCATTCAAGGTGGTGCCACTGTGGTTTGGAATTTTGGAATTTCTGGAGGCGCCATTTCAAGTGGCGCCATTGTGCATTCAAATTTCTGGGAGGCGCCAAATGAAATGGCACCTCCTGCCCTATTTATACCCGCTTCCTTCCTCTTCGCAGCCACAACCCTAGCAACCACTCTTTCCAGCACCTCTTCCCTTCTCTCTTTGTAGCCGTTCGCACCTATTCTTGTTTGCACCATTTCTCACTTTTTCATTCACAAATCTTCATCCTTTCTTACTTCTGTGCATTTCATCCGGCAATATTTTCTTCTTTGGAGCAAATTTGATCTTCTTTCAGCTCTTCCTTGGTTAATATTTTTATAATTTCTGTATTTATATTATAATTTTTATTAGTTATTATGAGAATATATTTTATAGTGATAGAAAATTTTTTATTCTATATTGATTATTATGATTTATGATATAAAATTATGATATAAGATTTAGGAAAAATTTGTAACAATTTATATGATTTGTGATAATTTATGATTTTTACTGATTAGTTTTTTTTATAATTTCTGTATTTATATTATAATTTTTATTAGTTATTATAAGAATATATTTTACAGTGGGAGAAGAATTTTTATTTTATGTTGATTATTATGATTTATGATGTGAAATTATGATTTAGGATTTAGAAAAAATTTGTACAAATTTATATGATCTGTGATAATTTATGATTTTTACTGGTTAGTATTTTTATAATTTTTGTATTTATATTATAATTTTTATTAATTATTATAAGAATATATTTTACGGTGGGAGAAAATTTTTTATTTTATGTTGATTATTATAATTTATACTGTGAAATTAGGATATAGGATTTAAGAAAAATTTGTACAAATTTATATGATTTGTGATAATTTGTGATTTTAAAAGAAGAATAAAGAGGATAAAGAAAAGTGTCTTAAAATAAAATTTACGATTTAGGTAAAAATTATGTTTAGATATTTTTAAAATATAAAATTTTTTAGGATATAGGATATGATAAAAATAAGATTATTTTTATTATATGTTGATTATTACAAGAATATATTATCCTATTGATCAATATTTTTTTATTAATTTTAGAGTAATATATGTCAAAATAAGTAAATATCAATTGAGAGTATTTTGTAAAGACTTAATATTTTATGTATTATTTCTATTTATTTTATCTTTTTTATTGTACATTTTTATTATTCTTTTTTGTCAATTCATGGTATTTAAACCATATACACTAATATTTTTTAACAATAAGATATATTAATTTTTTGATTATAAATGTATTCTATATAAATTATATAATTCATTTAATTAATTAATTTATTATACAATTAATTTTTTATTACTTTATACCGTACGTATTGTTTATTTCTTATTTACTCTACTGTATTCTTTTTATATTTACTTGTATTGTTTATGGTTTAAAATATCAACATCATTAATTAACATAAATATAATAAGTTATAATTTTTTAGCTTATTATAATATTTTAAGTAAATTAAAGGTTTAATATACATTTTATTAATAAAATAATTAATTTCATATTATATTTTTTAAAAAAATACTTAGTAATTAAATTAAATTTTATTTATATAATTTTTTTAAAATTTTTGTGATAATAATTTTTAAATATTATGTTTTAAATTTAAAATATATCAATTAAAACTTCTCCAAGGGTTTACAGTTCGTACATTATTTTTTCTTCATTTCATCTACTTTGTTTAATTTTTTCTTCTTTATTTTTTCAATCATTCTATTAAAAGCTCAAATGCAATATATTGAATAATATAAATATAATACAATTTTTTTTGACATAAAATTATTTTTAATAATCAAATCTATTATTTAATAAAATTAATTGATTATATATTTAATTTTTAACACTTATTATTTTACCTTTCACATAGCATTTCTCTTTTTTTAATTTATTTTGCAATAATTTTTTTAAATTGACTTATATTATTTACGATTTAAATAATAGGATAATTACATAATATTGACATAATGTAACATATTTTATTTTTATCTTAGAATAATTTAAAAAAATTAATGTTATGGGAAGCATTAATTGAAATAATTAATTATATATTTTAGTTTTAATAAAAGTATTTAAGAATAAAAATTAATTCTCTTTTAAAATTTATTAATATTTTCTTGATAAAAAAATTTAAATACTTTATTTAAAATTAAATATACATCAATAATATTTTATTTATGTTATTATTTTTATTCCTTTTATATATTATCTTGCAAAATATATTTAATTTAGTGTAATTTTTGCATAATTTTTTTAATGATACAATAATATCTAATAATTTTTACTTAGAGATTAAAGTTATTAAAATATCTAACAAAATTTTTTTTCATGCAGAGGCTTTTTTCTGTTTGCTTTTCCTAATACTTACCGGTTAGTATTTTTATAAATTTTGTGCTTATATTATAATTTTTATTAGTCATCATGAAAATATGTTTTATAATGGTAGATAAATTTATTTAGAATATTATGATATAAATAATATGAATTTTTTATTTTCTATTGATTATTATGGTTTATGATGTAAAATTATGATTTATGAAAAATTTGTAAAAATTTATATGTACTGTGATAAATTGTGCTATTAAAAGAAGAACAAATGAGATAAAGAAAGGTGTCCTAATATAGGTTTTAGAATCTAGGTGAAAGTTATCTTTAGAGAATTTTTTCATGTAAAATTTTAATATATCATAAGAGAGGTACTAAAAATAAAATTTTAGGATATGTGGATGTAACCAGAAGCTTTAAAAAATAGGATATTGTTATTGAAAATATGAATATTTTTCTATTTAAATAGTAGATATTATAAATGCAAGAATAATAAACATACTCGAAAAAATTATACTATACATAGGTTTATTCAGAAAGCATTAAAATATATATGGAGGTACTATAATATAAGTATTAAACGAAGTCAGTGTATGTAAAAAAGAATTCATGATTGTAATCATAAAAAAATATAAACAATAATGTGTAAATAATTTTGGTTGCTATTTAGTAATAGGTGTGAAGGGAGAAAATTATCGTGAAAATAAAAAATGTAGTGTATTGAAAAAGTTAATCAATTTAATTAGTATAACTTGTGCAGAATAAACAAAAAAAAATGACAATTGAAAAAGATAAATTAAAATATAGATAAGATTATATAGCCAAATTTATTTATTATTTTTAAAAAGAAATAACATTTACTTGGCCGGAAAAAATTATCCTATTATATGATATGTTTGTTATATATGAAAATTTGTTATGTAATAATATTTAAAAATTAAGCTTTTTCTTAATTGTGTACAAGTAAGCGAAAATTGAAATTATTGTTTCAAATATAAATTTATTTTTTTGTAATAATTTATTTATATTACATCAGAATTTAAGATTACAGGGAGATAGAAGGGTGTTGCCTATTACTACAGCTTTGGGCATAGGATAGATTTCTCACTATCGCCCCCGCGATTACTGTTTCAGACATACCAGAGGGGGATACAGGAATTGGCCCCCTAACCCGCAGGTTAGAAAATTTTTCAATTTACACTTGTAATTAAGTTAACTTTTAAGTTGTTTAATTTAGTTATTGTACTTGGTAGGTGGCACTATCAAAAGACGTTCCAGGATAGTCTGGCACACAACCTACCCTATTATAGATACGTGATGGACCGTCTTCATCTCAATCAGGTATGAAGGGGATAATGTATATTTTTATTTCATTCCTTTATCCATTTCATTGTCGCATTTAAATGACAATATAAATGTATAATTTCATATCACCTGGATCCTGTACACTGAGGTGGTCACCGCATCACTTTCTCAGTACTGTTTTGATGGGAGTGACATGTAGACAGTAGTGGTGCCACTCATACACTTTCAGATTGTCGAGTGGCACCAGCCAAATAGAGTTTTGCAGCAGTTTGGACTATGCCAGCCTATTCCTGAGCCACCAACGTAGGTGGCGGAGGTCCATTGCCTTCACTTGTCCGGTTGGCATGATGAGGAGTGGCATATCCGACATCAATCGTACATTGCACTCTGGCATATCTGCCGGGACTTGTGTGCTATCGCCGAGCTGACCACACGACTAGTCCTAGGCCCACGGTCTGAGTACATAACATGGTACAGACGAGTTATTAGGTGATTTATTACACCTGTTAGGGGAGTACTAAACCTTGTGGTAATACTGCGTGCTAGTTATCTGTATCTGATTTTCTTCCTATGCATTAGTATTGTAACTAACTTTAATGTCAAAAATTTGCACAGATAGATGAGATGTCCACACTATATGACTTTACAACACCTGAGGGGCAGTCTAGGTTCACCTTTGATGCGCTTAGATCAGCGACGGACTCCGTCCTTCATGCCATTCAGGAGGTTGATCATGTGATTATTGACTCACATGCGGAGCCAGCTCCTCATGCCCATCATATCCCAGACCCTGCGAAAGGTGACCATGATTAGCCTCGTACTCGTCGACGTCGTCGCACTGCTCCACGACTTACGTCGCAGGCTGATGTTCCGTCCACTTCGACAATGCAACAAACTTCATCATCAACTGCCCAAGACACCATGATGATGATGTCGGATATGACTGCCTCATCTCATATGTACCCTACTGCACCTGATAATCCTTCATCCTCCACCATGTTCCCGGCTGCACTATATGGTCCGTCATCATCCCAGATGTACCAGTTTACTTCTGGTGTTCCATCCTCATTTCAGGCATTTTCACATATACCAGGAGTTTCATCTTCATTCCATGTCTTTCCTTCCAGTGAAGCTGGTCCATCACAGTTATATCGTCCTGTATTTGATCTACATACTCAGGATCAGGGATCAGCACTTGGTGGCATGATGACAGATGACTCAGTACTTGCAGATAGAGGTAGAGGTGGAGGCAGAGCGGGAGTTAGAGGTAGATGAGCCACAAACATCAGAGATATGACTCTCGAGCTTGCGCTGAGGCAGATGGTTAGTAGATATGGCCGCCACATTACCGATCCTGGATGTGGCACTGGACATCACTTACATAGACATTAGCTTTCTTTTTCATGTGTATTGTACATTTATGGACATCTATCTTACTACTTTATTGCCAAATATTAACATTTAGGATGGTTTTGATTATTATGACATTTTTATCTTTTTGCGTAGGTTCTTATATCTATTTTAATTACCAATTCCTCTTACAAATACATAATTAATTCAATTCTCATATAACGCATCAAATATATGCAATTTTTTCTAACAACATCCTTCTAACTAAAATTTTATTCTCTCTTCTGGTATTTTATTTTCATAACTTTAATTATTATAAATTATTAACAAACATAAATTAATTACAATTTTTTTACAACAATGTGTGTTTATTTTTTTTCTAATGATAAGGATTATTCTATGTTCCACATTTCGTTAGGCAAAAGTATCGATTTACTATTTTTTTAGAAATTATTTTTTATTTTACCGTTCTTTCGAAATATTTTACCAAAATATACACAGCGGCGGGGAGACACCAAACCGAATGGCGCCTCTGAGGGCGGTCGAGGCACATCTCTCAAATTTTAAGTTAATATATAAATAATAGAAAATAATAAACTTTAAAATAATTAGAATATTTAGTTTTTTTATAAAAGTAATGATAATGACATCTCCTAAATTTAATAACTAACATTGTTAATATTTTACTTTCACAATTGTGATAATTATCTATTCTTTTATTTATTTACCATGTTCAAATAAATAAAAAATATTAAAATAAATTAATAAATTTTATCTTCATAATATGAAATATATAATTATTTTTTAATTAAATTTTTTTTCTCATCATTTATTTTAATATTATTAGTGAATAAAGGAATAAATAGTTATAATAATATATAAAAAAATTAATAATATTAATTATAATATTTGAAGGCTGAATAACCATCACCCTTGTAAATGACATTAAATGATATGTTTGTTCAATACGTTATGAGTTGAGTCCACCAAATATTGAGGTCAAAACACGTAGCACAATTGTCAACGTAGATGGGGATACTGGCCATATACAATACCAAAATCCAAGTCTTTTGGATCCACAGAAGATACGGTCACCGGCTAATTAACTTTAACTTAGAAATGAGGAGCGAGGTCAAAGGCGCTAGATCGCCTGACGTCCCTTCCTTTGAGCGCCAACGACGCCATTTCGTCTGGCGTCCCTCGACCGACCTCAGAGGCGTCATTCGATTTGGCGTCTCTCCGTCGCTGTGCGTATTTTGATAAAATATTTAAAAAAATGGTAAAACAAAAAATAATTTCTAAAAAAATAGTAAATTGGTACTTTTGCCTCTCATTGCCAAAATATTTTATCATTGTAACGGAATAAAAAGGAATTAATTCATTTTATAATTTTAATTTCATTACAAAATGAAAAGATTATTGCAACGAAATAACCATATTTTTTTTATTTTCAACTATCTTCAACTTTTTCATTTCATATTTTTTTTGTTACAAAATAAAAATAATTTTATTGAAATAAATACAAAGTAGCAAGAATATTATTGGAATAAATACAAAATAAAAAGAAATATATTTATTTCATTATATTTCTTTTCATTTTCAACAATCTTCAACTTCGTATATAAAGAATATTATTGAATAATTCAATAAATTTGCTTATGTGTAATAATGTATTAAATAATTACTTGTAATATTATAATTCTGAACGATGGAAATATATAATTCTGAAAAATGATAAATATTAAATGTCATTTGATCAAATTTTGAGATACATTAATATAAATTACGTAATTATTCTTTATTGATCCTATCTTTTATTTTAATAATACTCAATTATTTACTAAATATTTATTATTTTTATTAAAAATATTATTATCATTAACTACTTTCTTATTTGATTCCTATAATAAATTAATGTATTAAATATCAAAGTGGAATAAAATATTTTTTTATGATATCAAATATAATTATGAAATGAGTAATTTATTTTTAAAAATTTATTTTGAATCACAATCACATATTATTCATTTTTAAAATTTTTATTTTGAAATGGCAGTTAAAATTTTTATTTTGAAATGGCAGTAAGGGCGCTATTCAATGTAGCGCCTTGAAGCCATACCGGAGGCGCCATTCGGACTGGTGCCTCCTCTCCGAGGGCACCTTCTGGGTTAGCGCCTCCACCCTCAACGCATATTTTAGTAATATATTTTCAAACAGCGGTAAAACGGAAATAAGTTTTCAAAAAAATAGTAAATTGATAATTTACCCTTTATTGTCTGTGGAAGTTAAAATTTTAACCCTACAAATTAAACATGTTCATCAATATCAAACCTTTTTATTACAATCAACTTATTTATTTCGTTATATTAATTAGTCATATAATCGGTGCATGAATTATCTTATTAAGTTTAGTAAATAGATAAGTTAACATAAAAATTTAAAAAAAATTACATTTAGTAAATAAAAATTTTAACATAAAAATTAAAGAAAAATTACATTAATCTCCTCCTTAATATTTAACCTAATTATAGTTAACACTCCTCATTTTTATACACATCTATTTTTGAAATATTTCCGTCATTATGAAATATAACATTCTTAAACTTTTGAACCACAATCATTTCTTTGATATTGTTTTTTGTGACTAAAAGACTATTTCTCTAATTTTATATGCAAATATGTTCTTTTCTTAATGAATAAAAATATTCTCTTTTTTTATGTATAATTGTGTTTCACTATTTATACATAAAAATGTAAGAACATAGTCCTCCACTCATAAGAAATGACATTAAAGAAGGAGTTAAGCACAGTTAAAAATTTATTGTCATTATATTTTATAATGACGAAAATACTTCAAATGAAAGTATATAATTTTAAGAAATGAATAATACTTATTGAATGTAATTGAATCAAATATAAAAAAAACTATCATAATATATGCAAGATTAAATAAGTTTAGGTAAACGGCGGATATCATAAATATGTGCTCTTCTTTAAATTTTGTGCTCTTACTCGTCTTTCCAGGATAGCTGTTTGATTCTGGGCAAAATTTGGAAAGCATTTGGATAGAAGGCACCGTCAAATGTCAATCAAGGACAACGTCTTCAACATCTTTATGTACAGTGGCATTCCGTATTATTTTTGAAATCTTTTCTTCATATTTTATGTTCGAATCAAAGTTTTAGCTAGGTGTTAACGTTACTAGTCACTTTTTTCTGTTACTTAAAAAAAAAGAAAGAAAGAAGGATTATGGTTGAGCAAAACTCTTGTAACAGAAGTGGAATCTTTAAATGTACAGGAAAAAAATGCCTAAAGGGAACTCGATGTATAATTTCATTTACACCGTGCTACATGCCCATAACAAATCAAAATAAACATTTGTATAATGTAGCTTAAATAATGATAAGAAATTACTGTTTCCATTGGTGATAAACAGCGTAAAATAATTAATTATCATTATCTAACATATGAATATTAATGTAAATTAATCTATATCAATGTACTGCATCGCATCTGCTTTAATAAAAATGCATAATGCAAAGTCGAAAACGAGCTTTGAAGTGTGAAAGAAGTCAAATGCAGAAAAGGCATCAGAAGACACATGGAAGCTTTCTTCTTATCCTGTCCTGTCCATCACCTGCACGCCATTTTCGCTGGCAACCATACCATATCTATCCTCATGTCGTGTCCAAGGTATTCCTTTTCAAAAAGTTATACTCAAAGTACCGTCCACATTTCTAAAGATCCAAATCCCATGTTTAATGGCAAGTATTAGATTAGATTATCCCTTGCTTTAGTAGCTCTCAAATATCAAGCTAAGGAGATCTGATCAACCAATCTTTCAAGAACAAACAAAACCCAAAAACATCTCTACACCACCCTAGGCCTTAGCTAGCTCCAACAGAAGATGCCGCTAAGCAACACTGTCATCGGAGCTATCAACTTCGTGGCCGTGCTCCTCTCAATCCCAATAATCGGCGCCGGAATCTGGCTGACAACAGAACCAGCCGATTCCTGCCTAAAAATACTCCAAGTGCCCGTAATAATCTTAGGTGTTCTGATCTTGGTCGTGGCTCTAGCAGGCTTTGTCGGAGCCTTTTGGAGAATCCCATGGCTGCTAATGTTCTACCTCGCTGCCATGCTTGTTCTTATAATACTGCTTGTCTGTTTGGTTGTTTTCGTGTATACGGTAACCATTAGAGGGCGTGGAAACATTGAACCCAACCGAGCTTACTTGGAATACCGTCTCGATGACTTCTCCGGTTGGCTTCGCCGGAGGGTTAGAAGTTCGTATAAGTGGGATCGAATCAGAGGCTGTCTTGAGTCCAGTAATATGTGCGCCGAGTTGAACCAACGTTATCGGATGGCTCAGGATTTCTTCAATGCACACCTAAGTCCCATGCAGGTAAGCCAATCGCTATATTTTCTCTTGCGGTCTGTTCTCCTATGCCAACTTGTTTTTTTTTCTTGTTTGGTCTCTTATTTTCAATAATACGCTTCTAGTTTTATTTTAATGTTCTGAATTATTTTTTCTTTTGTGAGTAGAAGAAAATAAGAAAGGAAAGGATCGTGGTATTTACAATGACAATCCTTCCTTTTTTTCAATTAAAAAAAACCACTAATTTAGGTTTATGGCTAGCGTCAAGTTTTAGTTAATTGAAGCAAATGCTGGCAAACTCTGAACATTAAATACGCCCTCAAAAATTCAAAATAATAGAGGTCATAGATCATGCGGTGAAATAATGAGAGATAGCTTTGTGTATAAATAGTCATTTAGTATATAGGATAATGTAAAGTTAAATATTTCCTTCATTATATTTATTTAATATATTAAAATTTATATTTTAATTTTAATTAACTTATTTTAAGATTCGAAAAAAGATGATTCAATTATAAAATATTTAATTTTTTTAGGAGGTGAAATTCTCCATAATATTATTTTAATATATCAACCAGTGAAACAATAAATTTTGTGCAAAAATAATTACTGTCACCTCAAACATGTTTATAGTTTATGATGATTTATGAAACAAAATAAATATGCTAAGGGTAATCTATCTTCCCATTTCATGAGTTACAAAGCATCGAACTTTCACTCCAAACGCACCCTTCTTCACTAAGTAAATTATTATTCTAAGAGTAACCGTGCCCGAACTCGAATATCTTGTGAAAGAAGACCACAGAGTTAAAACAGCTAATCGATCGAGATTCTTGAACCATGTGTAAACCTACTTTTGTAGCATGTTATTCATCTTTTAATTTCACTTTATTCCCCTTGCTGAACATAATCTTTTTGCCTTCGATGGCTGCAGTCAGGATGCTGTAAGCCGCCGACCCAGTGTGGTTACACGTTTGTGAACCCAACGTATTGGATCAGTCCAATCAGCATGACAGCTGATCCTGATTGCATGCAATGGAACAACAACCAAACTCAACTCTGCTACAACTGCAACTCCTGCAAAGCTGGTTTTTTGGCTGATCTCAGGAAGGAGTGGAGGAGGGCCAATGTCATTTTGATCATCACTCTAGTTGCTCTCGTAATTGTCTACTTAATTGGCTGCTTTGCCTTTAGGAATGCCAAAACTGAGGAGTTATTTCGCAAATACCAGCAAGGTTACACATAGATTGTGTTGCAGTGGTGAAAAGGGATATTGGTTTAGAGGATTTTGTATTAATTAAATTCATGTGTTTCTCTCTTCTTTCACGATAATCCTAAAAGTGTTTGATTTTTCTATGAGTGGTGTTGAAAATTTGTGTGCAAGGCTTCCAAGAGTTCTGGACGGGATTTGCGGAGGTCGCCGAAAGTTAATTTCTCGAGTTACTAAAAATGTTAGCGTGGAGCTGGAGGCAGTCGGCGATTTTAATTGAGGATTTTCTGGGTTCTTGATGTCATGTCATGTGGCATTATTTTTTTCTTGCTTTTTTCTGGTGCCAATCAGGATTTGCCAAGTAAAAATACCAGCAAAGAAAGTGATTTCAGTGATAATGAAATGAAAAAGACCATGGTGTGATCAAGCTAGAGGGGTTTTAGAACTCTTTTTCCTTTCTGGTTTATTGTCCGCCAATCAAGAGTTAATTTGCCATCGGAATAGAAGTCACACTGCGGATGGAAGAGTAGGAGGATAATTAGAGGTGACAAACGGGCTTCACGGATCACGTGGGCTTTTTAAGGATTGGGCCATTCATATAGAAGTCCGTTAAGAAGGGTCTAAACGGGGTTGAGTTCAGCAGACACTAGACTAATTGAGATGGAGATCAGCCTGCAGACTACAATTTTCGAGTGTGTTGTATTTTTATTTTTAAAAATTATTCTTAAAATTTTTTTTTTCAAAAAATGCTTCCAAATTTAATAAAAGTAAATAAATAAAAGTTTCATTAATTACAAACTGTTATTAAAAAAACAAATTTAAAAAATATTTGAAATTTGTTCTCAATTTTTAATTTTAAAACAAAATTTCAAAAATAAAATTTGAAAATGGTTTACCAAACAAAAATTTTTTAAAAAGTAAAAATAAACATACCTTTATTTTTTGTTTTCTTAACTTGTGGTCACTGGGCCATTGTCTTATACGCACTTGACAGTAACCTCCCGAGCGACCCAACAACTTTCGAGCGAGCACATTTCGCACGGATAAAAAAACTAGATAAAATTAATAATTTTATTCTTAAAATTATAAAATAATAATAAAATTATTTTTTAAAATTATATAAAATTATAATTTTATTTTTAAATAATAATCTATATATACAAGTTTATTTTTTCGTATAATAATTCAAGATAAAATATTTTAAATGAATTTATATTAAAAAATAAAATTATTTATATCAATTATTATTTAAAAATAAAATTATAATTTTATATAATTTAATAATTATTTATTAATACATTATAATTTTAAAGATAAAATTGTTAGTTGTCAAAAGCTTATTAGTCGTACAGCTCCTCCTCTGCCGAACAATTCCTAAGACGACCCACGGATTATAGGCACCTCCTTGAGAGGTCTTAACGGAATAACAAACCCAAGGTATGCGTTCACATCCTCCAGGCCCATAATCATTAAAATTACATCAGGAGGTAGGACTATTAAGCAAGCCGTGATATGCGAATTGGAGATTTAAGTGAATCAAATTATTTAAAATTTATTTATTTTAATTATAATTTATATGGATTAATTTGTGTATGTTAAAATTCAAATAAATTGATCCACAAACTTACAATTAGAGTACATGAACTGAATTTATAAAAACTTATATATTAAGAGGAAGGTGAATTAATTATTAAAAATTTTAACAATGAATATTGAAAATAAAAAATGCTAGATTTTAATGGATGAAAAGTTGTGAAGATGCTACAATAAGTTCTTTAAATTTCTTTTATAAATAATGGCAAATATATTATATCAAAACATATTTCTTCAAAAAAAATGAAATTTGTGAGTGTAAAAGTTTCCAAATCTATAGATAACTTCATAAGTTAAGGTATTTAAAATTATAAAATGATTGGGAAAAAATGGGGAAAAAAATGACTACCAAAAAATTTATAAAGACTAGTCTAAAAGAAATGTTCTTTAAATTTATTCCTCTTCTCAAATTATTAAATATCACTTGAAGTATTCCATAAGTTGTGAATAAGTTATAATCATTTACATTCACAGCCTTTTTATCCATTTACAACATTCACACTTGTTATTCTTATAAGAACTTTTTCCGAACTTAGTCCTAAGGCTCAATATAAGCTACTAAGATCTTTTCAAGTAAGACTATCTCTTTCTCTCAATCTTTAGCTTTATCACAAATACAAAAGGTAATTTCTCACAATTTTATTTGGAATTTTTTTCAACAAACATTCAAACACTCAATAGTATAGATATGTAATTTTTTATTCAAGAAAAATATAGATATGTAATTTTTTATTCAAGAAAAATGAGAAAATTTTTGGCTACTTGAAGTGAGCAAGAGAGATATTCAAGTTGTAATTCAAATGCTTGATATGTTGTTTATAATAAGATTTAGTTTATTTATAAAGAAAAATTAGTAAAAACAAACTGGACTCCAAATAAATTTACTCTACAAACTTCCTCTTTTGTTCCATGTGCTAAAAATACCATGTTTGTATTATATAGGAGACACGTTTCAACTGCTTTTTTACTTAACTCCAAATAAACTTGTTATTTCATTACAAGTTGAATTTTTCCTTAAATTTCAATCCTACTATCTAGTATTGTTTATACACAATATTTATCTCAATCGCATCAATAAAAAGATACAACAAATTCATTCTTTAATTTATTTTAATTTTAGCATGTGTTAAAAACTAGTTTGAATTAAAATTTTCTCTTCTTTTTGAATTCCTTTTTCTTTAGATATCAAATATTCAAAATAATCGTTGAATATTAACTATTAGATTATGTCACTTAACTTTTGAAATATATATTTTAAAATTGTAGCTAATAGAATGATTTCCTGGAGTGCAAGTTTAGCATTTTTAAAATCAAATCAAATGAAAGTTTTTTTTATAAAATAATATGATTTTGTCACATGAAAAAATAAAATATTGAAAATAAATTTGGCCTTTTGTATGAGGAACAATGATAACCATAAATTCATTTGAAACATTTGATGGACTTAGGGTTAGGCAACGGTTAGTTACGACTAGTTTTGTACTATTTAACTAACCGATCATTTGTAATTATTAATTTTTTTTGTCATTCGAACTCGACCGAAGAAACTTGTTTACCCGAATGTAACCGTGAATGACGGTTTGAAGTTATTTTCTTTTATTCCCATCGAATATCCAAAAAAGTCTAATTAATAGAAAAGATATGAATTATGAAAATAAGAAGAACAGAAGATGCAAAGTTACTTAAAACTCAAATGAAAAACAAGAAAACAAGGGAAAAAAACATGCAACCAACGGGTCCAATTTGTTACATTCTTTACTAACATCTCATTTTTCCCAGTTATGTCTTAGTAAATAGCAACCAAGCATACTTTCGCAGCTTCTTGGTGAAATCACTCAGAAAGAATAAGAAATCATTCACATAATAGAAACATTCGAACCTAAAATAGAGGAATAAATAAATGAAAAATCATTTACAACATATTTTTGACACAGATCTGAGTACCTTTAGTTTTCTTTTTGGATTTTTCTTTCTTTATATCATAGCATGACAACAATGAATACTATTTGCTTAGTGATGGATGCTGTAGAAACATATCATGGTAATAGCTAGCCATGTGTGAGGACGATGAAGGGGCACTAATGAGTCGATGATGAGATGGACTTGAATAATGGATTTTGCTATGCTAGGGTTTCAATTTAGGAAAATTCAAAAGAAAAAAATAAGGATGGGAAAACTTCTTTGTATTAGGGCATGCACAGTGCAATTTGATTACAGACAAAAAAAGAAGAACATTAGGTTCCTTTCTCTTTTTTCAAAAAATAGAAGCCACGTGACTCCCTCTTTCTTCGAGGCAAAAAGGCAAACTCATACTTAGTTACTAAATATAATAATAGCTGAATGAAATAGTATCGTTTCATTTATTATTCGATCGGTCTTAATTCTCTTCGAGTTTGAAAACACTCACCCGTCACCGACTATAAAGGTAAAATTCATTGGAAGTTTAGCCCGTCTCTGCCTGTTAGTTTCTTCACATCCGTTGTTGTCCACTCATTTTCGGATTATTTCGATTGAGTATTCACGGGTGATACAAAAATGCCTACCGCTAGATGGACTTATAATTAGTAAACTAATATTTTAAAGCCCAAATAAGTTGTATTTATGAATAAAAACAAATAATTCCAAATTTTAATTTATTCAAAGTAATGAAAATAATAATAATAATGATGATAATAATAATAATAATGCAATGGTTCGAAACATAATTTAATTCATTTTAATTTTCCATTTGATTCTTCATGAACCATGGATAAATATTAAACTGAACTTTTTAAAATTTAACCTTTTTTTTAAGTAAATTTATACCAATCGATTTATTTTATAATTCTAATAAAAGATAGGCATGTAAAATGAGCAAGACGAGCTTATATAAATCTAGCTAGCACGAACTTATCCCTATAAGCTTATATATAAAAACAGGCAATAAAAAAAATACCTACAGCACCCCAAATGTGATGCAAGCTTACTTACTCGCATGCAACTTGTATATTTTTTATATTTTTATTAATTATTTTATTTTATAATTTATAAATTATATTTTATTTTTTTAATTATTTAGGTAAGAAAAGTTGGATTGAAATATAGAAATTGGATTAGGTTTGTTAGAAAGTAATTATATTAATTATATATATATATATATATTAGACCTAAGTGTAAAGAGAAAAAAATAATTTAAAAAAATTAATTTTTTACCCACGCTGACTTATCGTATAAGCTCACATTAGATGTAGGCTTTACACTAAAATGCCAACATTGACTCATAATTGCGGATTGCCTACCTTGCCTGCAGTCACGACTTGTTTTACTGGAAAAATAAAAAGACTTGTGATCGCACTTTGGAGCATCCCGCCATAATCTATAAATAAGCATCATACTCCCACCTTTTTTCCTTTAGGACTTTGCTAAAATACCAAAGCATGTATAGGAGCATACTTAGTGGTGTCCCCGTCACTTTGTGTGGCTAAACTTCTTTGTCTTTGCAGGAATCCTCACCTTGGGAGTACCCTCATCCCACAAGTCTTCAATACTAAACTATTTTGAATAAAAACCGAATTGTAACCCGCTTCAAAAAGTCCAGTCCATTAGACTTTAACAAACGAAATATAAAATAATAGTGAAAAAGGCCTTACAATTTGCGGCGGACTAGGCCGGTCTAAGGTAGATTAGATTAAGACTTTGACATTTACGGTCTATTTATTAAAATGACCAACCCAGATAGACTAAGGTCTGCATCGACTTCATTCGGTCCATGATTTGGTCCGATTTGATAGTATTAAGTAATGATGTCCAGCCCAATCTGGAACATACAGGAATTTTGATGATGATTGCCTACGGGATAGACTTTATTACTGGGCTTTAGATGATGGGCTCCTATAACCGTGAAGTGGACGTGCTTGTTGCTTCCAAGTTCAAACCCATTAAACATTGGCCCGAAAACAGGAACAAACAAAGTCCCAGAGCCCACGGGCCGGCTCACGGCGTTGGCCCTTCCAACTGTTTCTCCATTATATTGTACTGATCACCAAATTAGGCAAAGGCCAGACCCGGTCTCCTCCTTTCAGTTTGTATCTAACAATGATGAAGACCTTCAATGGTTTTATCGTATGAGAAAGGAAATTGATAAATATTTCTCATCTATTGATTATGATTATAAATTTCTCCAACCGAAATTCACTTATAGCTTGCTATAAAACTTAATCGAACTAGAGAGGTAGTAATTCAATTAGTTTCTAAATATTAAAAAATCTTCTCGAAAATATTTACCAACCAAATAGCATAACTAATATTAAAGAGATTTAAATGGGTGGTCAAGGAAAGTGAAAATACTAATCAAAACCCTATTATCAGTTCAACCAACCCTTTACTCGTGAAAGACCTCCAACGCTGTTGTGAACGTGGCCTGCCTTTTGTTTTCCTCTAAATATGAACCCTTAAACAATGAGTCACAAAAGCCGGAATTGTTTTTGGAAGCGTGTGCCAGTTCACGCGTAAAAAGCTTGTGGGTCTGCAAACCCTGAGCGCAGCCAAATTACAGCAATTAGTTTTGTTACATCTGCAAGCTTGCTTCCAATGGCATCAACTTCACGTTCAAACTATGATGATTTCATTAAAGTTTGGAAACTTCGATGAACCCCCAAAGCTGGGCCATTATCAGAACCTCAGAACTACAATTCCAAATGTATCTAAACAACAAGGCAACCAAAATCGCTCATTCAGTGAAAGAGTTAGCTTTGAGGCTTGCCCTAAGCGTTAGGTCACCTTACCTAATTATGGCTTTGACTTTTTGTGCTCATTAAATTAATAAGAATGTATCTTCAACTTCCATCCCTCGTATTTGAAATTAATCACAAATAATTCTACAAAGAATTTGCCTTATTTTTATTGTAAGATTATTTATTTATTTCAAGATATATAACTATTTATTTTTTTAATAGTGTGAATGATAAAATTATTAAACTTACACATAAAAATTTGAAGTTAAAATATAAAGAAAGACAAAATTTGATCTACTGTCATTCGCACCAAAGCCCTCCCAAGTGAATAATTATTTAATTTCAAATTGTTAAATAATTTTATTGTAAAATATATTCAACTTGTTAGCTTCGAATTATTTCTTGGATGACTGTTTGACTTTTTCTTGAGTTCTGAATTCTTCTTGTAAAGTTTTTTTTTTTCTTTCTTTTGGTTTCGTTCACTATTATGAGGTAGAGGTCAACATAAACGAAGATTTTATTGAAGATTGTATAGAGTCAAGGCCCTCATACATTTAGCCATCTAATTTGTATTCTGACATTCAAACTAAGACATGCAAAAAACTAGCTATATGCATTCACCATTTTTGTTTGTCACACATGTCTTTGACCAATTGATATTTTTCAACAGTGATTAAGGCAATTTTGTTAATTAATTAATTGCACAATATTAATTAATTAGTTTTAGAAAAATGGAGTTTAAATCAAGGATCAAATGCTGCTATTGAAAAACAATAGCCTCGCGCCTCCGCTAGTTGATATTAATTTAGTCTAAAATTAATAATCAATAAAAATTCTCGTCATATCCCATTTTTTTTCATTTAAAATATGAAAATCATCTAGAACCGCTGAATTCATGAAAAATTATGATACATTACATGATCTTTCAATTTGCAATTCATTTAAAAAAAAGGAAAAGAAAGAAAGAAAGAAAAATCTCATTCATTTTCGATGTAAATTGTAAAGTGAACATTGCAACCCATCCTACGAGTAGTGTGGGGCTTTGAGAAGACTGAGGAAGTATTTGCTGCCTCACAATACTTATACGACAAATTATTTTGTCAATTATTTAACATTTCTGAGATACTTTTCTCAAATAATCTTCCAAAATTAATTGAAAGTGCCGTGCCCGAAGAAGCAAAGCTTGCTTGTCCACTTTGCCTTGGGCCCACTAAGTCCGATGAGCCCTTCTCCCCTTCCAAACCCTTCTTGGCCCATGGAATCTGAATTGGTTAGTGCCTCATCCGTTTCTGATCATAACTTTGCGGAGTGATTTTAAATTGCTATTGAATTATACAATAATTAGCAAAATTATGAATAATCATGTCATTATATTGTAAAATTTTACTATATACTTTTCCCAGGCTTAACACATTAGTAATATTATACATAATATTATAATTATAAACTGCAACTTAAAATCATGCATTGAAATATGCTTAAAATTATTTAATTGAGGTGAAATTTATGGTATTTCTTACATTTCAAAATTTTGAAAATTTTCAAAATTTTAAATGATATAATGAGCGCATGAGCCATAAAATTAAAATTATTTAATCATATTTTTTCATTTTAAAAACATTTTTAATCAAACAATTTTAATATGATAACGGCTTGTCAAATCATTTTAAATTTTGAAATACAATGAAAATTACCTTAATTTGATTATAGAGCATACCATGATTCTAAAATCCAGCACTCAGATGAGCTTGTATATCACTCTGGAATATCTCTGTCCTTATCAACTTGATCACTATGTGTTTCAATGAATCAAGAAAAGAAAACTGAAAAAGAAAAAAAGCCAATTCTGGGTTCAATTATTTGCACTTGTTTTATCTATTCACACAAAATGGCTCTTTCTTATTTTTGACATCTTGCTTGGATTCACCTTTTGACATATAACAGAATACAACCTAACTATAGAATATGACATAGAATACTTAATCTAGATTTCACATTGTGTTGATGTTTACTAATAGTAGATGGGTTAGAACATTAATTTGGCTCTTGCTATTTTAATTTCTTTAATAAGCGGAGGAGGTCATGGAAATTTTCAAAGAGGTAATGATATAGATTTTGTCCGATTAATGTTGCCAATGTCATCGAAAATGACTAAACAGAGGATTTCTAGATATATACGCAGTTTTGAGAGTATTTTATGATTATAAAGATAGCAAAGTAGGTTTTCTTGGTAACCAGACACAAATAGAACAATCACTCCGAAGAAACTTAAAGATGAGGACCACATTAATTAGCTAGGGTTTGCTCAGCCATAATTGTGAGATGAATGTAAAATGTATCATCAAATATATTACAAATTTACCGGCACGGTGATACTCAAGATCTTGCGTGCATGCATGTTATAGGTTGAATTGCAAAAATTGTATCTCCTCCTCTATAATCATAAAAGAAGTCCACTTCATTTAAATTAAATTTATATATAAAATTTTATAAATACAATTATAAATAAATTGGATTTTAATCTTCTATGATTTTAAATGTAGGGTAAAATTTAATTTTTGAGAATGCAATTGAAGAGTGTTTTTCCTAAATTTTTAAGTTAAGTGTGCATGATTTAGTCTAAATTGCCTATAAAAATATATAAATTACAATAGATTAGGCTCAACTTTTTTGAAATTTAATATAATTATAATCATATTTTTTTATTTTTGTAAATGTACATCGATCTTCTTAATTTAATATAATTATAGTCATATTTCTTTTATTTGCTAAAATATATATTGACCTTCCTTTTTTATATATAATGACTCCAATTCTTTCTATTTTAAGTCTTCATCCACTTGAACTATTCTAGAAAAATAAATAAGGCAAATATATATTTTCTAATAAAAAAATGTAAGTGCGATTAGGTTAAATTTAAAAATAAGTTAAGTCTAATTTGTAAAATTAGTTAACATTGACATAAAATTATTTAGATGCCACTGAACTTAGAAACTAATAAATAAATAAATAGGACCCATTTTACGAGATGGTGAAGTGAGATAAACAGCATGATGGGGGTGGGAGTATGGGCACGAAGCAGGCATTCTTTAGCTTTACCTATCATCACTATCATCATGCATTAGGTTTAGTAAATGAATGACATAATGGCTAAGGCAACTTGATTAAGTTGGGACCCACATTCACTTGAATTAAGCTATGCATGCAACAAGTTTTTAATCAAGGGTGCACATTTGATGAGCACACCATGATAAAGAAAAGCAATTCCTATGCATCTCATTCAATTCAACCCCCCCTCTCTCTCTCTCTTCTTTTTCCAGAGGGAGGCAGGAGCTGTAAATAAATTTTTAAAAAAAAAAGTTCAGGGAATAACATAATTTGAGAGAAAAAAAGTTGGGTTGTTAGGATGGCACATGAAGAAAGAAGCAAATGAAGAGTAGGCAAACTAGAAGGTGGAGAGTGAGATGCTATTGCATCCAACCACTACTTTAAGTGTAATAATGTGCTCTCTTGCACAGCCGCCACCATGAATTCATTAGACAACAAAAATTGCTGCTGCTCTGCTTTGCTTTGCTTGAGCTTATTCCCTGTATATACTGCCTGATGGCCATAATCTGCAAAATGCCCTTTGTTTTGGTATATTAAAAGAATATTTCTTCGAAGTGGAATATATACCATTTAGATAAGCATGGATCGTTTAACAATGGGGTTAATTGCAAATAATTTGTCGTCTTCTTATGAGGTATGAAATGACATAAAGAGGTATGATTGTTAGTTGATGCGTGAGGGACAACTTCATTTCCAATTTTTGCGGGGAGGAGGACTTAATTTTAGATACATAGTGATGATTTATCCATTTCTTTTTATGTAACATATATTAAGTAAAATTTATAAAATTGCATATTTTGCCGGGTTATCAATTATAATAAAATAGTAGAACTTATGAATAGTATAAAAGAAATTAATGAATATAAATAGATATGGTAAATTAAATTTGACATCAAATTCAAATCACTCAGTACCTTTATTACTTTCCTTTTCTAAATTAACTGCTTGAAACATCTAGATGCATTTTCAGTTCATAAACAATTCAATTTTTGAAAAAATTTCTTAAGAACACAAACACCAAATAAACTAATCAAGAGTTATTTGATTTACAAAGAAAATAACTTCTTGTAAAAAATTGAATTTCTAAAAGAATAACCGTTTATATAAATTTCTTGTATATTGATGTCTGAGGGACAACTTCATTTCCAATTTTTATGGAGAGGAGGACTTAATTTTAGATAATAATGATGATTTATCCATTTCTTTTTATATAACATATATTGAGTAAAATTTATAAAATTGCATATTTTGCCGGGTTATCAATTGTAATAAAATAGTAGAACTTATGAATAGTATAAAAGAAATTAATGAATATAAATAGATAAGGTAAATTAAATTTGACATCAAACTCAAATCACTTAGTACCTTTATTACTTTCCTTTTCTAAATTTATTGCTTGAAACATCTAGATGCATTTTCAATTTGTAAACAATTCAATTCTTAAAAAAATTTATTAAAAATACAAACACCAAATAAACAATGAACAAAAATAGCTTCTCTACTTAGAAGTCATTTGGTTTGTATAGGGAATAATTTCTTACAAAAAATTGAATTTTCAAGTAAACAATGAACAAAAATAGCTCCTCTACTTAGAAGTTGTTTAGTTTGTATAGG
The DNA here is from genome assembly GCA_020226215.1 of Sindora glabra. Classification (NCBI taxonomy): domain Eukaryota; kingdom Viridiplantae; phylum Streptophyta; class Magnoliopsida; order Fabales; family Fabaceae; genus Sindora; species Sindora glabra. Next base: position 18,988,535 of record CM035236.1, read on the forward strand.
AAATAATTTCTTATAGAAAATTGAATTTTCAAGTAAATAACCTCTTATATGAATTTCTTATGAAATACTCAAAATTGTTTAATTGACATATAGGAAGAAATATTTCATAGAAAATAATTTTTTATATTATGGCTTCATTTTGTAGACAGCGTTTTCGTTAGCGTTTGACGTTTTTGACTAAAAAATAGCGGTTTAACTCGTGCCAAACCGCTATTTTAAAATACTGACAAAGGTAGCATTTTTCGGTTAAATAGCTGTTTAACCGAAAAACGCTGGCTGACAAACGAAGGCTATGTTTGATTTAATTTTAAAATCTTACAAAGTATTAATAAAATAATTATTATATTTTTAATATTATTGTAACACAAATTAATAAATTTTAGTTGTTATTAATTGAATTTAATGAAGATAATTTTATTACTATATTTATAAATTGTACAAAAAATATAACTTACCTACAAAGAGGTGGGTAAGTTATTTCCCATATATTATGAGAAGTGGGACTTCCTAGAAAATTTTATTTCCTCTAATTTATTAAATAATGATCAATCAAATAGCTCACCTCTTTTTTATTTCCTGAAAAATAAAATTTTTTATACTATTGAAATGAACCAAATAACCTCTTAATCTTTCACCTTTTATTTTGAGAGAATAAAAATCACATTTTACCACCTTTGATGAAATGAATGCAAAATAAGAGAGATAAAGGCTTATTTATTAGGTCAGTTAAATTATGAATGCTACCTATATATTATAGGATTCGTATTTATTTATCTAGATTAAATTTAAGTATCAATTAAAATTCATAGTTTTAATTCATTAATTAAGCCAATAATATTGATATTAATTATTATCAATAATTTATAGTGTGGCCCAAAATAAGAAATTTGATGTCATAAAGACATAATTTTGATTCGAATTTAAAATACAATAACAGATGAAATTTTAAAAATAATATTGACTGTGATTCGACCCTTAAAGACATCGGTAAATGAATGATTTATTTTCCATTGATGTAAGTTAACTCAGGCCGCAATTGAAAGGGCGACAAAACACTTTTCATTGAAACGAAGATTCCATTCAAAAGAATTAATTCAGAGAAAATGCTATGGTCAACCATTGCGGTAGAAGTGTAAAACTCTTGAGTGGGATGAGAAGCCTACTTGCTGCTTGTGATGATCACCGAAAACAGCTGAATCATATGGAATGAAGACAAGACAACGTGTTAAGATTCTATCCTCCACTATATCCATAGATAGATTAAAGTATAAGCCAAATGCACATCTTCCACAAGACAACGTGTTTAAGGTGAAAAGGCATCCTTGGATGAGGGTACACATAAGATAAGGAATTTGGTCCATATCTCCTCACTCACTCACTCCTCGATCACTATTTCAATAATATTGAATTCATAATTCTTTGATTAGAAAATTTAAATACCTTTCACATTTGAAATTGTAGATGCTACTTCCAATCATTTTTTCTTGATTTTATTTTGAATTTTTAGAAATTAAAATGAATTTGCTACACAATTACTATTGTAAAAAAACTTTGTGGATTGTGCTACAAAATTACAAACTACAAAAGTTCAAAATATAAATACTACTGTAAATTTTTAAAAAGTTCCGTAGTACGGTAGTATGCTTGTAATACGAAGTGAAAGAATCTATCCTATTTCTCAATTTTTCGATAAAAAAAATTTTAGTTTGTGATATATATTCTCAATCTACTACTTTGTAAGATAGGCGGTATTTGTCACACAGTAGTAATGCAATGTTTGTACTGATGAATTATTAATGTGGGTGGGGAAGCCTTTGTAAGTGGGGGAGAAGAAAGTGGGAAGTGATTTGAGATATATCATCTCACAGACAGTTTTTAGTTAGGATTTGCCTATTAACATGACTTTGTAGGTCTCTCTCTCTCACCTTTCCTTTTTTTATTTTTTATTTTTTAAGCTTTTTCTCTCTTTCAGTACTCAAAGCCTGTTCAACTCTTGCATTGACAATTATACAATTAAGACGTATGCCACCTCTAATTCAAAATGCTGAAAAATTTAGTGTACCATGAACCTCAAAAGTATTAGGTAAAATAATGCATTGCAGTCAAACTTCAATGAAACCAAGAGTTGAAAATATATTATCACAACAATTATTATGTAAAAGGTATGAAATAGCATTTCTTGCACTTCGATTCATGGCTGTCTAATCAATTATTTAGTCCAGTTTAGTTGTCGTTTAGCGTTGAAGTCTCCTTAACCTACAAGTTAAAAATAAAATATTTTTATTCAGTTTCTTAAGTTTATAAAAAAAAGTAACTAATCAAATTTAAATAATATATATATATATATATATATGAATGTTTAATTTACATTCATTTTAAAATTTGAACTTTGGACATTGTTCGATGTATTATAACAAGATTGACATTTCAGAGTAAGATTAGAAAAATTTATCTATGATTTTAATTTTTTAAGAAAATTTATAAATAATCTCTAAATTTTAAAATATTTTGATAAATTGTATTTTATTGTCTCACAAAATTTTCCTTTATCCTCTGTCAAGTTGTAAAGAAAATAAAGGAGAAAGAAATTAGGCAAGAGAAGTTTTAGTAGAAAGTCTAATTTTCTTTTGTTTGGTTGCAAGGAGAAAATAGAAGAGAGAAAAATTAAAAAAAATTTTTCGTAAGCCTTATTTGAATTTTTTTCTTCCTTCATCAAATAAGAAATTGGAAAAAAAGTTGTTATTTCTATGTGTTGCCTATGTATGTCCTCATCCTCAACCTTCACTTTCTTTCTACATTTCTTCTAACCTCCAACCGCCTATTCCTTTTTGTGCATGACTTTTCCTATAGATATTTTCTTCTTCTCTCTTCCAAATTTACAAATGTGTCTGTGTTTTTCTTCCACTATGATAGCAACTTTTGTTGGGTTGCATTTTGTCTGAAAGTGTTATTGGAAAACTCACCCATTGTCGGCATTTCAACTGCGTAATAGACAATGTCTTAAGCAATAATTTGCTATGCTAGCTGCCATTGGGAATGAATGACGTTTTGCTGCTTCTCTACATAAAACGACCATGGGTTTATGTGGCCCAAAATATATTTCTATGTACATGAGTTGGTGCTACCAAAATATCCTTAAAATGCTTTCTAAATTCTAACTCTGAGGAGATGGAAGCGAAGGTAGAGGCTTAACCTGGGAGTTTGTAAAATAAAATATGGAGGAGTGAGTTTGGGGCTTAGTGAGTAAATAATTTATAGATACAACAATAATTTATATTAACTTACCCATCGGACTACCCTCCTTTAACAAATTATATCATGATCAAATATATTAGTAAGCAAGAGTTATCAATACTAAGATTATCATATAGTCATTTCATTTTTAGTATATCATATAATGATACTTACGACAAATGCATTCAACATCATATTTCATTGAATGGACAAACAACAAATAAAATACATTCATCCTCATTTTGACTTCTGGACCAACCTTATACCCTACTCGCTTGTTTTATCCTAATTCCTCCGAACTAACCTTATACATTACCCACCTTATTATCGAGAATTTCCTATCTAGTATTCACAACATTGCCCTCATCACATTTCTAGCTTTTAATGTCACTCATAGCATGATTCTTGATACAATTTTAACATTAGAGCTCAAGTTCCATTCAATGCAATTATAATTGAATCATAACGTACATTACAACACTTATTAGTATCATTATATCCTCTTGTATAGCTACAAACATTCACAAATCTCACAATAGTTAATTCATAAAGTATATTTAAACATATAAATATCTCATTCCATGAATGATGCAATAAGTCCATCATATCACATATTATAACATACAATTTTTACTTTTTTTTGTCATGATTATCTAACTCATGCAATCATCTTACATTACCAAAACCACTCTATCTTTGATATTTAACGACTAAATACTCATGGTGGTTGTTATGAGTTATGAAAACATAAAACCGATGGAGCATGGATCACTATATGGTATTCTTATCTATGACCTTTGGGTAAACTTTTATAAATAACTCAAAAGTTATAAAGATAAATTTCATGAAACTTATTTCATATGAAAATAGGTTCAATCACCTTCCCATATACTACTCATTTCCCTAAATCAATTAAGTTTTAAAAGAGTTATGTCTTTTTGAAGTTAAACATAAAAGTTTTCTTTTCTACATTTCAAAGTTTATGACTTTTGCTTAATGATATCTCAAAATATATATATGATTTTGATTTGAAACTAATTCCATTTGAAAGTAGACTCAATTACCTTTAAAATAATAAGTGGTATATTTAAAACGGACATAAGATGAAAGAGTCATGCCCTTTCCAAGTTGGCATAAAATTTTGTAGTCGATGAATCGATTGGTGAATCGATTCATTTGCTTAATTTTCACTTTTGGGCCCCTAAAATCAATTGGTAAATTGATTCATCAACCACTAGACTCCTAAAATCGATTGGTTACTTGATTGTAAAGCTTAGTTTCACCTCTGGACCCTTAGAATCGATTGGTGAATCGATTCACATATGAAAAACTTAATTTTTTATGAAATTTTCACTGTATAACCGATCCAAAACATCTCATAAACAAGTATAATGCATATCAAACCCAAGTATGATCATCAATACACTTATTTAACATCTCATATCATCTCTTGCTAACATTTATTACTTCTATAACATTAAAATAAATTAAAATCAAGTAAAGTCACAAACTAATCCATATTTCATTTATATCCTCATATAACCTCGAAATCTATAAATTTAACTATATTATCCACTCATGTTGTATAGAAGAAGATACTAGAAAGCTAGTTTGATGATTTTTTAGCCCTAATTACATTAAAATTTGTGGATTCCACAGTTATGACTTAAAATGCTCCATAAAATCAAATAAACTTCATCAATTAAGAAGAAATGGGAGGGATTCTTAATAAAAATATTATTCTTACTTTAATTGGAGGAAGAAATTAACAAGATTTGAAATCTTCTTACTTAATTAAAGGAATTGTTGGAGAAATTCTTGTAGAAAGAGATGGAAAAGTGGGAGGAATGAGGAGAATAAAGAGAATATAAAGCTTAGGGTTAAAATAAGGAAAATAAGGTGCCAGGGGCATTACAAAAAAATATTTCTCAACCTCTTCCATGTTTATATACTCACTTATATCAGTATATAACTTTACATCTTAAGATTCTAATAAACTTTCCCTAATAAAATTCACCCAAATCATATTCTCACATTCTTATTTTTATCAATTCTATTTTATTCTATAATTCATATATAATATTCTTAATTCACTTAAATTTATAGGTTGCTTAAACTACTTTTCCTTATTTTATAATTTCTAATTTATTTATAATTAAGGGGGTGTAACACTTGCCTACAACCTTGTTGGGGGAGACACTAGAGCCAATTTGTTAATTTTTTTCTAAAACTATAAAGCCATTTTTTTCCAATTACAGAAATCTTTTTTTCTTTCCACTTTTAAATTATAGAACCTTTATTTTTCTTTTTTCTTAATTTTCATAACTAATTTTTTTCTCCAAATTTCATAACTATTTTTTTCAATTTAACAGAACTTATTATTTTCAAATTGCATAAATGTATTTTTTTATAATTTCAAATTACAAAACTTCTTTTCTAATAAATTTAATCCTTCACCCACATTCAAAAAATCCTTTCTCACCTTGTGCTACAATTAAATTTTAAATGATATAGTAAATTTATGATTAATCTATATGAGTTAAGTAATTTAAAAGTTCATATTTAATCTTCATGAATTAAATCTTTTAATTTTCAATTGTCATGTTTTTAATATGGTAGTTTGCTTACCTTTGTAATTGTTTTTCATTAGTGCAAATTTTTTTATTGGAAGAAAGAATAGTTTTTGGTTCTTAGAGTGAAATTTTTAAAAATAATACTTAATTATTAAATTACAAGGTATTTAGCTCTACATTATTATTATATTATACTTTTTTGAAGAATCTTGTTGGTTTGTATGTTGTTTATATTTTCATATTAAAACACTATTGTGCAATTGTTAATGAAATGTTCTATTTGATAATTGTTTTAATATTTTCCTAGCTAAAATTTATTGCTTTTAATATCAACTTTTGTAACAAGTAGATGATAATATAAATATTTGAAATAATTGTATCATAATTATGTTAGAGAGTAATTTTTATTTAAATATAATAATGATAATGGGTTTGTTGATAAGCAAGTCTATGAATAACATGAAATTAGTAAAATTTCTCTTTAGATTATAAATGATAATTTTCTTAATGTTTATAATTTATTCCAAAAATCTATCAAATTCTATTGAGATGGCTCTTCCCTATTAACCACAGGAATAATAATGGAAGAAGAAAAAGAAGACATATTTGATAAGGAATTTGAATTAAAATATTTGATTAATATTGACATAGTAGAAGAATAAGAAATGTATTGGTGAATATGTATTGTGCAACTTAAATGCTTCATTATGCATGCTATGTGTTTATTGACTTTGAAAGCAACACTTGTTCATAGCTGGTGGGGTTTTTTAAAAAGATCAATTACAACAACAACTAATACAAAATTTACTAAAAACTGATAAATATTGTGATATAATACTTATGAGTCCTCATACTTTCGTTCACTTGTGTGAGAAATTGAGAGGAATTGGTAGGGGCGAGGGATTTTACACATACTGTAGTAGAGGAACAAGTAACAAAATTTTTGCATATTTTACCATATAATGTAAAAAATAGAATTGTATCCTTCTTTTTTATTAGTTAGGAAAAATAATTAATTGTCATTTTCATAATATTTTACAAGCCATTATTTCATTGAAGGATATGTATCTTGTGAAACTTTTTGGATTAAAAGTTCCTTTACAAATATTTAATAGTAGAAGATTTTATCCTTATTTTAAGGTAAGATAACATTGCGTATATGTTTAGATGCTTAATATATATTAATGATTTTAATGTGTTATTCAAATAATCAAATTTGCAATAATTAAAATATAATATTATGTTGAAATTATAGATGGGACACATACATAAGTGAAACCAATAAAGGATGTCCCTCGATTTTGAGGAACAAAAGACTTCCCCACTTATGCATTTTTTATATGAAATTCAATTATGTACTGACTAATTGAGAAGGAACTGCATCTGATTTTAGGATTTTTAAGCATGTATTAACTAAAAAGGGAGAAAAATTTAAAATTCCTAGAAATAAGTAAAAATATAAAATTGGTCCCCTATAAAAAAAAAGAGCACTCTAATAATGATATTTCATAGTAATTCAAGTTTATGATATATATTCATATAATTCTTATATTTACTAGGTAAATATTACTTAGAAGATGTAGGATTTCTACTAAAAGGTGGATTACTTATGCTATATAGAGATGTACATTATTAATTAAAAGAATACTCAATTTATAATCCATAAAATGTAAGAGAAAGTTTTAATTATTGACATGCTTCATTAAGAGATATCATTGAAAAATCATTTGAAGTTCTAAAAAAAAGGTTTCTAGTCATACTTAGTGGCAAAAAATCATATTATTCCTATGAGATCATGACAAATATTGCTATTACTTGTTATATATTATATGACTTCTTGATAAATATGGATCTTAATGACATTAATTAAGGAAGTGGATCGTAAGCTAATGCATAATGCCATGGATGATCTTAGGAATCATGATGCACAAAACACAAAAAAGACTATAGATAAGGATTCATTTTGAAAGAAAGTATAACAACTTGTATATTGAATGAACATCAAAAGAGCTTATCATAATTTTTTTTATATACTATATAATATAATGTAATTTATTTTTTTAATGAACTTGATATTCCACATCAAATTTGTACAACTGTGTTTTTCATATAAATGTTGCATAACATGTGAAATGTTTTCAATTCTTATGTTTGTATTGTACAAAATATTAGATATATTGCTTATGCCAATGAAATGCAACTTTGTTGTCTTTACAATAAACTACTTTGTTATGGACTTCATACATCATTATAATGTCATGGAACATAATTATTAATTTTCCTTTTTACTTATGTAATCATACTAGTTCATGTAACACTTTGTAGATTAAATCATGCTAAAAAATAAAAAGTCAGAAAATAAGAGACAAACTTTTTCCAAAGATACACTGCATTAGACTCTGGAGATGAGTATAATGTTGTTAGATACTTTGCTAGAGGAAGTCCATAAAGAGAATAGACCAAATGGTACTTTTACTTCTCTAGCGTACTGTTACTGTGGTGAAAACACTGAAACCAATAATAGGACATTTGTTTTCAAAAGTAACATATTAAATATAAAATGAAAACTCTAAAGGCACTCTTTAATGAATGTTATGATTTATTTCATATGTGAAGTGGAATTGGTTAGAATCCCATAACATAGATATTTGAGGCAAGTCAAAAGTTTAGGATAAGATCTTAAAGGTTATTGCTTATATATGATTATTGTAGAAGAATAATGAAAATTTACTTTCAATATATTTTTTTAAGGGTATTGACTTTAGAATTATTTCTAATATATAGACATGATTGTGAAGGTTGCATTCATAGGAGAAGCCTAAAGCATAAAAGTGGAACTGAACCATAATATATAATTATGATAAATTATTGAATCTTTTTAGCGAAGATAGAGTAATTGGTGCTTGTATTGAAAGTGTCAAAAACAAAGTCCAATTATGAGAGAGGAAAAATATTGATTTGAATGATTATTTTGATATTATATATGATTTTGATTTTTGTTAGGGAAATGAAGGCACAAATTCTGCAGCTAATATGGATGCATATAGTTCTATATGTGGCAATCCTAATCAATTTGATGAAAGTCAATCTTAAGGAACATCATTTTTAAGGGGCACTAAACGCAAAACAAAAATGATTGATTTGATTGAAAATGGATATAAAAAAATGAATTTGAAAATTAATAACTTAATTAAAGTTATATGAATAGGAATTACATTAGCTAACAAATAAGTTAAAATAGTTGAAAGAGATTTTACAATTCTTGAGAAAAATAGATCTCAACATGACAATCCTGCAGATATATGAAATGAATTAGACAATATAGGAGTGATGTAAGAACTCTAATTTTAGTATTATTATTTCTTGTGTGAAAATAAGAATGTCAAAAATCAATTTTTTGATTTGCTATAAGAATGCACTAGAATCTCTTATATCACTTCACGAAGGATGCTAAAATCATCTAAAAAGAATTTAGAAGTGTTATGAGATTTTCTAGGAATATGTGTCACTAATCTATGTGGATTTTGCATGATTATGGTAGTTAGTAAGATGTATGTAACATAAACAATGTAAATGATATGCTCCATTTATATTTTGTTTGGTAATATATCTTCCCTCACCAATGTATTCTAAGATAAGAGTTGTGACTTAATATTATGTAAGGTTTAATATTCAGTATCTGCATGTTGTGTGTAGATGCTTACGACTCTTTCTTTATGTGAATGCTTCAGATGGGAATTAAAAATTGGAGAGATTTGATATCAGTTGAATAACCTAACTATGTTGTATAGAGTTATTGCACTCTTTTTTAATTTTTCATATATAATTGAAGTTAAAAGCAAATTTGACATACATTCTCAGTCAAATATTTAATAGAAATGAGATTAAAATATGAAATAGAATGGATGAAACTTCGTTATTAATTTTTTAATTTGTTAAATATGATGGCGCTATTTATGTGATTATTTAATAAAGTTTATAAAGATTACGATTAATTAATATAATTTAAATAATTATTTTTTAGAAAATTTTAATTATATTTTTAAAAATTACCACTAATTAATTATATATAATAATTTCAATAATAAAATAAATTATTTAATGAACTTGGTAAATTAATAGTATAAACATTTCTATATTATTGATAACTAAAAAATAATATCTCATTAAAAAATAAATATTATTTGAAAATTTTTAATAATAAGAAAAGAGTTTTAATAATTATTTAATGATATAATAATACATCAGAGATGACACTATAGAATTAATTTATACTAAAAATAAATTAACCATATTTTATGCAATGAGAGCATTATAATTATTTTACTCTATTAAATTTTCTTTCTTTTTAATTTTTACTTCATTCAAATAAAAAAATAATTTTTTTTTTCTTTCTTTCTTATTTTTTGTCCAACTAAATGCACGAAAAAAAAAAAAACTACCCCTTTTTTTTCTTCCTTCACACTTTCTCTCTCATTTTCCTTCTCATCCGAACACCAAACAAAGCCTTAACTTGACCCCAGAGGAATGTTCCAGTTAAAATGGCGTGAGTAGTTCTAACCGTTGAGGTGGACGGTTATGTGTGAATCAGCCTGAACCCTTTGCGCCACGTGTCACTTGCAGCACCGCAAAAACAATTCATAGGACAACGACAGCCAGCACACCTCAAGCCACGCGTCACTAAAAAGTTGGGTTTTCTCAAATTTATTTCAAAAAATAATAAAAATGCAGATTATGAAATCCACGTGTCGGCAGTGTACTATTGAAGAATCTACGCTTGTATCGACCTTTCGGGCAGATCAGATCGAGAAAGCTTCCCATGCCGATAGACAGCCCTTGGTCCGTTGGTCCGCCAAAGAGAGCTAGAGCCAAGGGCAAAAAGGGCAAGCTGAAGAAACTACGACTATAAAACGTGGTTCATAAATTTTCCCGAAGCTTTCTTATTTTTTATTTTTTATTTTTAGAAAGGTGAAAGTGGAGATGCGATAATTACTGCGAAGTCACGTGTTGGTCGTATTTCTCCACGATAATCGTGTGAAAGCGAATTGAAGACTAACAAATTCATAGCCCGTGGAATAAAAAAATTAACCAAAAAAAGCGCGCACGCACACATGAAAATATTTTAAAAATTAAATTTGATAATGAATTGACAAATTTATAAAATCATGATTTAATTAATCCAATTGGTTGAACTAATAATGAAATTGAATTATATTATAAATAAATATATATAAATTTGTTAAAAAATTAAATAATAATTAATTTATAATACATATAGAAATTGATAATTTTTATAAAAATAAAAAATTTTAAAAAATAAAATAAATTATTAAATTTTTAATTAATTAAATTTTAAATTTATCATTTTATTATTATTTTAATTATATATAAGTTTATAAAAGCCAACCCAATCCAAAAAAGAAGTCTAAAAAAATAGAGAGAAAAATTAATTGATCAATTTTTTAAAATTAGATTAGTTTTTCGGTTCTTACCAATTCAAATTGAATAGATATTAAGACAGGTTTAAAGCTCAACCTCGTAGGTAAAGCGAGCAAACTGCAATCATAAGGTAAATTGAATTTTTTTATTTGAAATTTATATTTTTTGTCAATTTATGCGGACAAATTTGTCCAAACTCAAGTACGTGCGATCTTGACGAACAATTTTGCCGATGCGAGTGTGGACTCCACTGGAGACTTTGCTTTTGCTTCTTCTTCAGAGAGATAAATTCTTATAAAAAATTAAATATTTTAAGAAGTAATTTTCTATATGAACTTTTTAAAAAATTTTAAATATTGTTTGGTTGATATGAAACAAGTTACACACCTTAAAAAATAAATTCTTATATTTTGTTTGGTTCAACTTTGAATTTCTTAAGAAATAATAATAAAATGACTATAATGCCGTCAATAATAATTTAATATATATTAATAAATATTAACTGATTTTAAAGAGATAGTAACGCTGGACTTTCAATCATTTTCATATGATCTTTCAACAAAAAATAAGAAAATGTGGGTTTGATGAAATTTACTTAATTAAAAATATGTAAATTAATCTCAAAATTTTGAACTCGATTGTCCGTTTTAAGTAATTTTTTTTATTTCATATAACTTTTCAAGATTTACGTGCAAAAAAGATCTTTTTCAATTTTTTTTAATTTTCTTTATTTTCTTATTTTTTTTTAACTTTGATCTTATTTTCATTAATTTAAATTCATTCAAATCCTATATTAAACTTTTACTTCCTAACTCTTTTGATATCTAATAGTGTTATAATAAATTTTTAATAAATAAAATGACTAAAGAATAATTTATTATTATTTAAAAATTAAACAGTAACATATTACTGTTTCAATATAAAACAATAACATATTACTATTTTAAAATAAAATAATAATATCAACTAAAAATCTCAAATAAATGAATAAATCATATTTAATTAATAACTAAACTGCTAAGTAATAGCATGTTACTGTTTATTTTTTAAATTGTAATATGTTACAGATAGTAACATGTTACTGTTTCGTTTCAAAATAGTAATACAAAAAAAAATCTCAAATAAATGGATAAATCATATCTAATTAACAATTAAACTGTCAAATAATAGCATGTTACTATTTGTTCTCTATATAGTAATATATTACTGTTTCTTTTCAAGCTTAATTAACAATCAAACTGTCAAAGAAGATGATGTTACTGTTTCGTTTTAAAACAGGAACGAAACAGTAACACCAACCAAAAATCTCAAATAAATGAATAAATTAAGTCTCATTAATAATTAAATTATCAAATAATAACATGTTACTATATGTTCTTTAGACAGTAACATGTTACTGTTTCGTTCTAAGCATAATTAATAATCAAACTATCAAAGAAGAAAATATTACTATTTCATTTCAAAATAATAATACTAACTAAAAACCTGAAATAAATGGATAAATCAAATCTAATTAATAACTAAATTGCTAAAAAATAGTATGTTACTGTTTGTTCTCTAGACAGTAATATGTTACTGTTTCGTTCTAAAATAATAACATCAATTAAAAACTCCAAATAAATAGATAATAACATGTTACTGTTTGTTATCTAGACAGTAATATGTTACTGTTTCATTCCAAAATAGTAACATCAATTGAAAACCTAAAATAAATGGATAAATCAAGTCTAATTAATAACTAAATTGTTAAATAATAGTATGTTACTATTTGTTCTCTAGACAGTAACATATTACTATTTCATTCTAAAATCGTAACATCAATTGAAAACCTCAAATAAATAAATAATAACATATTGCTGTTTATTCTCTAGACAGTAACATATTACTGTTTCATTCCAAAACAGTAGCATCAATTGAAAACTTGAAATAAATGGATAAATCAAGTCTAATTAATAATCAAATTGATAAATAATAATATGTTACTGTTTGTTCTCTAGACAGTAATATTTTACTATTTCGTTCCAAAACAGTAATACTAATTAAAAATTTTAAATAAATAGATAAATCATATTTAATTAATAACTAAATTATCAAATAATAGCATGTTACTATTTGTTCTATAGACAATAACATGTTACTATTTCATTCCAAAACAGTAGCATCAATTAAAAATCTCAAATAAATAGATAATAACATGTTACTGTTTATTCTCTAGATAGAAACATGTTACTATTTCATTTGAAAATAATAATATTAATTAAAAATCTCAAATAAATGGATAAATCAAGTTTAATTAACAATCAAATTGTCAAATAATAGTATGTTACTATTTATTATCTAGACAGTAACATGTTATTGTTTCATTCTAAAATAGTAACATCAATTGAAAACCCTAAATAAATAGATAATAACATATTACTATTTATTCTTTAGATAGTAACATGTTACTATTTTGTTCCAAAACAGTAATATCAATTGAAAACTTGAAATAAATAGATAAATCAAGTCTAATTAATAATTAAATGATTAAATAATAGTATATTATTGTTTATTCTCTAAACAATAACATGTGACTGCTTCGTTTCAAAATAATAATATCAATTGAAAATTTGAAATAAATGGATAAATTAAGTTTAATTAAAAATCAAATTGTCAAATAATAACATGTTATTGTTTGTTCTCTAGACAGTAACTAATTAAGAAAATTCTAATTCTAATTCTAATTGATGTGTATGCATATATATATTTAATTTGAGTTATAGTGCTTAAAAATTGATATTAAAAAATATTAATAAAATTTAATTTTTATATTCAAATAATTTCAATCAACAAATAAAATATATAATTATATAATGTAATTAATATAATATATATTAAAATTTTAATTTATTCCAATTATTTATATAATCAAATTAAATATATCATATTATATTTATATTATTTAATAATTAGAATCTAACTTTTAAATAATAGCAATAGATAAAATAAAAAGGAAGTAAAAGAAAATTATGCAATAAAATAAATGAAAAAATAAAATAATGAGTGGGTTATAAAATAATGTAGGAATTAAATAAAAGTATATTGTTAACTAATTTATTTAAATTAAATATTTAAATTTTTTACATAAAATAATAATAATAATAAAATATGTCATGTAATATATATATATATATATATATATATATATATATATATATATATATTTATCTTAATTAATAAGTAAACTGTAAAATAATAGTAATATCAACTAAAATATTTATGAATTAATTAAAAATATATTATTAATTAATAGGGTAAAATTGGTATTAATTAATTTTAGTAAAGACATTTTTGTTTATGAATTAATTAAAAATATAGGAAATAGAACTTACCTAGGGGAAGTGAGTAAGTGACTTCCTGTGTTTTATGGGAAATACAAGTTCTCGGGAAGATTTATTTCCTCCCATTTGTATAATCAAATAACTTTATAGTAGTCTATATCTTGAGAAATATGATTTCCTATATTTTTACTATAAATCGAATAACCCCTAAGATTTTTTATAATCTTTTAAATGTTTTAGAGTTTTTTTTAATGTAACTCATTTCCCAATTTAATACCAATAACTTAATATAATTTTTTTAATTTTAGTTAAATAACCTATTATACAAAACAAAGAAAAAAATCATTTGTTCCATCACATTATAAAAAAACGAAAATTTTTAATTTAATTTAATTTAATATTCTTTGAGAATGTCATCTTCCTTTTAACATTCAATGTTTAATCTTTAATTCTTACATATATGCCTAGTAATTTAATTAATTCTAATAGTATGAAAAAAATTAAAAACATAGGCTACCAGAAGCCTTCCCACGATACCCGCAAGTTTGGCTTTTTTCTTTTTTTTCTTTTTTGTGAATTTATATAGGTAAGCCTACCGAGCTCAACCTACTTTATTTGACACTTGGATGATCGAATCAAATAACATTATAAATAAAATTTTATATAAATTTGTTAACAAATTAAATAATAGCTAATTTACATTGTGTATATGTAAAAACTTATAATTTATTTAAAATAAAAAATTTAAAAGAAATAAAGTAAATTATTAATTTTTAATTAATTAAAATTTAAAGCCAACCCAATTTAGAAAAATAAGTCTGAAAATAAAAAAAAGAAAAAAATTAACTGATTGATTTTTGTAAAATTAGGCCAATTTTTCAATTCTTGCCGATCCAAATCGGTTCAACTCCACCGTTAAAATGATTTTTTGAATCGGTTTAAAGCAAATAATATAATGGCTGGTGACTGGATCATCTGATCCAATTTTTAAACATTAAACACAGTTTAAAATAATAGGTTAACATGATAAATTTTTAAATATTTTAATTATAACATATATTTTTCTCTTATAACAAATAAAAAATATTTATAAATTTTATTATTTATTTTTTAATTTTGTAGGATTCACAAATATTAAAAATTTAATCTTTCAATTTTTAATACTTTGAAAATTATAAGGGTCTATAATTGATCTACTTATCAAATACAATTTTATATATATAAATATATATATATATATATATATATATATATATATATATATATATATATATATATATATATGATAATCAAAATTTATAAGAAATTTCCTCTTTAAACACTTCCTGTAGTAAGAAGTGTGGGGTTAGAATAAAACATATAGGGATTGAAAATAAAAAATGCAGAAACAGTATTGTTTTAAAGCGATAGGAGGTACTAAACTTGTATTTTTTTTTTACTTTTTTTTATTTAAATTACGATCAAGATATATATTATAATTAGAGCTTACGAGAAATTTTCCGTTTAACACACGGTCTAACAAAACATGTAGGGTCAGAGTGAATTTTCTTCAAAGAGTGCAGATGAAAGAACGAAAAAAAGAAGGTAAAAATATCTTTGCTTGTAAAATGGCAGAAGGTGACGAAAATTTTCATTCAAGTGGCATTGGTTAATTTTTAAAAGGTTTATATTTTTTATTATATTCAAAATTTAATATTTAATTTTGTGTATATATATATTTAGCATTTTAATTACTTTTATTATCATTAAAAATTAAAAATAGATGATAATTTACTTTATCTGCTTTAAATTATAATTTAATTATAAAAATATAAATATAAATTTAATATATTATTAATATAAATTAATTTTATATTATCACCTATTTGAATGTTGCCAAATGATAATTACTGAAAGATTCTTAATATCAATAAAAATTATTAACTTTTAAAATGGTGTGCCATTTTCTTTTTTATTGTTAGTAAAATTTGTCTTACATTAATAATAAATTAAATTTAAATTATATTTAAAAATATGAGGTTCCATTTATTTGTTTGAAAAGTCTTTTTATAAAAATATTATTTATATATTGATCAATGAATAATATAATACTTTTATCTGTAATAAAAAATAAAATCTAAAATTCTAAAAAATTCTTCTTTAAATAAATATCTTTTCAAAAAAAATCATTTAATATAAAATAATAAAATATATTTTTATTTTAAATTTTTATAATTATATATTATAAAAAATATTCTTCGTCCAAATCGAAGAAATGCGTCTAAGCTCTGGGGGAAAATAAAGAAACAAACAACAATCGTATGAAAAGACAGTTAACGGCCGAACCTGAACATCGGACCAGTGACTCCAAGGTTGGTCGTTCCTCCTTTCGTTTCACACGGTTGATCCCCTTAAAGCAATCAAGGACCCCTGATTATTAATCACTTGCGCCCGTTTTATAGAATTTGTTTCAAATATTCAAATGAATAATTATCAATTTACGTTAAAAAATTATGTGAAAGTTGATTTCAGAGGACGTAAAAATTAAAATAAAAAAATAGAATGCGGATAATACTAAAATTGTATTTACACACTCTTCTCTTTATTTTTTTCCTTTTTTCTGTAAGAACTCTTCCCTAATTTTCAATTATAAATATTAAGCAGTGGCGAAGACAGAGAATTAGGTTAGCCTCGGCCCCTATTTTCTAAATATTTTTATAATATATAATATAAAAAATTATATGATACTCCTTAAATTTTATAATATTTCATTTTGGTGCTCCTGTCTTCATGTATCTCCCTCCACTGGTGTTAAGTAAGTTCGCAATACAAGATCTTACACCCAATGATTTTTTTTAATTATTTACAATAATATATTAATAATAATTAAATTTAATATGTTTTTCTTAATTGGAACAATTCAGATTATAGAACCAATCAACTTTTTGATCTCTGATCGAACTTCCTTTCTCACTTAGTAGGAATACTATTATAAAAGATTTCTTTACATCAAAAAAAGAAAAAAAATGCTGTATCTCAATGACATATTCGGCACGCAACTTTACGATGAGTCGGTGAAAATTAACCTTTTTAATTACGTGATTATAAAATATTAAGAATAGCAATATTATATTTATTAAAAGTAAGATTTAAGATTAAGATCTAATATAAATTAAAAATTATTAATTGAATATAAGATATTAAAAAATTTATGAATATTAATTTAATGAATAAAAAATTTGGATATTCAATTTCAAATTTTATATATATATATATATATATATATATATACAATATTTTTTGAAAAAATTGTATTCTAACAAAAATAGATGTAGCGTATTAGAAAAAAAAATGCACATTAAGAACGATGCCCTGTCGTGATTTCACTTTAACTCTTTCAATATATAATTTGATTAGACACCATCAACAAGTTGCTAAGAGAGGAAACTCCCCTTTTAGTGTCATTACCTATTCATTCAACCACAATCCCATTCTGGCTTTTGTTTATCAAACTCAACTACACTAACTAAGCTTAAGTCCAATAATGTCGGTCGGTATTCGATTATTTATTCAGTTCAATTGTTCAAATGCGAATATAGTTATACCAAAATAATTTTGAAATTAGAGAGTTAATTTTTTTATTTATCAAAAATAATAATTTCTATTTCAACTCAGGTATGTGAACACGGAAATGGAAAAATCGGAAATGAAAGATTTCTTGAATTATTTCCATAAACTCACAGTTTTATTTCCTGTTAATCTAAAGATTTTCCAGCTTCCAAATTGTCAGCGCTAGTTTGGGAAACTACCTTATAATGGGGAAATCATCAACAAATCAACACCGTTAGTTTATATCAATGATAGCCGTTGATTTCAGGAAGGTGGGACCCACTGTATTAAGACCCACGTACTACGGAAACTGCGCATATAATAATCGTTTATTTACCTGATATGGGGCGGCTGACCTATTCACAACTTTCGAGAACCAATACGTCTCGCTTTCCCGTTCACCAACAAGTTTCTGCCACGTCCAGTTGCTGACGACCCGACACTTGACCCGCCCCACATAAGCCGGCTGCGGCGGGTCCCACTCTATTGGAGTCTTATTGCCCGCATTTCACCGCCACTCAGCAACACAAGATAAAAATGCATAATCCAACATTGGAGATAATTCATAATGGGAAGAAAATATCAACATGATAATTACACAAATATTCATCTTCGTGCGCCTCATTCCAGAGATATATGGAATCATTTCTTTTTATCAAATGCAACACCTTAATTTATTTTATTTTTTTCATAGGAATAAAAGTGATTAAATTAATAAATAAAATTGAGATATAATTTGAATAAACAACATATGGGATAAGATTACAGCTCATAAATAATTAGTAAATTAATTAATAAATAAATTAATAATTAATAAGTTTATAATTAATTAATAATTAATAAATTAATTATGTAAGAACCATATTATGAAATTAATTAAAATTATAAAATAATATATTAATATAAATAAATATATATTTTAAAATAATTTATATTTATTTAAAAATTAAATATATTAACATCATTATAATATATAAAATAAAATAAAATGTCTAATATTTAATTAATTATATTTTTTCAATTTCAATATTTATTTGTATAATTTTTGTTTCATTATTTATAATAAAATTATAATTATTTAAAATATAATTAATTATACTTTAAGAAAGAAATTAAGTTAAAAACATTTTCTTAAAAAATTTAAATTTATGTTAAAAAGAATATAATTTGTAAAATATTAAAAGGAATAAAAATAAATTTAAAAAAATAATTGAAAATATAATTTATAATTTATAAATTATTCAAAATATTCTAAAAATTAATTTATAACTTATTAATTAAATTAATAAATTATAAATTTATTTATTTATTCCACAAAGCAAGCCCACATGAGAAAATAACAATAACAATAACATAATAATGTAGTAAAAGCAGATACAAAATTTAATAAAATCTCTTAATTTAACCATTGCATATATATATTATAGAGATTGTCACAGTGTCGCTGTCCTTAACATCTTGTCTAGAACCCAGTATTTACATCTCAACCCCAAAACTTACATACAATTACTCTAAGGACCCAACCTATATTTCTCATATGAGCTTTTTAACTTTTATTGAAATTTTTTGCTTATTTTGCTACATCATATCATACCCATAAACTATTTCACACACGCCTTATTTCTACTTTTCCAACCTTTTCCTTCACTCCTGTTTGATTTTCTATATACAACAATAACACTAGAAACCACTGAAGAAAAAGAAGGGGACGCTTCCACAATTCCATTCCATTACCGGCCCTTTTTAGCAAAAAGGGCACCTGTAATTGGAAACCGATAAAACGACGCTAGCATTGCGTATCTAGGGGCACTATAGCAAATAAGCTAGAATACTGGCTACCGCTAGTATTCTATGACCAGTCCTCCCATTGGGGCTCGGTGAGGAATTCCCTTTCTCCTCTTGGCTGTTCTGTAATTAACAGAAGTCGGCGGCGGAGTGGAAGGTGTGAAGCTCTGGACTTTGCTGTTCTTCTGCCGGCCATGGCTGCTGCTGCTGCTGTATGAATCCTCAGAATCTGATGCCATCGCCGCTGACTGCTTTTTCTTCTTCTGGAAATTCCTCGATGTCCCAACGATCTGCAATTTTCGATAATTACACTCAATTCAGCAAAAATTTCAAGAATTCAGTAAAAATGCAAATCAATATATTAAGAGCAAATCTTCAAATCCCAAGTGGATGAATTGCAGGAAAAAAAAAAAAAGAATATGTCATTTAAGAACAATGAAAAGTCAACTCATTTATGGTGGCTTAAATACAACGCAACAAGAAGTTAGAATCCCAATTTTTTTATCTCAATTTTTCCCCTTTTCAAATGCTTAGGAAACTAAGCAATGAAACAGATTGCGTTGAGGAGTTGAAGTACCTTGCATCCGAGAGAACAGAATCGGTAGGAATCCAGAAGGCTGCGTTCGCAGACTTCACAGGTATTTGTGACACCTTTTCCAGGCCTTGGTTGAGGCCTTTCATTCAAGAAGACAACTCTTGCGCTGTTGATAATGTAGGTTTGAACTCCAGTAATGTCCAGCACCTTCTGAATTTCATTCACTCTTATCACATCATGGTAGGAAGATCTTCTTATCTGTGAACAAAAAACATAGATTAGACATCAATTTGGGGAATCGATGCTGAGAAACCCAGAAAACTCATGATTTATCACTCATTGTCAACAAAAGTGGATATTTTTCATTGAGGGATTCTCATATTCTCTCCATCTTGGGATGATAAATGGAGGAGTCTAAAAATGTCAAAGCTTAAATGGCCAGCTTAATCAGGAAACCATGGAGAATGGAAAATTCAAATCCAAACCCAAATAATAGAAAGCTCAAATCTCAAAAAGACAGGACTTTTGGAATTTTCAAAGAGAAGGAATCCGGTTAAAAAAAAAGGCAAAAAGTACAAATTTTGACAACAATGACCGGAGGTCCTGAACGAAAAATGTGTCAGATGTAAAATTTTGGTGCAGAAGAAAACTTTCACTGATTGGGTAATGGGAGACCAACCTGTATATAACGATGATCTTTGTGGTAGGCCAGGCAAAGAGAGCAGAGAGCACCATTCATACAATCCAAGCAATACATATTACATTCACTCTTGTGAGAATCAGCATGCAGCTTGCATTGAACAAAGAAGTGCTCCTTGAGCAAAGGTTTCAACCATGGCGGCCACCTGTTGTCGTCATCATCAGGACCTCCAGCACCCTATTCAAAATCAACCAAAACACAAATTTGAATCAGACCCAGAAACGAAAACAATCAAAACAATTGAACCGAAAACAAAAGCTATTGTCTTTTCACCAAAATCCAACAAAAACAGAGCACACACACCGGCCACACGCAAAAAATCAATCAAGGAAACACAATGAGAGCAATTTCAGTGAAACCTGAATAAAGTAAAAGAAAAAACGAATCTGAGTTGCTGCTTACCATGATTCTCCTGTTCTTGGGCTTAATCTCCCTAACAGTGGTGTCCTGATTTTCGATCGCCAGCTTGAATGAACTGATTTGAAACTAAATGATCAATGTGAGAGAGTGAGAGAGAGAATAGGGGGAGAATGGGAGCAGGAAAAGCAGAGAACTTACAGGGAAATTGTGAGAGAAGGAGGCTTTTAGAAGAATGAGGGCGGTGAGAGAGGGAATGGGGGTTGTTCTTGTAGGGGGCGGTAGATTGGCGCTAAGGAGAGAGAATGAGGAGAGAGAGAACGTTAGAGGAAGGGGTCGTTCTTATCCGCACAAAGTCCACAACCAAACCTAGGTCCGAACCCGAACCAGAGCAGATGCGTTGTGTGTAAGGAACCCACCTCCTTCTTTCCTTTCCATTTTCCTTTCATTTTCAATCCTCTCTTTGGTCTTATCATATTTTCTTTGTTCTCTAATTATTTAAGAACTTTCTTACACACCCATTATTAGAGATTAACGCATTTTTAAAAGGTAAAACTAAGGGATGCAAGTGTAGAAAAATACATAGGTACATGTTTTATGATATAAAGAATATTATCTTGTAATTTTAATAAAATTTATTGCAACTTTTTATGAAACATTAAAAAATGATGTATTAAAAACTTTATCAATGATAATATAAAATAAAATTTTGTTATAATAATCCACTCTTGTAAAATTTACTTTTTTTTTTATAATAACAAAAGTGGTAATTACTTAACACATAGAATAGTTTAAATTTAAATTCTAAATATAAAAAAATAAAATTTTTATAATAATATTAATTATCACTACACTAATGAAATTCAGATTATAAAATTTATCATTCGTTTAAAAAGGTATAAGATTTTGCATACATATATAAAATTTGGAAAAGAAAGTTTTTAAAGAAGATTTACAAACTTGACAAATATGCATGTAGCAAAATCTCTTTCTTTTAAGCAAATCTAACAATTAAGTAATATGTATGAAAGCAAAATGTCCTTTTTTTTTATAGAAAGTATCTACTGATTTTTAATATGCAATACTTGAGGCTGCATGCTTGCTAACCCTTGTGCTAATCCAATTTGTATTTGACTAATAATATCCAAGCCTTTCAATTAGTGATTGAAATGTCCTAAGCAACCTGGGTTTGTCCATTCTGTAAGAGCATTACCGAAAGCTATGTCCATTTCCGTCATAATTCTATGCTTGTCGATGTAAATGTAAACTAGTTTAATAAAATGGTTCAACCTTCAGCCCATGTAAACTTCGTCTAACAGGGGGTTGATCAATTATCAAACGCACAATTTAGCAAAATTAATGTGATTGAGTGATTTGTTTTTTCTTTATAATTGAATAAACAACGGTCATTAAAGAACATACCACTTCAATAATTAGTCTAATAGTGTCATATCATTATTTGATCATAAATTTAATATAAGAAATTATCAATTTGTCTTCAGTCAAAGCTAGTCATTATTATTAAAAATGTCAATATATAATATTCAGAATTAACATATTTTTTTATTAGGTATGAATTTAAGAGATCATTTAATTCATATCAATAGTATAAAGAATTTTATTTTTCAAGAAATGAAAAAAAGATAAATTATTTAGTTAGACCATTATCTAATAAATTAGAAGAAATACAACTTTCTAAAAAGTTATATATTCCATAAAGTATAAAAAGTTGCTTACTTACTTCACTATAGATAAATTCTACTTCTTATACTATTTAATTAATGATAATTAAAATTTATTAATTTATATTATATTAATATTAAGGATATAATAATTATTTTATTAACACTTTTTTTAATATTTAAAATTGAATCAAATAAAATATAAAAAATAACTTCTTATGAAATATCACTTTTTATATATTAATCAAATAATTTTAAATATTTTTCAAAAAATTTACATATAAAATTATTTTTTAAAAAATTTAATTTTTTATACAAATTATTTCTTGTATAAATCAAACAACATCTAATTCTGTTGAAAGCGAATATAATAAACAATAAATTTCTTTTAACAAATGTGCATTTAAAAATCAAACTCAAAACTTATTATTCTCGTGAATTTTACCTATCAACGAATAGTATTAAAATTTTAGAAATAACAATTATTACGAGAGAAGTGATAGTATTCTTATCTCTCTGAAGTAGTTAATCATTCCAATCGGTGATACAAGTAAAAAGGAATTAACATCTTTTATTATTACTGTATTTGATTGATTTTGCATCAAATTCTATCAAGATTTGACTAATCTCAAATTAGGGGTTAGGTTAATACCTTAATCTGATTCAATTTTAACAAATTCGAAGATATATTAACTAATCTTTTAAAATTGCAAGTAATAACTACCTGGGTTTAGAAGAAAATTATTTGAAGCTAATAGTAGGAACTTTGGAAGAGAGTCGACCAAGTTGGCCCTCATCAAGGCGGTGTTAGGTCTCGGTTGTCCATCTTTGCTCGTGTGTGTGTGTGTGTGTGTGTGTGTGTGTGTGTGTGTGTGTGTGTGTGTGTGTGTGTGTGTGTGTGTGTGTGTGTGTGTGTGTGTGTGTGTGTGTGTGTGTGTGTGTGTGTGTGAACCAATTATATGAAGAATAATGAATAATGCAAAATTTTATTTTAATTAAAAAGACAATATATTTAGTGTGTTTGGATGTAGATTTGATAGTTGGAAGAGGGATTACGGATTATGATAACGTTGAAACCAAATATCTTCAATTATTGGTTGGTGTATCTATCGCTAACATATATCTAAGGTTTAATTTGTGAGAAAAATTCAACTTGGATAAACACTTGAGGACATTTTAATTGAATTTATTTTTATGAGAAAGCCAATGAAATAAACGTTTCTCCATTATCATTATTTTATACAGTAACAAAATTTTTCTTTGAGTGGATCAATGACTTGATGGAATGGGCATTAATGTCCTTGCGAATGACAAACAAGATCAGATTAAGAATTTCTTAAGGTAACTGGGAAAAGATTGGAAAAGAAATCATATATTCGTACTTCATATTACTTGAAAAAAAAAAAGAAAAAAAAAGACATATCCGCATGTTGCTGATTGAACGAATCAAACTTAGATAAATCACTTTTCTTTTTTCTTAATCACAAAATGGTAATAATTATCTTTTGATAATTACAAATTTATTGTGTATTAGTTTGCAGTGTGTTGCTTTGTGGCATCATGATGATAAAAGTAGAATATGTTGAAGAATGAAAGACCCTTTCAAGACTAGGGAATTATGTAAAAATAGAGTTTAGAAGTCCTGAAAGCTCAAGAGTCTAAGATTCACACGAAAAATTCATGTTTTAAAGCTTGAAAAATGGTTTTGCATCGAAAATCTTTACATGAGGATCTAATTATGATATTTCCCACTTGAAAATGGGGGAAATTGGGTTAACAATCAGCTGCTAGAAGGTTAATAATTGATTGCTAACCTCAAGTCTTTGTATCCTGTGGAAACAAGCTCAATGGTCAACCATTAAGAGGCTAACAATCAATTGTTGGCCTTGAATTCTTTAGGAATTTGCAAAGCAGACTCAACAAAAAGTTTCAACAGCAAATTGTTGTAGTCGGAGTTCAAAATTTCCATGTAATAATGGGTAGTTTATGACAACATTATCCATAAACTCTTCCTAATGGGTATAAAATGTTTAGCACTCATATTTAAAGATGAGCACTCTTTTAACAGCACAAGATTCACTATTTTTGCTCTTACATAACTAGAAACACTTCTTAAGTTATGTAATCCTCATAAAGAGAATTGTAAGCAAAATTTTCTTGTATTCAAATTATTTTTATAGTATTATTTCTGTGAAGAATCCCTAATAATTTCAATAAGGAAATATTTTTTAGTTAAAGTATACTTTAAGTGAGAAATCTCTAAGTAATAATCTTCTAATCAAGAAAAAAAATTTATAACAACTTTTTCAAATGTTTGTTTAAAATTGGAGGAATAGTGAATTAACAAAATTCAAGTCAAATAATCATAATAGTGAATGTAATGTTTAGACTGATGAATTTTTAAGATTGATTCATTGTAAATATTGCATTTACATTTTTCTAAGTCGCATGTCTTAATTTGTGCACTTTAAATTGAGTTATTATATATTATTGTAATTAATTTTGATAATGTTGTTGAATTGAAATTTTGCATGCTCTAATTGCTAGAAAATTACAATAAAATGATTTATTTATTGTTCCCAAGATACTTATTTTAAAATAAACTCTACAACTTTTTAAAAATTCATAAAAAATTGTAAAATCCTAAAATTCACTCTACTCCTCTTATACGAGATTCATGGCTATTACCTTAAATTTTCATTTTTTTTTTGTCATAATCGTTAATTAGGCATTTATTCTCGCTGTAAAATGGGGGGTTCGGCTTACCTATTAGTATAATTCTTTGTGATCACGCCCATAGAGAAATTGTTTAATCTCAAATTATATGAGTACCTTTTAGAGACTCAATTTTAGACCTAATATTTTCATATTGTTGCCTCTGTTTAGATCATATATATCAAGTTTATTTTTTTAAAGTTCAAATTTCACATATAATACCATAATTAATCAATAATTAAATTTAATAATATATTTATATATTATTATACCAGTAATATACTATATATTTTTCGTAACTTACGTTGCCCCTGCTTGCTGTCGATCAATGTTTCTTATCGAAGCCACTTCTGTTCATGCATTACTCATCGTATTCCTTTTAATTCGAATACCTGTGTAAATGTGTTACTAGTTCTGTTTTGCGTACAGATCGCCTCCTTCATACTTCATTGATATGTTTTAATTTAAGAAACATATTCGGAAAAGTTTTAATCAAATCAAATTTTTTGTTCAATTAATCGAAGAAGTGACAAGATACTAATAATTGTATCAGCAATATTATGTGTACAAAAATAAAATTTAAAATAAAAATTTGAATATAAATAAAAGACTATCAATTGAATATAAAATAGCATGATAAATTTATAAAATTTAATGCAATTAATATAAAATATTTAAAATCCATTTTCAAATTTCATTTTAGGTGCATCACTGAAAACAATTGACATATCCATTTATTATTTACTGAATGAAAAAAAATTTAGGGCTATATTAATATTGAAAATTTAATATGACTTTCCTACAATATTTAGCTAGTGTATTAGTTTTTTTTTTTATATATAAAATCATAGGTAAGATGCATTTTAATATATATTAAAAAATAAAAAAAAATTGATACTAAAAATAAAAATTAACATATTTATAAAAAATGTATGAAAGTTTTTAGTTATAATATAGCATTAAAAAAATTTTCCCACCCAATGAATCTAACTTAGATCAAACATTTTAAAAGATTCAAATTTTTTCTCTGCCAGAAAATATAATTTTTTTTGTTATAACCAATAGACACGTACTTTCACCGTTTTGTGATGTTTGGCTCATAATTCTTCGTTATTACCCATGACAGAAAATTTGTTTAATTTCGATCTATAGCAAATCTTTTTAGATACTTAAATTTTAGACCTAATTTTTATACATTATTCTCTTTAAATCATATTTAACTTAAGCATTAGAACAGTGACAATAAATTCTATCGCCATTACATGCTGATCATGTTTTTTTAGGCAAAATCCGTCCGTACGTTTTTTGCTTGGATTCTTTTTAACCAGAAAACTTGTGTCACTAATCATGTTTTGTCTGTATACCACTTCCTTCATGCTTTACTGATATTTTTTTATTGAAGAAACGTGTTTGGAAAATCCTATTAATTGGAATCAAATGCACATATTATTTTCATCCAATATCCTATGATCGGGTTTCGCCTAGTCTTTCCTTTTGCCTCGGCACCCTTTCTCTCATCTTTCCCCTCTCTTCTTCATCTTTCATTTCTTATTATAAGAGGCTTCATTTTCTTATTTTACCACATCTTGTTTCTTCTTTCTGTCTTTCATCTTATCTTCCCTGCATTTTATGTTTGATTATCCTGTTCTCCACTCCACAATTTTCCCCTTTTCTTGCTCTTTCAAACCCTTCTTTCTTAGACTTCTTTTTCTAGTTTTCTTTTTATTCTATCTCATTTTGATTCCAAAATTTTAAATATTACTTCCAAGTATTATGAAGATGATAGTAATTACTATCAAATGACCCTAATATAATAGAATTAGGATACATATAAATAACTAATTGATTTTATTTCAATGTTATCAAGTATCCTATTATACCTAATATTCTTTTTAGAAAATCTATTGATTGAAGGGTTAACATCAAAAAGGAATTAGAGCTCACAAAACACTTCCCGCACACTATAATTTTCGTTAGCCCCTATATTTGGTCAACTATCAATTTCTCTCTCCCAGCTTCACTTTCTTTTCCATTTTTTTATCACTCGTTCTCTTTTTCTCTCTCTCTCTCTCGGCCAACCTTCTTCTTCAGCCTTTTATGGCGTCGTGCCGCCACCATAGGCCGCCCTCCCGTGCGTGCACCCTTTCTCGTTGGCTAGCAGCTTGTTGACGCTACAAGGGAGCCACCAGACGCGGTTCAAGGAATAGCGATGGAAGAACGTAAGGCCTTGACCTTTCTCATACTCGCTAGTATTCCGACACAATTTCACCCCCGACAAGCTTCCATCAACGACTTGAAAAGAGGTGGTTCTATTTATATCATCAAATTTTAATATTTTTTATGATTTATGCTTGATCTAGAAAACCTCGTTTATATAGATTTCAAAATACTTAATCATAACTTCAAAAATTTTAAAAAGTGGTGATGGTCTATTATAATAATTGGGTGGTATAAATAGAGTATTTTTAGAACATCAAGTTTTAATATACTTACTTATAAAAGCTTAATTTAAAAATTTGTATAGAATAGTATTTTTTTTATTTCCAATATTAACTCTAAAAAAAATAAAAAATTCATAATTTAGGATATTAAAATGATATGAGTAGAACCTAGAATGGTAAAAATAAGTAATACTAATATATTTATAATTTATAATTATAAATTATTAGATGAGATAAAAAAAAGAAATGAGAATAGAATATTCTGGAATTTTTAAGGTGAATAGGCAATATTCGGTAAGTATATATCTTGCCTTAAAATTAATAGTTTACTTATATTTTGTTTTGATGTTATATTTTACATTCTCTTTATTAATTATGCTAATTACAAATATATTCATATATAAGATTTGAGTATACTTACGATTAGATAGTTTCAATTTTGATATCTACTACTGTTTACTTTATTGAGACTTCAATAAAATAATTGATACATTGACACACACACATATATATATGTTTGTTTTGTAAGATCTTATAGCACATATTTTCTAAGACCTTGCAATAAAGGTTGGAAACTGTTGTTACTTAATATTTATGTTTTATAAAATAGTAAACTATGGTTGTATATGTGAATTGTGCCTATACAAGAGATGCATAGGGCTTATTGTTGTAATATTGATATAAATCACACTTGAAAAGAATAGTTGTTTTAATGATTTGTAATATATGTATTTATATTAAGTGCATGTTGTTGGTCATACAAAGAAGGCATGGTGGTCCTATTATATATTGTTAGTTAATTAAGAATAACTTTATGTTGTAATTGGATTATGATTGTATCGTGTAGAGATTGTGCTCTAGTATATGACTTATATTATGAATTATGTCATAAATGACATTGAAATAAGAAATGTGATGAGGGAGATATGAACACCAAACAGAAAATTCTCAATAATCTACTTGTAAAAGGTATAAGACAAACCTTAGAAAGACAATAATAAAAGTTTATCAAAGGTATAAAATTGATTTAAGAGCCATAAGATGGATGTATGTATTTACTAAAAATTATTGAATATTATGTTTTGAAATTATAATCTAGTTGTCTTTAGATATTTCTATTTGATATCACTGGATGGTTTGGCTATGGTCAAGCCTCTAATAGCTCCTTAAGAATAAAATGACTACTAAAAATGGATTCTATGTGAAGTTGTAACACTATTGCATAATTTGAGCAACTAAGGCTATAATAAATTGCAATGGGAAATAATAAATTTAAGATATGTGCAAATAAATATGTTAAACAAGAGATTTGATATCAAGAACTATAAAAAAAATTCAAGAGTTGGGTTTGTAGTTTCTTTTATGTATTCTAGTATTTAATTAGCATTTAATTATTCTTTTTATTTGATTCTAAGTATGGACTAGTAAATATATATTTACTAAGTTCTTATAACTCATTCATTTTATTATCAATGTTTTCAAGTTGAAGTTAATTCATTAAAACCTAACTATTTTTATAGAGATCAAAGATTGCCTTGTCATAAGGTTTGACAATTGAATTAGGAGTAGAGTATATTTGCACCTATGTAATTTATGTCTTGAGACTATTTATTTTTATATGTATTTTATGGTGTTAAGTCTGCATCATTTACAAGTTTTGAAATTTTAAGGTATGTGACCCTTGAAAAGAACCTGAGAATAAAGAAAGCTTTATTCATTTTTTAAATTTTGTAATGAATTTGAGTCACCATGGAAATTAAAAAATTTCTATTGGAGCAAATTAGCATAATTGGTATTGAGATTAGTGAAAATTGAATAGTAAAAGCCATACTGATCATGACTGGATTTAGGTTGTGACTCTAGGGTTTTTCACAAAAAAGAATTTCTAACAAAAATCCTTAATTTTCATCTAATCAA
Organism: Sindora glabra; assembly: GCA_020226215.1. Classification (NCBI taxonomy): domain Eukaryota; kingdom Viridiplantae; phylum Streptophyta; class Magnoliopsida; order Fabales; family Fabaceae; genus Sindora; species Sindora glabra. The sequence continues at coordinate 19,018,821 of CM035236.1, forward strand.
AAGGCCTAAATCTAGTTAATCTTCAATTCTATTCCTTTTTCCTAAGCTTTGTGTGTAACATTTTACCTAAACTCTAACCTAGATTTATGATTTTATTTAATGTTTAGTATTTATAAGGGTTTTGGTAATTTTACATGAAATGTGATTTAATACCTTAAAATGGATGTTCATTTGATAAAATTTGTTCTCTAAGGATAGTATTTAATTATTTTAAAGGTTTAGTTATAATATGATATGATAGGAATGTGATTTAAAAAAGGTTGTTAACGGATGATTAATGAAATGGTAGTAAAATTTGTAATTTGCAATCAAGTAGTCGACTACATTCAACAAAGCTAATCTTTGGGCTGACTACATAGTTAACATTACCATAAGGAATTATTCTTTGTCCTATTGTAGTCAACTTCCAATAAGTAAAGTTATTCTCATGCTTAAGGTAGTCAACTACCAATAAGCAAAGTTATCCTTTAGCTAGTTATAGTTGAACATACTCAACTATGGTTGGATAAAGTTTCTCTTTAAGCCACCGTAGTCAATTATAAGTGCTAGAGTTCCTTTCTAAACACTTGTAGTCAAATATATAGTTGATTATTGCCTTAATATCATTAAATATCACATATTATATGGAATCAAATAGTATTATACTTATATGTATATGTAAGTTATGCATAAATAATTTCGAATACAAGTGATGGTAGGTAAAACAAGTAAATAATCCTATTTATGTGTAGAAAGTGATTGAAGTTGCACAATTTGATCTTAACATGTTACAAACTTTTAAGAAAGGGGTTTTGTGTATGTGTGAAAGGAAAAATTCACTTATGATTATATTTGTGTGCATGTGTATGGACTTAATTGCTTGAACTATATTAACGAAAGTTGAAATGTTGGTTAAGATATCTTTATTACATTATGATTTAATGAGAATGATGTTATGAAGGCATTTATACTCATGTACCTACATATGTGTTAGATTAGAATGGCCATTTATAAAGGGTTCAGATTAACTTATGAGAAACAAGGTTGGTTTTGTGAAAGGATTAAAATGACTAAAAGTTATAAAGAGATTTATATGCCTTTTTTTATTATAATTCATGTTTTTTTTATCAAATATCAATAAGTCCTTATGAATGGAGTGTAAACCTTTGAAAATGACAATATTAGCGTAAAAAATTAAATATCTTTTGCAAATACAATGATGTGTAAATGTGTGATATGGCTTTATATGAATTTATTTTTACGCATGTTTATGGTTAGCTTTTGATATATATTTTAGTCTTCTAGAATCTTTCTTTCTTCCTTAATAAAGATATGAAAGTGTAGTTAATTTCCTTGGATAGAAGCTTACGGACTTTTCCTAATTGATTTGTTTGTAATCCTTGTATTATAATATATACAAATTTTAATAAATTCTCATTTGATTATTATTTATTCATTGAATTTTATAGAGACTCACTCTCATTTTTCATTTCTTTCTTTAGGGACTTCCCCCCAAGTGCCTAAATATTATTAGGTAAATTGAAAGTAGATTCATTTAAGAGTCTTGGCATTAAAATAAGTATTAGAATAATTGAAATGATCATACATAAAAATTTATTTGCATACTTTATAATAGATTTTTTGAAAATTGCATATTCTTTCACATGAAAGGCATAGATTGAAAGTAGATTCATTTAAGAATCTTGATATTAAAGTAAGTATTAAAATAGTTGAAAAAATCATATGAAAAAATTTATTTGCATACCTTATAATAGAATTTTTTAAAATTGCATGTTCTTTCACATGAAAGGCATAATTTATTTTAAAAGAAAAACATATAGAATTTGATGTGTAGCTACCTCCTACATTAGTTATGTACTTGAAGATAGGTTATGATATTAACCTAATTTATCAATTCATCCTTTGAATTAATATTGTTTTACTTCTTATCGCTTTAAATGGAATTATTCTTTTTTTGCAATAACTTATCTTCCGCTACTCATTTTAAAATAATTTTATCTTTTTAGAATTTTGAAATTAAACTTTCACTTTTTTCTTTAAAATTTTAATTTTTTTATATTTTATTAATATTATATTTTTTTAAATTAGTTTAATATCAAATAAAATTGTCTAGATATTTTAATATTAGTATATATTAAATTAAAATCATTTAATTAAAAATTAATATTAAAATTAAATCAACGACATTCATAATAATAAATTGTATAGTTATTAATAGCAACATTTAAAATTGTTTTTACATGAAATTCTTTTGGCAATTAAATGTTATCTCTAAAATTATTTTAAAATTTAATTCTTAAATATTATTATGGCAAGATTCTTATGGTCTTTACTTAACTTTTTTTAAAATGAAAATCAATACTTCCATATAGTTTATTTAAGATATAAAACTTTAAAAAAATTTAAATTTATATTGAATTACTAAAATATATTTTTTTGGTGCATAAATTATGAAAACATTTTAATATAATTTTTTTCACTTTACAATATTAGTTAATACAATCACAAATTTATCTCTTATAAATATAAACAAATAAATGATTAATTAATAACTATACATTAATTCAATATAGTTATTATTTAATATATAAGATTAATAATGATATAATTCATATTTAGCTTAAAATTAATATGAATAAATATGGATAAATTAAAATAAGGAAAGTAAGGATATATATGGAATATGATTGTCATATAAATAGCATCATCATACGAAGTAATGTGAATTTATTTGGTGTTTTCGAACAATAGACCGCGCCATAAATGTTATCCCAATACTTTTTAGTTTTAATTATCAACTATCAACTATATATATATATATTTACACACACATGTAAATTAACTCTTAAATCAAGTTTAATGACAAACCAATATATCAATAAAGTGCTCGGATACATTAAATTATGTAGATTTTAAGACTAATACAAGTAGATTGATTTTATTTTTTAGATGAAAATTAATATGATATCTTATATAAAAATACCATGTAGTTTATTTAAAACAATAACTTTAAAAATATTTAAATATACATTAAATTATTAGAATTTTTTAAATAAATTATTAAAATATTTTTAATAATGATAAAAGTGATTAAATTACTAAACACATACATGCAAATATCCAATATTAAACCTTAAATATAACCAAAGACATAAAGTTTTTAAGAAATAATGAATATCACATAAATTAAAGATTCTTAACTTTATTTTTTAATTTTATAATATTAGTTGTGTAACCACAACTCCACAAGCTTATATTTTATAAATATAAATAAATAGATGGTCATCTTGGGCATTTAAAATAATCCTTATTTGGTAAGACTAAATGTAACAGAAGATATAAAATTTTTAAGAACTATTAAATATCACTTAAATTACAAGTTTTTAGTTAAGAATAGAAAATTTTGATTTACTGAGCCTTGGCTCAGCAGTTTTCTCGTAAATCTTCAAGTTGGAATTTGTAGTTGCTTTCTTTCTTTTTTTCCCAATACATGTTTCCATTTAAAAGTTGAATATAAAATCTGCAAATTGAGTATGCAATGGTTTTTTGGGCTATCTTTTTCACTTGAAAGGTTAGTTATTTTCTCTCATTCATTTCATTTTTCTTTATAAAAAAAATCCTGATAATCATAAATTTTCATACATTAATTATAAATTTATCTATTCAAATTAAAATACAAATTACAGAATTTATATTTAATTTTCTCCGAGGAGATAATTTACCGAGGCTTCTTCGATCATCAAGCTGTGGACCCATTTTTAGGTACAAAGACATTGATGGCTAACTCCTGCAAAGATATAGTTTTCCCCAATCTTATATGTCTATCAAATTCAATAGTTCTTTCACAAGACTTTTCCGCATGAAATTTGATTAGGCATTTCAACAATCAACAATATTGTCAACAAATTGAACACGTTGGTCCAACACATGGCCACTTGCTAGCCCTTTTCTCGAATAACTGCATTTTCACAACTTTGAAAGTTAGACAACATCCAAAATATGGATGCTCCGGCCGTCCCATTTCAGTCAATTTCATCTTCTTCCCTACCAAAAAAAAAAAAAAAGGTTGGGCACATAGAAGAACCCACGAGCCATTCTCTTTTGATCCTGCTTCAACATCTTTCCTCGAGAATACCAAGGATATCATCTTCCACTGCTTAAGATTAATCTATTTGTGCATGAGGGAAGCGAAAAAGTTATAATTGTGCACTAGACTTCGCACAATAAAATTTTAATACATTAATTTTGCATGTAAACTTTACATAATCTTTTATGATGTATAGGAATTATGTGTCATTGCACTACTTATAAAAAAAAAAAGAAGAAAAATAGCTAAATTTATATCTATCCTTTTTAAAACAAAAAATGACAAAGGTAGAGGATTTTTCAGTCCAATCCTATTGAAAGGGATGCCAATAGTATATTGGACGTATTCATAGAGGTTAATTTAAAAATTACTAATAACTTCATTCAAGTTAAAAATGTAGTAATTCAAGTAATTATTAAATGCAAGGAAATCTTCCTGAAAAATACTATCCATCAAACATTGAAACTTGAAAGAAATTATACAATTTTGTATATAATATGATATAAATTAAATCATTCATGTTTATTTTAAATTGGATGAAATTGATCTAATTTAATTAAGTAGGAATATGTATAAAATAAAGAAGTTTAAGGAACACTTGACTAATGAATGGATAACCACCAAGCCCCTTTTGCATACAAACCCCTCATAGAGTTAAGGTTGCGATTAAGTTAGGGTCCTTAGTGGGAATGCAAGATATTTATATGATATAATACTTTACGGGGGGGTCCATGGCCCTGCCTGCTTGCTGATGCGCATCATCGATTGAGAGACAGAACCGATGAACAGACCCAAACAGTGCCTGAAAGAGGCCATAAAGTAAATTATGAGAAGTTTGACTTTAATGCCATTGAGTGCGTCGAATACGTGAATTTTGGATAGATGATATTATATTATTGAAGCGTGACCGCAGAATCCCCTGCCTTCACACTGATAGATTTGCAAAAAGAATAATATTATATAAATATATATATTGAAAATTAAAATTAAAATTAATTTTAAATAAAAATTAAGAATTAATGTTAAATATAAAATAATAAAATGAATTTATAAAGCCAAATTTAATAAACACACAAAAATTTAGAATACAATTTTAAAATTTATTTTTAATATCTATAATATTTTCCTTACAAATATCGTGTTCCCACGTGCCCTCAGTTATATCTACTGCCCTTGTTATATCCACTGATAGAATCCGTTTCCAGAACTTCATCGTAGTAATATTTCATTGCCATAGAATGCTACGTTTAAATTATGATTATTATATAAAGAGTGGGTCTATGTCTTTCATCCTTCATTAATTATAAATTGGCCTTTTTTAGATTGAATTTGTGATCTTTAAAATAAATTAATAATTTGGTAGCATTAGACTAATTATTTTGACAGCAGAATAACACTTTATATTACTTTGCTTTTATGATATTTTGGATTCAAGTTCAGTAATTTATGTGTCTGCATGAGGTCATTTGTCACACCTATTATTAGAAAAAAGGCAACCCAAATAAAACAGGAATTGTGATATATACCGCGTAAAAAAACGAAGAAAACGCGTAGGACCAGGATTTTGTGTTGATTGTGAATTGCGATGAAATTTCTACGATGGTGAAATCTATGAAGCGACAAAATGTTAAAATTAAAAATTGATTCTAACTTTATGGAAGAATTACTGGTAGTTGAGGGACAGCAGATGGTAGTTTATTAGGTTTCTAGCTACTGAGGGGAGAATTAGTCAAGCAAGCAAGATGGTCTCACGCGGAGGGCAAAATTTATACGAGAAAGTACTAAATAAAATGTAATTTCTGTGCTCAGACAGCATGTACGGTTATTGAAGACAACAGCATTGGGATGCAACTCCATTTGATAACATTGAGATTGTGGCAATGGCAGTTAGTGCAGGTGGGCCGGAAACTCGGACTTTGAAAAAAATTATTATTATTAGAAGAATTTTATTTTTACATTGAGTCTAATCCGACTCAATTTCAGAAACTTAATAAAATTATCAAATACCAAGGATTCATGAAAAAAAAAGAAAGATTGTGGCAATGGAATTGCCCAAATTATTTGGTTAAGTCAAACGATATGCTATGATACAACATTAAAGTAAAAATATATTAATATTTCAAAATTGATTTTAAAAAATTTAAATTATATATATAATTAAATTTAATGATATATTAATATATTATTATATTAATTTTATATCATAATTTTCTCTTAAATCAAATATTTTGAGCAAAGCCGTACGCTAATGAGAATGGATCTAAAACGGCCAATATAGTTATAATTTTAGTTGTAATCTCATAAAATTTTCACAAGTTTTGCAGATCTCATGCCAATGAATAGTTGGAGGTTCTAATTGCAACTATATTTAAAGTAGGCGATCCCCATTCTTCATTAAATAAGATCTAAAAATCGTTTAATTCGCACAAAAAAATTTAATAATTAAATTTTCTTATAAATTTTATGAAAAATATTTAAAATTTTTTATACATTCTGCCTAGGTGAAAATAGATAAACAATTCCCACATCTTATAAAAGGTAGCACTTCCAACAAAAATGGAGTAGTCTTATTTTTAACGTAATTTTTTGTGAACCTAGCGACTTATTGGATAAGACAACAAATGTTTATTGATAATATTACAGTAATATTATATATAATAAAATTAAAAATTAAATTTTAAATATTAATTAATAATTATTAATAAATATAAAATAATAAGATAAATTTATAAAATTTATTTAATAAATATACAAAATTTAAAATATAATTTTATATTTTATTTTTAATATAGATAACATTTTTCATAATATAAGATTTAAGAGAAAAGGGAAAAAGAATAATCATTCTATGTAATTAGTATTAATTAGGGACACAAATGTAGTACAATCATTTAATAACAACCAACTAAACCGTATTTCCTAAAACTTAACGATAAGGAAGTTAGTCTGATGTATACCGCTTTCTACTTCGTACAAAGTTGGTTTCAGAAAGGAGAGCCTTTATTTTTGTACGAAATAGCGGAGACATTTCCTCAGTCAAATGCCAAGTCCAGAACGAAATTTCACAGTACCTTAATAGTGACAAAACCAATAACTGCAGAGTGCGGATTTTTCAAATACAATTTTACAGTTTTCAATATAAAATAGGTGTTGCTTGCTAAGTTAGTTTTAAAATTTTGATATACGATGTAATGTGACAAAATATATATTATTAAATAAAATTATTAAATTATTATTAAAATTTTTTATATTTTAATTTAATAATTTATATTTTATTACATTATTCCATGTATTAAATCTTTAGATGTAACTCAACAAATATCATTTATTTTATATTAAAAATTATAATTTCATCTAATAACATATATTTTACCAAATTATTTTGAACATTAAATCTCTAGAAATAATTTAGAATTTCCCAAAATCGATGCTTTCAACTTTAAAGATAGGAGCACTTAACCAAACAATCGTAGATAGAAGTCTAAAATAACCCTCATGCTTGGCGGCTAAGCCACCCGAACTTGGAGAATTTTAATTTTTCCTCTATTTCTTTAATCTTTTTAAATTCATATTTAACCACTCAAAAATTAAAAAACCTTCGTATAAATCTTATTAATATTTATTTTAGCCCCTCAGTAGTCATACTCTAACTTCGTCCCAGATGATGAACCTCATCCATAACTACTGAAGCTCAATGTAATTTATTGGTCTACCGATGGTCGTCTCACCAGACTCTGCCCAATCATCTGATGTGGGTACGAACTTTTACAACTATAACTAGTAATCAAGTCATCTATTGATAGGACCCATATTGAGTGAAATTAATTTGTGAGCAGCTTATAGTTTGATTTAAATTTTGATTTTATAATTTAAGTTTATGAAATAAAAAAGAAATATGTAATCTCAATTATTTAACTATTGTTATAAATGAGTTAAAGGCTACGTAATTTGATCAAAATTTCTATTTATAAGTATTATGAAATTGACTCGATATAAAGACATATAAAATATGTAAGTATAAAAATATATATTACTACCTTGTAATTTGTGTGATATACATATTTAATTAATTTTTATAATTTATAATATAAATTATGATTTTAAATTTTAAATTATAAGATATTCAAATGGTTAATATAAAATATATTGTTATATTTACATTAATTAAACAATGAAAAAATTTATATAATTATATTCAAAATAAGTAAGAGACTATATTATACTTTTTTAACTCATTGCTAATTGATAAAGCTATTATATTATTATTATATTAATAGTGATCATTACCATAATAAAAGAAGGTATACACATTTAAATATTAAAAAAATAAAATTACAAAAATAACATAAAAAAGTATATATAAAAAATAAATAATATTTATTTTTATGAAATGGAATATATATATATCCATCCTTAATTTTATATAAATGTAAATCATGATAGATAATAAAAAATAAATATTGTCTAATATACTGAATAATCTTTCCAAATACTTTTTAAATAAAAAATATTTATTTGATTAAACACATTAATCTCTTCAAAAGTTATATGCTATAATGTAAATGTATATATACTAAATTCAACCAAAGATTGAAATTCAACATGCAATGGAAAGATAAATTTATATCAACCTTTGATAGAAATTCAAAAGTACATAAACTTCAATCTTTGACAAAAAAAAAATTGTATTACTTAACTTCTTAATGCAAGATATGTAAAACTCTTTTATCTTATTAATCTACAATAGAAAGACGAATATACATCAACCTCATGCCACATCTAAATTATAAAAAAATAATTTCCTTTACCTAATGAAGTAAGTTATACATAATAAATTTACGTTATATAGAAAAATTAGTAAAAATTACAAAATTTGGAAAAAGAGGAACTTATGAGTTAAAAAAGATTATTTGCAAGAATGAAATTCCTCTTTACTTGTTTCTCTAATTAGAGAATATCATTATCTAAGCTCATTGTCTAAATTTGTTCTCACTATTATAGCTATTCTAGACAAAACATTATAAGTGTGATGTTTTCAAATAAAATAATATCAAATTTTATCAAAGTATTAAAAATTTAATATTATTATACATTGTATTTTGACATAATTGAATGAGTAAGTGTTAAAAACTAGAAAGTAAAATTTTGTATATTATTAGAAAAAAAAGTATTTAACACGACTATACCATATATAAGTGCACAGAAGGAAATCAAAGAAAAAAACAATATTGGTTGAAGAAAATCAAAGAAATAAAAAATTATTTCTAAGTAGATCTATATTTAAATGTGAGAATAAACCAGACCATTCTTGAGCAGCCTCTAATTTGACTTATTAAAGGCCTAACTTAAACTTACTTATTTAATTAAATAAATTAAGCTTAAACTAATATATTAACCTATTTATAAAAAAATATAATTATTTAATTTTAAGTTTAGCTTATTGGCCTAACAAGCTAGCCTCTTTAGCTAATATATTACTTTAATCTAGTTTACTTAAATTAATTGAATAGTTGCATTATAGTTATTACTATTATTTTATTATTGTACCTTTTTTTAATTCAATTATCAATATTCTCAAATTTTAAAGTTTATGAATGATGAATTTATATTATTATATTATTTAATTTTTTATCTTAAATAAAGATGCTTATAATTTATTATATTTAATTATTAAAATTTCTATAAAAATGTAGATAAAATTTTATTTAACACTTTATTTGTTTAACAAAAATATTTTTTACTAAGAAACATATTTATGATATATATATATCTAAATCTATAAATCTATCAATAATTCATTTATATTTTAATGGCTAGGCCTAAATAAGCCAACAAGCCATGTGAGGCTTTTTAAATTTTATAAAGAAATTAAGTCAAATCAAAATTTTGACCTAAAAGTAAGTTCCAAGTTAGGTCTAAACCAATAAATTTTGAAATAAGCCTAACATATTTATCAAGGCTTGGCTTAACTTGTTTTGTTTTCACCCCTATCTATACTCATTGATTAACAACTATGGCAAAGCAACGTACCAGAGGAATGACTAAAGATCATAGCCATTGTCTATTGAGTTGGCATTACAATAATTCAATAGTTAGGTATTATTAATAGCAAAATAATATTGCTTATAAATTTAACATTTAGAATCGAGAGACATAAGAGAGAAGTGAGATAAAAAAAAGTTGGCCAACCAAAAAAAGATAAGATAAAGAAAATGTTAACATTTATTTGAAAAAAAATTGATGATAATATATACAAACAATAAGGGTTTGAATATCTTTCAATGATATAAATGGAGATATAGAGATGTAAATGAAAATTAATTAGAAATGAAAATGTGATTTTTATTAAAATAAATATACTAACTACTAATAGTCAATTGATACTCATGGAAATTAATCAGTATTGTATAAAGGAAAGGAATTAGGAAAATTATTTTAAAAAGGAAGAAAATGTATGAAAATAAAAAAATAACAAATTGGAAAAAAATCAAAAAGATTATGAAATCATGAAAATGTAACAATAAGGGAAAGAAAATAAAGGGTTTTTTAATTTAATATAAATTACTATATATAATAAAAAATTCAATCATAAAAAATGTAATAAATTAAAAGAATATATTAGAGTAATTATGAAAATATAAAAATAAGTGAAATAAATTAGAAAGATTATGAAAAATATAATAAATGAGATAAATAAATCTATAGGTTTTTTCTCAATTTAATATAAATTATTATATATAAATAGGAGATTCAATCACTTATATTGATTACGTAAATGTAATTCATTGCAACATAATATTCATTAAAAAATGATAAATTGATAGAGAAAAGAGATCAGAGTGACTATAAAAATATAAAAATAAGTGAAATAAATTAGAAAGATTAATCTAAAAAAAGTATGAAAATTAAAAAAATTAGCAAATGAGAAAAAGAAGTTAGAGAGATTATGAAAAATATAATAAACAAGAGAAAGAAATCTATAGGTTTTTTTTCTCAATTTAATATAAATTATTTTATATAAATAAAAGATTCAATCACTTATATTGATTGTGTGAATGTAACTCGTTACAACATAATATTCATTGAAAACACCTCAACACAATGTTCATTAAAAAATGATAAATTGATACTAGATAAGTTATAAAAATGACACTTGACATAAAAAGAGGTAGGAAATATCATAATTAATATATAATAAAAAAAGATAATATAAAATATTTTAAGTAACAAATTTCACCAAATTATATTATAAAATAATATATATTTTATCACAAATATGTAGCTTCATTTTTCATAAATTTTAAAATATATCACTTTTCTTTTAGAACTTTACAATAAGGTTTATGATTATTTATAAGGAGATCAATAAAATTGTGAGCAATAACCGGAAATTAGAAAAATTCAAATCAAGTTATTTTTTTATAATTTAACATCATATTTTAATATAAATTATTATTTAAATTACATTAAATAAATAATATTATATTATTTTTTAAAATCATCCATAGTTTTTTTAATTTATTCTATGATGTTAAGTTGCTAAACATTAGTTATATTACATTTTTAAGCTAAAAAATGATAAACTAAATACTTTATTATTATAATTGACTTGAAGTCAAGCTGAGTCATTCATATACTTTTTTCGAGTTGAAGTTAAAAAATTTAATTCAAATTAAACTTGAATCGTGTCATGAATTAAAAAAAAATTAAAGGAATTCAATCTAGACTTTACTACCTCGACTTATTATCCACTCTATCTATTACTACATCAAATACCAATTCTTTATATAAATTCAGATGTAGACATTATAAAATCATCTTTTCATTCTCCCTTATTCTTATTGTATTATCTTGTATAAAATTATTAACTTGATTGTAAAAATGATACCGAAACTTCAATTTCAATCACTTGTTTTCTTATTTTTCGATTTTTCTATGTTTTGAAAGTATGGATCGATATGGAAGAATGGAGATTTATCAACAGCTACTTGACTGTAATGATGAAGAATAATTAATTTTATAATATGTCATTGTTATTATAATATATTGATATATTATTAAATTTAATTATTAATTTATTACTATATAATATATAAAATTTAAATTAAATTTAATAATATATTAATATATCACTCCATCAATAATATATCAAAAAAAATTTCATAACCATATTATTACATTCTTACGTTTATTAATTAACAATGATATATAACAAATTAAAGTGAGAGAAATTAGTGAAAGTTGATGGGCGCTGAATTTCACTTTGTTGACGTCAAAAAGACAAAGCTCCATGCTCACGACACGCAACTTGATCACAAATGGCCACCATCAATGACCAAATCCATCCACTCCGTGCGTGTTTCACACGTGTGCGTTGACCCCTAATACTACGACGTTTTGAGCTCTTGGGTTGCGGGCCACCAAAATATCAGGGTCCCGCTCTATATTATTGCTCCCGTGGCCCCGCCCATTCACCGCAGCCGCAGCCGCAGCCTTCCATTTTCGATTGCGTCATGTGGGTCCCCCCTAACTTATGCCGATGTGGCCGGTCGGCATAACCCATTCTTTCTTGCTAATTCCCCCACACGAAATTTTCGTATTTAAAGATTTTCTATTTTTGTGATATGCAAAACAAAATCGCAAATTACGTTCAATTTGTATTTACCGCATATAACTTATTCTCAAATCTACTTCCCCCGATTTACCGATTTAAGTATGTCATATAAAAAACTAAAAAATAAAAATAGAAGTGCTTGCTATAAGTTTTAAAATTAAAATTAATATAATAAATTTAAAATTATTAAATTATAATTATTTATTTTTAATGAATATAATTAAATAATTTTAATATAATAATTTTTAAAATTATTATAATACCTAAATTTTAAACCCCTAAAACACAATAGAATTCAACAAAATTAAATTGTAATCTTTCTAATTTCAGACATAATTAACTGTAAAATAAAATTTCTCATATCTTTATCTCGTATTATCAAATATTATTCCATTGTGGAAAATGCTAATATTAATAGTACAACTATACAAAAATATATAAGATAAAGGTTAGCACCTTGATGTACACCATATATTATTCTAGAAGTTTTATTATTTATTGTGATTAAAATTTGAATCTAGAAATTTACATTATATGTGTTGAATAAATTACAACTCTCATTATTATTAAAAAAAAAGGTATATACAACATAAAGGGTATTTTAGAACAAGGATGTCATGAATTTGTCATCATTATTTCTAGCAATGCAGCTGAGAAAGTGTTCAACTGTGATTGATTTTTGTTTACAAACTTATGAATGAATGATAGAAATGAAAACACAAAAAAGAAAGAATAGATTACTGAACCAAATGATGTTCCATTTCCTCTTCATTGAGAAATACTCATTCAACAAATACTTACTTTACTCATTCAAAAATTTTCAGGTATGCATATGTTGAGTATTGACTTAGAATCTATCAAAATTCTTATTATATTAATATAAGCATTATATATATTGGGATTTTTAAAGGTAAAATTACAATTCATTCATTATGATTTTGTTCTTTTTTTCACTTAATCCACAGTTGATTTTAAATATTGTAATTTATCCATTTGTGATTTTAAATTTTTAATATTTTATCTATATAAACTAGTTTTGACCATAATTTAGTAGAAAAGTTATATGCATTACTTGTTATATTTACTTTCCCAAATTTTAATTTAATTTAACCCTTACTTAAGATTAAATTACCTAAAAAAACTCTAACTCTACTGAATATTTATCTTTTATAATTTATTCCATAATTTCTAAATAAAATGGGTCGAATAGGATTTTTAAGATAAATTAATTTTAAGTGAGTATCAAATTAAATCAAAATTCTAAATAGTAAAGATTATAAATAATGTATGTGAATTTTTTATTAAAGTTTGGATAAAAATAATTTAGGTGAGTAAAATATTAATCTCTTGAAATTATAATTACAAGTGGATAAATTACAATATTTAAAATCATAAATAGATGAAATAAGAAAAAAGTAAAATCACGTGTTAGCAATGTGTATTTTTTTTATGATAGAAATGATAAATCATGTAATACAATTATAAAATTTATAAAAACTGTTGACTTCAAACTTGGGATATAAAATACAGAAAATAAAAGAAAATTTTTTAAAAATAATATCTAGTTATATTACAGAGCGTGTGCCGCTAATTTTTTTTCTTTTAAAGATTAACTGGCCTTCGATGAACATGGGATAAAATAAAATTTAAGGACCGAAATGAATTTAAGTTACCTTTGAAAACATCTAAGATTCAAAAAGCAGATAGGGATGATGTCTCAAGCCCATGTTTAAAAAAATAGAAAACGAGTGGGAAGGAAAGAAAGTTTTAAATTTTAATTAAAAAAATCAAATAGAAAGATTTTTTTTTAATTTAATATATAAATATAATACAAATTTAATTTATTTTCTCTTCTTTTACTTTCCAATCATAAGAAAAGAATTTAAAATTTAAATTTAAAAATTTTTCCACTCTGATTCTCTTCGTTCCTCGATACAAACATGGTGAAGCTGATTACAGTTAGCCGTAAAAGAGAAAAGACGAAGCAGTCGACGACATATAGGAAATGCTGCACTGCGCAATCTCACTCACTCACACACCACACGTGCGGTTGGGTTTGCATCACGTGAGTCGCAACCCCTAGATTAGCTTAACTACTCCCTTGACTAACAAAAAAAATATTTGTATGATTGAAAAGGGGAAAAATAATACATTGATTATTAATTATTATATTATTTTTTCTTTCACAATCTAAGCATAACGAGGTAATTATCAAAAAACGCTTTATCACTAAACTAAAAGCTTATCGTGGACCTCCAGTTATATCAAAAGCACGAGAAATCTCACCCCTCGCTGACCTCTTTTCCACCAAGGTAGGTGAAAAAAACATGTAAGATAATAATCGATAAAAGTTACAAGAATTTTATGATGTATTATTATCATAATAACATATTAATATATTATTAAATTTAATTATTAATATATTATCATATAATATATAAAATTTAATTTTAAACAAATAAATTTAGCTTATAATTAAATTTAGTAATTTACGAATATATTATTGCGAATAATATACTCCCTATAAGTCACTGTAATCAGACAATTGTTAGAGAAATCAAATCTATTATGAGAAAAGTTTTACTAGAAAATATGGGTGCTTTTTGCTTGAAGTGAACAAACAACACCCGGCCAGAGAAAAAAAAAACGGAGTTTTGTGTGTGCGCGCATTTTTATAATACAACGGCCTTAAAAAGGAAAATTTCTCAAAATCCCATTTCAAATAGATATATGGCAATGAGATAAAATGTTGAATTGAAAAGTTCATCGTCTTATAATTTTTAGGTGAAATAGTAATGTACTATTTTATATTAAAATAAATAGTTGCAATTAAGTACTGATTTTAGTATCTATCGTTGTCTGTGAGCGGTTACCAGGAATGACGATAAATAATATTTCCATTATTTCATAAAAGATAATTTCTAATTTAACTTGTTCATCGAATGGCGAGCCAACAGGGAATGTAGCGAATTCTAGACAACGTCAATTGTAATACGGTGAAATTACCTTCACCTTTTGAGATTTGTGGGAATTATAATTCACGCATCTCATTTTTTAAAAAGTATATTCATTTACTTTTTGGAATATTTTGAACGTTATAAAATATGATGCTAAATTTCTAAATTGAAGTTTCTTATTAATATTATTTCTGATTGAAAAAATTATTATCTTACATTTTTATATATAAATATATTCTTTTTTAAGAATAAAAATATTCTCTCCCTTTTAAAGATAATTGTAATGCAATATTTATAAATAAAAATATAAAAAAGTAATTTTGTAGTTACGAGAGATGATATTATAGAAAAATTATAGTTAAAAAACTAATTTTATTATATTTTATAATAATAAAAATGCTTTAAAAAGAGTAAAAGCATATAATTATAAAAATATTAAATAGAATTGCATCAAAATTTGAGGGATATAATTTGTCCAACAACTAATAATAACATAAATGGTAGTCCTACTGAACAATTCTTTCCCTTTAGAAGGTTGAGACAAAGTAATCCTTTATTCCTTTATTTATTTATATTAGTCTCGGAAGTTCTTTCAAGAATAATCCTCCAAGTAGCAGGGGAGCATAAAATTCATGGTATTTTATTATTGAGAAAAGGACCAACAAGTACCCACCTAATGTTTGCAAATGATATTATTATATTCTTAAAGGCCAGCCTACTAGAAGTTATGTCTCTTTGCTCTCTCTTAAATTGCTATGAATCTTGGTCTGGCAAAAAAATGAGCACTACAAAATTAGAGTTATTCTTTTCAAGAAGGTGGATTTGGAGAGGAAACATGGGTTAACCAAATTGATGGGCTTAAGTGAAATAGGGACATCTACTTGTTACTTAGGTATACCATTATTTCTTTCAAAATGAAAAACTAAAGACTTTTAATATCTACTCAACCAAGCTCAAACTAGACTCAATGGGTAGAAAAAGAATGTGTTATCATGGGCAAGACGATATATCATAATCCAATCAGTTATGTAATAACTACACATTTTTGTTATGTCTACACTCAAGGTATCTAACATAATTTGTGACAAGTTAGACTCCATTTGTCGTAGATTTTGGTAGATAGAACCGGAAAAGAGGCATTATTTTTGTCCTAACGCCTGGAATCAAATATGTTTGCCTAAGAGATACAATAGTCATGGATTTAAGTTATTCATGACTTGAATGATGCATTACTTGCTAAGCTAACCTAGAAATTGGTCACACAACTAGAAAAACATTGGGTGCAGAGTTTTTGACATAAATATCTTAAAAGTTGTGATTGGTTTTCGGAACCAAATATTAAAGGTTCTTAGGTGTGGCATGGAATACAAGAAGGAAAAGAGTTAATTAATAATGATAGATGTTATTTTATTGGAGATGGGAGATGGGTTAGAGCCTTTAGCGACCCTTGGGTTCCTAATTGTATAGGTTTTAGACCTCAATCAATTCCAACATTTAATATAATTAATAAGCCATTAGTTCATGAGTTTATGGAAAGGCAGGGGTATGGAATGAGAATTTAATTATGCAATCATTTTAGTTCAATAATGCAATAAAAATAATCAAAATACAATCTCACCCTTTAAGTAACGACCAATTAATCAAGGGCTTAAATACTAATAGGCATTTCATAGTTAAATCAGCTTACCAATCTATCATATAACATCTCATCACTCAAAGTCCTTTAGAAATGTGGAGTTTCTTATGGAACCCACAGCTCTAAAATAGATATAAAATACTACTATGGAGATCTATCAGTGGGGCTCACTCGTATATCAATGTTTGCTAGCTCAGGTAATGTCCTCTACCCATTTTGCTCTAATGCTCCCAAAACAAGGATCCACCTCCTAGAATGTTGCTTTGTCACACATTTTGTTTGGTTTCAATTGTGGGATATGTGAATAGAGAAGCTTCATTTTGAATTAGTGGTGGATTTCTTTGATGCTATCTTTAAAGGATTAAGAAAACTGGGGACATCCCATAACCCTACTTTATGTTCAGACATAATGATTTTTGTTGTAAATGTGATGCATCAAATATAAGAAACACGAATTTTTATGGTGCATGGTAGGAACCCAGTGAACATTGACTTATTTCTAATTTCAATCAAGAAGGAATTTGCTAAGGAAAGAAAACATATTCAAACCTTAGCGAATGTGGGTGCAAGACTTATGGCAGAAAATAGAACTCAGGTGGAGCAACCCGATAACATAGCTAATCCAACCACTAGTAACTTGGGCAATGCAAGCTTAGGCTATTTCAACTTCATCACCCAAGCTCACCCTTCCAAACATTTCAAACCCATTCCTATTTGGTAACCCTTACTAGTTAACACCATTAAATTCAATCTGAAGGCTACTTGGAATTATGGTCACGCCTCTATGATTGCAGTTGCTTCAAATTTAAATGGTAAGGTTCTTGGATTTTGGTATGATAATTTGGAATGTTTACCTGCTCTTTCAGCAAAGTTCCTATGTATTCACAAAGCAATATTAGTTGCATACAAATTTCATGATTTTATGATCCAAATAAAAAGCGACTACAAAGTGGCTATCAAAGCTTTTAAAGGGAAGATTGAATGCACATGGAAGGTTAAGCCTACCTTCGAAATTGTTATGAATCTTTTTTCAATTATCCCGAATGTAAATCTTATGTAGTGTCTTAAGGCTTGTAATACGGTGGCTCATGAATTTATTAATTGGGTCAATCGTACTAACAAAAATGGCACTAGTCAAATATTTTAACTTCTAGCTGTTTTAGATCTTTATGTATCCCAAGACATCTCCACCTTTTTTAAGTGATATGTCTCTTCAATACATATTAAATAATTTTCCTTAGGGCATGTTTTGTAGCAAAAAAGCTAATAATAACATAAAATTAAGCTAACTGCAATGCCTAAAACATCCTCGTTTTTGTTTAAAAGGGAAGTTATTTTTTCATTACAATTCAATAATCCAACCATGGGCAAACCGAGGCACAAGCCTTTATTGCCCCTATTAGCATTCTAGAAAAGTATTTTTAATATTATATTGTTAGCATATTTTACCCTACTAAATAAGCCATTTAGACCCTATTGTTTTATTGCAATGTAAAAAAATATAACACAAAAATTAAAAGAAAAAATTTAATATAAAATTATTCAAATCTATATTGTATAAACTTAATTTATAGTAAATTGCATTCTAGTGTCACTTCATAGACTTATTTTCAAAAAGGTGCTAGTGCTAGACTTCTTTTCAAAGAGGTACCAATTTTATGAATTATCACTTTTATATTTTTAAAATGCCCTTTTTCAATTAGGTGTCATTTTCTCCTTTTTCATGTGAGACATTTTATTTTTCCGATCATATTGTTATCATAAATACCTGATTGATCTCATTGTTGATTGCCTCTGATTGTTATCGCATTGTTAATCACCTTTGATTGGTCTCCTCTATTTTCCAATTATATTTGCCTATATTGATCGCTTTTGTTTTTTTGATTGCATTGTTATCAAGTATTTATGATTTTTTTTAATGGAATAGTACTTGTTACTTGTATGTAAGTGTAGGGTTGAAACTGTGGCATTGAAGATTAATATTAGTATAAAATATGATGATTTAGTTTCAATTATGTGTGCAAATTTTAAGGATTTGCACACATTTATATTAAAGAGGTACTAGTGCTAGACTTCTTTTTAAAGAAGTATCAATTTTATGAATTATCACTTTTATATTCCCAAAATACTTTTTTTTCAATTAGGTGCCATTTTCACCTTTTTCATACGAGACATTTTATTTTTCCTATTGCATTGTTATCACAAATACCTGATTAATCTCATTATTGATCACTTCTGATTGCTATCGCCTCTGATTGGTTTCCTCTATTTTCCAATTGTATTTACTTGTGTTGATCGCTTTTATTTTTTCAATCACATTGTTATCAAGTATTTATGATTTTTTTCTCAATATAATAGTACTTGTTATTTATATGTAAGTGTAGGATTGAAACTATGGTATTGAAGATTAATATTGGTATAAAATATGATAATTTAGTTTCAATGATGTATGCAAATTTTAAGGATTTGTTTCCCAATTATTTTTTCCTATCATATTCTCTCCTTAGCTATCCTGTTTATTTATTGAGGAATAGGTCAAAACTAAAAAATATGATTGACTTAGTTAGAGTTCTAGACTTGAAATATTTGAATTAGTTAGAGTTCTAAACTTGAAATATTTGAATATGAGTGTTAATATTGGTTTGAATTCTACATCACATTCATTTTGTGATGATGTTTCTGTTTCAAAGAGATAGGTTATTATTTTTTATGTTACGGAGTGTGATACTACTTTGGTTCCAAGTTTGTGTTCTTCAAATAGTGAGAAGCTTTTACTATTTAATTCATGGTCAGGTGGAGTCAGCCACATTGGTAAGAAGTTCCTTAGTGGTGTTGTTGAGTTTAGAAATGCATTGTGCAAGTATTCAATTAAGAAAAGTTTTTTGTTTGATTATGTTAGGAATACAAAAATGAAGGTGGTAGCTATATACTTAAAAAAGCACAAGGAAGGTTGTGAGCAGGCTGTTACAACTTCATTGTCTAAGGTGAATAGTTTTTTTATATTAAGAAGTTAGTGAATTATCACACTTGTGATTTTATGTTAAATAGTTCAACTTTAAGGAGGATAGGTTCCAAATTGATTATGGATTTAGATAGGGGATCCCCATCATTGCCAGCCAGTGAAATTATAAATTATTTTCAAAATAATTATGGATTGGTAATTCCTTATTGCAAGGCATAGCATGCAATGGAAAAAGCAATGAGTATGAATTGATTTCTGAATTAGTTATAGATTTAGTTATGGGATCTTCATCATTGACAACCAATGAAGTTGTAAATCATTTTCAAAACAATTATAGATTGACAATTCCCTATTGTAAGGCATAACATGCAATAAAAAAAGTAAGGGGTATGGTATTTAGTGATTTTGATGATTCCTTCAAACAAATTAGTTAGTATGTATCTGCTATAAAGGAAGTGAATCCCAATAACTACATTATGGTAGACATGAATGATAGTAATAGTAGATTCATAAGGATGTTTGTTATATTTCGTGCTTATATTGAAGGATTCATGTTTTGTATACCACTTTTGTTTATTGATGAGACTTTTTTGAAGTCCAAGTTTAAAGGGGTTATCTTATCAACTATCAGCAAAGATGATAATTAAAGTGAATTATTATGGATTGATAATTCCCTATTGCAAGGCACAGCGTGCAATAGAGAAAGCAAGGGTTATGGTATTTGATGATTTTGATGACTCCTTTAAACAAATCAGTTGTTATGTATCTATTATGAAGGAAATGAATCCCAATAGTTGCATTATGGTGGACGTGGATAACAGTAACAGGAGATTTAAAAGAATGTTTTTTGTATTTCGTGCTTACATTTAAGGATTCATATTTTGTAGACCGCTTTGTTTTTTAATAAGATTTTTTTAAGTCCAGATTTAAAAGGGTTATCCTATCAGTTACCGGCAAACTGACATCCCTTATTATTATTTGGTTTGAAAATAGTAATATGGAAAGATTTGCGTTTTTACCTTTTCTTTTATTGGTATTTTCATGTAAAATGTCTCACTATTTAGATATTTTATTCTGAGTTTTATCAATGTTACTATTTCAAAAGCAAACAGCAACATTGAAAATAATAACATTGATAAATTAGATGGATTTGCAGTTTGTGTTAGTTGTATTGATAGTTAGATGTACTAATTTGATTGCTCAATTAATGTTACTGTTAGGAAACGAAATAGTAACATAGACATAGTGTGGTTATTTTTCATAAGTTTTATTATTAATAAAAATTTATTTGTATATTTATTATATTTTTTTATTGGTATTACTATTCATATGCAAACAATAACATGGGTTATGATGTGGATTATGTTTTTGTTTTAATGGCTTATGTTTTTATTGGTGTGATTGTTCTATTTCAATGTTATTTTCTCTAGCTTTTGTTATGGTTGATTCTGAAAATTAAGAAAATTAGTTTTGGTTTCTTTTATAGTTATCCACTGTATTTGATGCAAACTGATGTGTAACTTTTATTTTTAATTGTAATTTGAGATTGCTTAAAGTAATGCCAACGATTTTTCCAACAGCACCTTATTTCTTTTGTCTTCATCATTTAAAATAGAATTTGAAGGATAGATTCAGTGGTGCTTCATTTTCAAATTCCTTGAGGGAGCATATAGTTCACTTATTTAGAATGTGTGTATATTTCCTAACAGTAGATGTATTCATTAAAAACATGATAGTTTTTAAACGTGAAGGAGGTCAGACTGTTGAAAATTTTCTCACGAGCCTTGCACCGGAATGTTAGTTGAATGCTTTTAACCATAATTATCGTTATGGTGATATGGCATCAAATGGAACTGAATCTTACAATTCACTGATTCATAATGTTAGTCGAATGCTTTCAACCACAATTGTTGTTATAGTGATATGACATCAAATGGAACTAAATCTTACAATTCACAAATTCATGATGCGAGGAAATTGCCGATCATAAATATGATTAATAATATTCATTCGAAATTGATAGAGTGGTTTGATAAATGAAGGTTAGAATCACTATGTTGGAATAATGTTATTTGTCCAGTCTGGTTATTAAGATTAAAATTACATTCAAGGAAGTGCAGACGTTGAGTTGTTAGGAAATTATTAAAAATTATTTTTGAGATGTTAGTAGATCTAACAATGTGTATGGATATTTCTCAACATAGTTACACTTATAACCAATTTTTATTGGTTACAAGTTGCTGCTATAAGAAGATGAGGGATTTCTTTGAATGAGGTTATTAAAAATTATTTTTATGTGAGCATGTATAAGAAAATTTATGAACATATCATACACCTTGTTCCTACAACATTAAGGCAGGAGGTTATTGTAGGTGATAAAATAGCTATCTTACCCCCGATTTCAAAAAGACAAGTAAGTAGATCTAAGAAGATGAGAATTAGGTCGAGGGGCAGGTATGTTAAGAAAATTAGGCATAGAAGATGTGGCAAACTGGGACATCATAATAAGAAAAATTGCAAATAGCCAACTTGAATGCAATTTTTTCTGTGTCACAATTACATTCATTATGATTTTTTTCTGTGTAAAAAGAAATAACAATATGATTCAAATACATTAATGTAAGTGATTATTGGTTAATATTAGTACTTGATATATTTTTATTTGGTTAAAAACTAAAAACTATATAATTACTTGGATATTACTATTTTAATCAAAAATAGTAACACTATGGTAGAAGTTCATAAATATAAGGTAAATAAATTTTGAAGGTTGAAAAGAGAACATGCTATATTTTTATTAGTTTTAGTAGTAATATCAATGAAAAAATAATACAATTACTTGTATGTTACTATTTTAATTAGAAACAGGAATATTAACGAAACTTGAAATTAATTAATTTCTAAATGTTAAAGGAAACTAGAAAAAAGAATATTATGAATTTTTATTAGTTTTAGTAGTGATATAAACAAAAGTAATATACAATTGGATGTTACTATTTTGATCGAAAATAATAACACCGAGGTAGAATTTCATAAACATAGGATAAATGAATTCTAAATATTAAAAGAAACTGAAAAGAAGAATGGGCTGTATTTTTCTTAATTTTAGTAGCAACATCAACAGATAAACAACACAATTACTTATATGTTACTGTTTTGATTCAAAATAGTAACATCAAGGTAAGAGTTCTGAACATAAGGCAAATAAATTCTAATTATTAATGGAAATTGGAAAGAAGAATATGTTTCATTTTTATTACTTTTAGTAGTAACATCAATAAAAATTAATACATAATTATATGTTACTGTTTTGATCGAAAATAGTAATATTAAGGTAGAAGTTCATAAAGCATAAAGCAAATAAATTTTGAATATCAAAATAAATTGGAAAGAAGAATATACTATATTTTTATTAATATTTACGATTAAATGTTACATATAGTTGAATATTATATGCAATTGAATCTAAGATATTACACACAATTGAATATTACATATATGTAAAGCAATCAATTTCAAGTAGAAGGATTGAAATCCCTGAGGAATTTATTAACTAATCTTGTCCTGTATTTCCTCACAGGTTCCAGTGGAAATTATTCTCCAAACTATTTATTGTTGAATAGATCTTCTATTTGTTTGTAAATAAAAATCCTGTAGTCTTGCCTGAAATTACAAATTTGAGGAATTAGTTAGTTTGATATCTCCTAGTCATAATACTTTTGGATTAGTAAAAAAGTTGTTATTTACGACCCAGCTTCCTATTATGGTGACCTATTATATAATATGATTTCAAAAAAAGGTTTTACAATTGCTAGTTCTACTCCCATATCCATTTCATTCTTTTGAAGGATTTCATTCTTCTTTTTCTCGTAATAGTCTTTCTTTGTTAAACAAACAAGTTAGGTAAGGTGTCAAGTGAAAAAAATAATATGTTACTGTCTAGTCTGTAAATAATAACATCAAAATGAAAATTGAAAAGGAATTCAAAAATTAAGCATCATCAAGAAGAAATTGATAAAAAAAAGAACATGTTATTATTTTCACAACTAATAATAACATATTATTTTCTTATTTTGACATGTTATTATTTGGTATGAAAATAATAACATTAATAAAAAAATTAAAATAAATAGATAAATAAAATTTGATTAATAATAAAATTATGACAAAATAACATGTTACTGTTTTCACATTAAACAGTAACATTAACAAAAAATAATATATCATAAAGTAGCATTACACTTGATATATTTTTTCAAAAGAAAAAATTTGTTATTATCTGCATACCAAAGATAACATGTTATTTTTTGTTGGACTAAGATGTTACTATTTACTCTAAAAATAGTAACATTAATTAGAAAATAAGATAGATAGACAAATCAATTATGGTTAACAATGAAACTTCAAGAAAACAACAAACAATAATAATACTTGGTATTTGATCATAGTATAAATATTACTCACTATCATTTTGGCATCATGAAAGTATAGATTTACAATCTCCTTTCTTCTCAACCTCATTGATTTGTAATGAGTCCATTTACACTCTGCATTATTGGGCATAAGTAATGTGTATTGATTGGGGTTGCCACAGTCATTAACACTGGTTAGGTTTATTGGGAATAAAATAATTTTTATAGCCATTGCTTCCTCTAACTCTTCATCAAATTTGTACTATCTCGCTTCTTGGTATAGTTGAAGTAAGCTCACAATATAAAATTGTTAATATAGTTTGAAAACGAGTCAGCACCAAAGTATTTTTTATATTTTACATTTGGGGAATGGACTTCAAATCTTACAATAAAAGTTATTAAATATAAATATCTTATTTTTACTAAATACGGTAGTCAAGCTAAAAGTGTACATATGACTATCTATGATATGAAATTAAAAGATTAGTTCTTATTAGATAAATCGATTAAAAAGAAGTCAAATTTCAAATAGTAACATTACTAACCCCAATTTTTAATAGCATAAGTAGTTGCATATTACTATTTGGATTCTAAATAGTAACATTATGTTGTTGAGCCTAAATAAACTCAATGCTATTATATTACTGTTTTGACTCGAAACAGTAATAATACTATAAAAAGGAACAAGATAAAATAGTAATGTTGTAAAAGTTTAAAGCATACATACATTGTTTTTTATTATCTTGTCTATGCGCATATCCATCAACTCCTCTAATGTTATAAACATGTCTTGCTAAGAAAATGTCCAAACAATAATCTTGTAAATGGTGATGTGATGTAGAAATGAGTTGAGGTACCAGGCAATAATGTTGAGTTATTCAAAGGGATCAATAAGAAAATAGGATATGACTTATGATATATCTCTTTTTTTTTATTTAGACTATTTTGTTTTTGAGATCTTAGGGGAGATATTTTGCAATTGGCCAATTTATCCTTTTGGCTGCCTTTTAGGTCTATCTCTTTTTAGGCATTTCTGCTGTTGTTTCCTCCAAGATTAATATAAAAGTCTATTTACTTTTCTCAGTGTCCTCTTTAGTAGGTGTTTTTTGTTATCATATTTATTGTTGTTTTGTCAATTTTTTCGTTAGCCCAAGTATGTGCACTCTATGTCACATTTTATTTTTCTTATTTTTGCTTTAATGTCTTTAATCATCGACCTCTGATTCTTCTCAGTCTTATTTTGTTCTTTAGCTTTTGTGATTTCTATATTTTCCTATTCAACCACCTGCACAGTTATTTTTATTAGCTGTGCATTTAACTATTTATTTTGATTTTCAAGACTTGCATTTGCAATCTCCAATGTGTCGATGACCACTTTGATATTTTCTATCTGCTTTGTTGTGTTGGAAAGTTGCGCTTGGAGTCGTGTGTTTTAGTGTGTGAGATTTGTGATTGTTTCTTTATTTTGTTGTAATTGTTACTCTAACCTTTGAAGTTTCTCTGTGAGAAAATTCAATTCATTAATCAGTTCATTTATCTTGTTGTTTGTACTGAGGAGTTGGTCTCTCAGTTATTGTACTTTATGTTACTATTTACAAAACAAACAATAATATATTATTTTCTTATTGTGACATACTTCTATTTTGTCTAAAACAGTAACACTAACAAAAAAATAAGAAATAGACGAAATAAAGTATAATTAATAATGAAACTTTGATAAAAATAATACATTATTAATTGCACACAAAATAGTAACATCAAACAAATGTTACTATTTTACTCGAAAATAGCAATATTAACCAAAAAAAACACAAGAAATAGACAATATGAATTATGATTAACAATAAAACTTCAAAAAAAATGTGTTATTGTTTGCACAAAAAATTCGAAACATGAAAAAACAGTAACATTAAAGAACATGTTACTATTTTGTTTGGAAAGAGTAACATCAAACAAAAATTAGGAATACATTGACAAATCAAGCATAATTAATAACAAATTGATAAAAAAATATGTTACTATTTTATTATCAGAGGAGTAATGTGTTTCTGTTTACTTCCATGTGAACAAGATGCCCAAAAACAAAAAGAACATGTACGGTGTCATATTTCTGTTTATCATAGAAGCAATTATTATATGGCATTAATGTTAGTGACATGCAATAAAATAGTGTAATGCATGTTTATCATTCTAACTTCTAGGTTTTCAATTTAACATACATATATATACATACCCATATAAACAGTAATATTTTCTATCAAGTTAATTTTAGGATAATCCTTATACTCAAATTAAAAGTAAGAGGATGTGAGTTTATATATGACGACCCCTTCTTGACGCATCTAATTTTGTGGAAATTACTGTTTGGCAACTGCTTTAAAGTTTCCGAAGGCTAGAAATGTAGATTTCCCAATTGTATAGTGTCATATGAGTTTGTCTGATCAAATTTTTTGGCAATTTGTACAATGTTTTTCGTTCGGTCTGTCAAGTTTCTTTACTAGTACTATGCTTTGATGGAATGTGATTTGTTATTTATGTTTCATGTCTTTTGTTCTTCCCAGGACGCGCTATGGGTGTGTCATTTTATTTTTTGGGCATTGTGGTAATCTGATCTTGGTGGCTATACTTAAATGAAAGAAATTGCACTTGGGGTACCTTACTACAATTTATTGTAGCAAATGGTACCGATCTATTTTTTTCTTTAATTTATTCCGTTCCACTCATTATATATATGACAAATTTATTTAAACTAACATTACTTATACAGTGAACTCATAATTTTGAATTCTATTAAATGCAATAATTGTTGTTGAAGTAACCTAATATAATTAAGATTAGTATTCTTTTAATTATCTACTTAAAATGAAATGTTTTAAGTATATATAAAATGAATTAACTTCACAAGATAAATTAAAATTTTATAAAATAAATATATATTTTTTTCTATTTAATTTAAATTACATGCTTCAATAACACTTCATTATATTAATTTCAATGTTAAAAATAACTTTTCTTCTATAAGGTTAAAATTTCAAAATCAATTGATCAGATAAAATTCATTTATGTTAAAAATATTATTATTGATGGCATTATAATTAAACAATGACAAAATATTTGATGAAAGCCTTAAATATGCTTTTGAATAATATACTATATATATATATATATATATATATATAGATATATATATATATATATATATATATATATATATATATATGTATGTATATATAAATATGTATATCTACATAATAAAATGACAAGAATAACTTGTAGTAAATAATTTAAATGGCTAGAAAACTATATGGCTTTAAAAATCTATGTAATTACAAGCTATGCAATGCAAGAAAATTATTTGTTAATTTCAAATTAGTGAAAATTTTGTAAAATACCTTCTTTCAATTTTTAAATAGTTAAATTTTAACTCCTTCTACTTTAAAAACTTGAAAATCATTCTCATAAATTTCATAAAATTTGGGATTAACTTGATTAATCATTTTATCAAATTATATAATTTTTATAAACATTTTGAACAAGAATATTATAGTTTTTTAGTTTATTTTTGTAATTTTTTCACTTATAATTTCATAAATCATTTTTATTATTTAATTAAAAATCTATATATTTAATTTAATTCCTATTAATTAGATAATATAGAAATTATTTACTAGAAAATAATAAGATAGACTAATATAATATAATATTATGATTCTTTTTTAAAAAATTATAAAAACATGTAATTATATATATACATATATAATTAAATTAATGATGAATGTTAATTTTAAATTTTGTATATTTAAAAGATCATTTTCAAATTTCTAAAGTGGATGAATCACTTCAAAATTGGTGGGCTATTCTGCATTTTTTTCCTTTATTAATTATAATAACAATCATCAATTTAACTTAAGTCATAAACATGCAACAAATAATAATTATTAAATAAAAATAATTACATAAATATCATCCTATTAAAAATCACCCAACTGACCTAAGGATCTTAAGTCCGTACTCAGCATGCATGGGATTGAAAGGAGACGGCTTTCTACTTTGATGAAACGCAAAAAGTTAAGTTAGTGGTCAAATGTGAATCGCACTTAGAGTATTATAATGGCTAGTTGCGTAAAAAAGCTAACTACATCCTTCCTTAAAATAATGGTATGATATATGCATACTTATTATTTTGAACCTTAGGTTAATAAAACAAAAATTAAAAGGTAAAAGAAAAAGAAAAAAGAAAAAAGAAAGAAAGAGTGTGTATATTACGAGAAAGTGAGGTTCCTTCCCCTCGTCTTCTGATTGGAGCTAAATTCAGCGAACGTGGGTTGTATAGTTAAGAAATAGATTTCATGAGTGGGGATAGCACCAGCCAAGTTGCAAGACTTCTGACTCACTGCGTGGCTGAACCAACTTGCTGATTTCGACTTCTCGTTTTGGACACTTCCCCCCCTCCACTCTACGAAATGCCCACTGTCCTTTTGTTTTTTAATAGCCAGGGGACGTTTGGGGGGACATGAAGAGGCATTGAGGCAGGGCGGAGCGGGTTTGAGTGCTTTTCCGCACGAGTTCACATTTTACAAGGATAAAAATGATCGAATTTGCGGAAGCATATGAATAGTTTACATTATTTTTTCAGTAATTAAATTATTAAATATTTACACGTAAAGATACAAAATTAATCAAACACTGTATATAAAAAGAGCACTTTTAAGAGATATTAAATTAAATTGAATTAAAAAAGTATCTTTTTGTTTAACAAATTACAATAAGATAATTAAATTTTTTATACAATAAATTAGTTGAACAAAGTTAAAAAAAATTAATATTAAGCTATTAAATTAAATATTGAGTTAAATGAAAAAGGTTCTTACATAAATGAAGTATTGCCTAAAAAAAAATTAAGCTCACAACTCACATGAGCCCGTACAAGAAACTAATTCTAAATAAAAAGCTTGTGATCACCCCGTGCACATGTGTAACTCATGGGTTTAGGAACCATTTTACGGCCTACTTTTAGATAACTTAACTAGTCAATAAAGGACAGAGGAAGTGGGATTTGGATTTTCTCCTATAATTATAACTACAGTTGGGGAGGGAAACCATAGATTTGTCATGGGTCCTATATACTATTCGTGAGTCTCATGACAAGTCAAGAGTCACTTCTCCTTACTACAGCTTCTTAGGGAACCATAGATTTGTCATGGGTCCCATATACTATCCGTGAATCTCATGACAAGTCAAGAGTCACTTTCCCTTACTACAACTTCAATTACGAAAGGTGATTTCAATTCGAGGAAGTGAGAGTTCTTATTTTTGTTGTATGCTTTTGATTTAGGAAAATTTTATTTCTCTATTTATATTTTTAATGAAATTGCACTAAATATAATAATAATAATAATAATAATAATAATGATTCCTTCATTTTCTCAAAAATTTCATTTTCTTTATTTTGAATTTTAGATTTATTATTTCCAATAATAATAATAATAATAATAATAATAATAATAATAATAATAATAATAAAGTAAAAATAAAAGTAATAATCATTAAAAATAGTAATGATAATACGAATATATAATAATATAAAAAAATAAAAAAATTGAATATTAATAATTGTGATAATAACATTAATATTAAAATAATCATTATAATAATAACTATAACAAAATAATTAATAATATTAATAAAATAAAATATTAAATATTAATAATAAATAAATATTAAAAATAAAAATAAAGTAATAATAATATCAATTAATAATAAAATAAATAATTATAAATATAATTATAAATAATAAAAATAAAATTTAATAATATTAAAAAATGAGTTAATTTTCATCAGTATACCAATCTTTAACAAAGTGAATTAAGAAAACTTAATTCTTACTCTTATTTAAACTAAATTAAATGTATAATCATAAAAGATTCATTCTTTTTTACCTTATTTTTTTTATTGATTCCTTTTCTTTTCCTTAATTGAATCAAACACTTCACCCCTGCACCTAACATGAATTCAAATTTGAGTTGAGGAGAATAAAAAGAAAAAAAGTTAATATGTTTTATTTTGAAATTTCAATTAAGGAAAGTAATAGATTAAATGTTTATAACTAACTTACTTGATGTAATTTAATTTTAATCAAGAAGAGTAGCAGATCAAAAGGCAAAATTTAATGTAGTTTGAATTTCATTTCGGATGTTACACTTACAATATTGCAACTGTATGTATAAAGTTAAAGTAGTTCATAATCTAAATCCTGAAAGGATCTTTTATTTTTTTTTTAAAATTACATATAATTTTTAAAATTAGACTAATTATTAAATCGGGTAGGATACTAATTTATTGGTTTAGTCACTAATTGTTGTTGAATTGATTTTAATTTTAAAAATATAAATTATATATATACTAATAATATGTATTTAAGATAATAAAATATAATTGATATAATAATAATTTATGTTAAAAATAATTAAAAAATAAATTAAATTGAAAAAATTAAAAAAATATTACACTTCAATTATTATAAAATTTTATTAAAAATAAAAAGTTGATCCAATTCATTAATTTTAATTAATTCACACCCATTTTGATAAATTTTCTTGATTCACATGCATTTCTAACTTAAAAACTTTAATCAAATTAACTCGTGACCGATCCAATGGGCAGATTTGGTTTGCAAAATTATGCTTCTGCGGGTAAATTTGTTGCAGACTCTCACGATTTACATGTAGCATTGAAATTAAATTATCATCTTTTATTTAAAAATATAAAATCATATAGCAGAAGATGTTAATAATATGAAGGATTTGGTAAAAGTTTAACACCCGCATTCAATGTCCTTTGATTTGAAATTAATATTTTGTTCCTTCATAAAATAAATAAATAAATAACAGGTAGGGATGAATCCATGTATCATTGTTCTTTCTTTGACGGAAAACACTGCTATAAATACAGTAACACATTTATATATTATTAAATATAATTATTAATATATAAAATTTAATAATATATTAATATATTAATAACATACCAAAATCTTTCCTTTCTTTGAGTATTGCAATAATCGCATACATATTTTTCTTACTAATTGTTTCATTGTGCGTGTTGCTAGAATTTGATTTAGTTTTGGGAAAATATTTTTTTAAAAATATAATTATAAAAATAATAATATAAAGTAAAATATTTTATTTATCTAATATTAAAGATAAAAAATTTAGTGGATGCAACTTTTTTATTTTTAAAAAAATTTACTTTCTTTTATTTTTAAAATTTTAAATATTATTTTTTTTTAATTATCAATATAAATAATATATTATTTTTTTATTAATTTATATATTAATGATATTCTTTTATAAAAAAATATTTTTTAATAAAATAAAGGAAGCCTGAAAGACGTTTTGAAATTCTTTCACGTATTTTGATAAGTGCATGTAGGTGTGCAAACAAAAACCGAGGGCATCACTGGCCTCCTTCGTCATTTCACATCATACAATTAAAGGGATGGCGACTGGAAACGTGGGTTAGCCGAAGTCCTGTGCTTGGTACACCGACCTACGCTTCTAAATTCTAGCTCCTACGGCATGTAGAGGAGGCACTACATGTCGGATGGGGGTTACGGTTTCCAAACTTCCACCTAATTTAATATAATATATTATAAAATTTTAATTAATTTTTTTAAAAATTAATATTTGGCTAAAAAATTAATATTATTTTTCAAATTGATATACCTAATTTTATATGTGCATAAAATTTTAATAGTAAGTAAATTAATTTTATTTTATTTTAATGAAATATTACTATAATCCACATTATTTTTAAGTGATAAAATATAAAAAATAAGTAATTTTTTTATAATATTTATATATGTGTATAAATTTGGCCTAAAAAAATTTGATGACTGCACCCCAGATCGCATCAGACCTTAATTTTAGGTTCAAGCATATCAAAGTTTGGCAACTTGTAAATAACATTAACGATAAACCTCTTCCATTGGGCCGAGAGACTGTGTTTTACTTTTATTCTTGTAGTTCAAAAGAGATCCTCGTGATTCATTGGAGGGTTTATAGGAGGAACGAATATGACTTCTTATAATAAATTTCTTTTATATAATTATATGAGTTTTTCATAGAACATTGAAGTATTTTTTATACTGTAAGTATAGTAATTTATGCTGCAACTTTTACAAATTTTTTTGAAAAGATCGTAAATTTTATATAAAAAATTATATTCATACAATTCCAATTTATGGAAGTAAAATCCTTCATTATGTTATTTTATGATATATATTACCCAATCATGCAACGAATCACTAGTTCAACTACTTATAATATAAAAATATATATTTAATAAGTAAATTAATAAAAAGTTTGTTACGAAAATAGAAAAATAACAAAAAATTAAATGAAGTGAATAGAAAAGGGAGGGAATTTATTTTATTTTTGAATGTGTAAAATTCTTCATTCAACACTTGTATATATAGTCTCAAAGCATCAATTGATTACTATCACTAATTGATTATAAATAAATAAATTAAATATTTTTTATGAATATCCACATAAATAAATATTTATAATACTTTCACTTTGATGTCCATTTTGTAAAGAATATGTCTCATTAAAACCTTCATTAAGAAAAATCTAAAGAGAAAAAAATTTAGGAAAAGACAAATAGTACATTATTCATTTAATGAATAACCTACCTCATAAAAACCTTATCATAAAACATCAATAAGAAAAAATCATGGTTAAAAAAAAGAGAGTGTAGTGTAACCTTAATTTCCCTTATTAAGAATATTGCTAAAGATTTGAGTCAATATTCAACTAGGAACCACTTAAATAAATTTATTATCATAATCAACTATCATAATTTTCATATGGATTTGTTAAAACTTCTTTCTTAAAATTTAAGAGAATTGATTTTTACTTATTACATACATATTGAAAAAATTGCAATTATAATTTTTGTTACCAGAAAGTATGATATATATATATCATCATAAATAGTAAAATAAGATCAAACTTTGTATAGATCAAATATCATGCATTTGCATAACTAGACAATTATGATCAAAATTTATATAAATAAAATAATTTTATATCTCTGCTTTATAAAGATACCACAAATGTATTTTTAATTTTATTCTAATATCTTATTATTGGAAAAGAATTATATTTTATTAATAAACTTGTCAAAAAGCTATATCAAAACATATATAATTAGCAAGATACATTAGTACATTAATTGTATTAAAATATAGTATTTTGGGATTATAAAATTTTTCATTATTCTTTGACGTTTGAAATGGACCCTTATTAGTACCAAATGATTTATATAAAATGATTTTTTCATTTTGATTGATGAAAAAATATTTTATTATTTAAATGCTTAATTTGCAGGCCGAGATAAAACTCAATTTTTGAAAATCTTTCATCTTAAACTCCTTTTTTAAATATTCTATTATATTTGGAAGTCCTTTATGATTCCAGTAATATTTAAATTATCAACTTATCCAACAATTCACATTTAGATAACAATACAAGAGATTATATATATATATATTCAACAAATATTTATAAGATAATTGTAACACATTCATCTTGAATTCATACAAAGATCTTTGTAATTAAATTGAATGTATTTCTCAAATATTCAAATTATATACTTTAAATATTTAAAATCCTTTAGAGGTTATAATATTATTATTAATTGTCATGCATAAAATAGAGTATAATTAAATTCATCAGACACATATTATTAGAAAAATTATATTCACTATATAGAAATAAATATTTCTCATAGTTTATAATAATCTTTGCAAAAATTTTTGTATTAAAAATCATACTTTCTCTTTTGCAACTTTAATTTGCTTATTTTCTTAACATAATTATATACTTGTTTGTACCTTATTAACTTTACACCTCTAAGGTGTTTTGTTGCTTGACATATTTTTAGTGTTTCTTTACTCTGCAAATAAATTTAAACTTTATATTTCTATCTGAATTGCTTCTTTTCCTTTTTCCTTTTAACAAATAATCATCATTTTATAATTTTAAGATCCTCACTGATCATTACTTTTCACAATTTTGAGTGCTACATTATATATAAGAAAAAATACTATTAACAACTATTTCCTTTTAAGTTCCATATTTCTCATTAGATATATAATTAATTACAATATTTTTATTTTTATAAATTTTAGGTACTTGAACTTCTTTTAAAAATTTGTCATTATGTCTCAAATCTCTTCAAGAATATTTGATTTCTTATTGAGGTTATTTTATTTATTTGTTCATTTCTTATTTTAAGGATATTTGTATTTGAAACTAATAGATTTATCATGCTTCATGCTTGTTAAAAACCAATTATCATTGAAAAACAAATTGTCACACTTAACATTAATATGAATAAAAGTATTTACAATTGACATATAATATTATTTATTCTTTTTGGTCAGAAACATATTTGACACTTTTCAAATCTTCACAAATCAATTATCTTATAATTTACAAGTTTATAATGCTTTATGTAAGGATTAAAATAATTGTATGTTATATTATTTATACAATTTTAAGGATTAAAATTGTATAATTCCATGTAAGGATTAAAATCAATCATCTTATAAAACTACAAGTTTATATTGCTTTATATAAGGATTAAAATAATTGTATGTTATATTATTTATGCAATTGCATATTTTCTCCCCTTTGATTCTAGAAATAAAGTTTTGCGTATGAAATTTATTCTCTATCATTTTTTAAAATCATCAATGTATAATATGATGGACTAAACATATATTATACATTCAAAAAATCTCTAACCAAAGCTAATTATAAAGAAAAATTATAACTTTTTGACTTAACGTGCGTAAGTGTTGTAACATATAATATTGCATATGCCTCAAGAGGATAAAGGGAATCTTGATCTCTTGAACAATGATATAACTAATAACTTGTGACATTAAAATTATTATAACTACATTATTTTATATATGAATATATTTCATGATGTTAAACAATTATTTCCATTAGAACATGATAATCTTTAAAGGCTTAGGAAATAAATCTACCAGTATTATTAAAATATATTATCTTAATTACATAATTAAAAAATTATGTTCAAAATTAAATTATTTTAGTAAGTAATCTTACAAACACCAAGTTGTAAATTATTAATAAATTCATATGTTACTAAAAATATAAAATATTCAAACAGTCCATATATGTCACCTTGTATTCATTCCAAAAATATTAGAAATCTTGTCTTAACTTTAGCTGACAATAGCCTTAATGCCTTATAATAAATTGTCTTGAGAATAAGTAGCATATGAAATTTATTATATTTAAGAATTTTTGGTTTTTCACTAAATAACCTTGTGAATTTTCAATGACTTTTGTATTATCATTAATCTAGGATAGCCTTTCTAATCACATCATATGATTAAAAATATTTGGGTTAGTAAACATCTAATTCACATTTCTTTCAATAAGTTTTGTACATGTATATTACTTATTAAAAGAAATCGGTAATAATTTTCTTAACACATTTTTCTCAATTAAGACAAATATAATATAGAGATATTCAATATTTTATTATGTTAATGCAGTATCTGTTTCATTTTGTATTTTTAAAACTTACTAATTATTTTTTTAGATTTAATTGATAATAATGCATCAATAAGAATTATATATCTTGGAAAAAATTTATATTGATTTTTCAAGAGTCTTCAATCAATTTTATACTATGAGACTTTATATTGATATAATTTTTTCTAATCATTAATTAAAAAGATTATTTTTTATTCTTAAAAAAAGTGTGCATTGTTACATTATTTATTGGAGACAAATAGCCAATATTAATTCAATAGAAAATAAAATTGAGTACTATCATTATCAAATAAATTATTCAATCCTTTTTTAGAATATATAAAGAAATTTGTCACATTAAAATGTGTTATAATACAAGAATTATGGCTGAAAACATCATTCTCATCTATAAAATTGGCCTCCTTTTGTTTTTTTTTTTTAAAAGTGTAGTTTAGTAGAGTTTTACAAGATGTTTAGATATACAATAAGTATGTAAACTACACCTTTTGTATCATCTTAAAAGTATGTACTTTTAGAATTTCCAATAACCTTTCACATAATTATACTTTCAAAATCTTTAAATTTTTTATTATATATGCCTTTCTCATTATATTTTTCAACTTTTAATGGTAAAAATTAATTTTATAGTTATTCATACTATTTTTATAACCACTATAATTGTATAAATTAATTTAGCCTTTTTCATACATGTAGTTATAATCGTGTTTTCGTCTATATCTAAACTTTTTAATTATAAAAGCATTCACCATTGTAAATGTAGTAAAATTAGTTGGATAAGTTTTACACTTTTTTATTAAAAACTCAAGACTTTGTTTAGCCACCAAAAAATATGAAATTAATCATTTTAGGGAATGTAATAAAATTAATTGCATAAATTTTATATTTTTTTATAAAAAAACTTTTAATTGTTAATGCATTAATTTCAAGGAATACAATGAGACAAATTGGACTAATTTTATATTTTTTCTTTATAAGTTTGTCATTGTATTTAGTTATAATAAGGCTAAAAGTGAGTATAACAACAATTAATATAAGAAATAATAATATTAATAGATGAAATTCTGTTTTATTTACTCATTTTATCTTTCTTTTTAATTTTATTGAAAAGACAACTGGAACTTTTACTATAAAATATCCAATTGTCAATCCTTTAGAAAATAAAAAAGGCGATGAAGAAAAATTATTACTTGTACAAAACTTTCCTTTGATGCTTTATTTCCTTATTTTCATTGTGTCTTTGATTATTCAACTCTTCTTTGATTCCGCTTCTATTTTCATTATAATAGAAAAAGAAAGCAATTTCACAATATGTTTCTGCATTGGAAACTTAAGGCATACACACTCATTTGATTTTTCGAGTTAATCCTCAATTCCAATTCTTTTGAAGCTAGTTTAAGAATCTATTTGGCGATAAAGATGGCATTGGTGACAACGGAGCTTTCACTTGCGAATCTAGTGCACCTTTGTGAGTGGGAATTGCCTAGTGGAATTGAGAAAGAAGACATGGATACGGAAGTGAGGACTAACAATGCACAAGAAAAATGCCTCTAACTTTTGCCTAATAATTGCACAAGAAAATTACAAGGTTTGACATCATAGATGGAAATTATTTGTGACAATTAAAAAAGAGGGCCATATACAAACCCTAATATAATTAAAGATGAACAGGAAAGGTTTATACAAAACATTGCATAACGAAGAATAAATAATACATTTCAACAATAATATATATATATAGAGAGAGAGAGAGAGAGAGAGAGAGAAATTAATAAGATTCACGTAGTCATAAAAATAAATAAAATAAAATAATATTTAATTTCACTTTCAAAACATTGAAATTCATAAATAAAAATTAATAATAGAGCAAAAAGTCAATCATGACCCACCTATCTTAAAAACTATTTTTCGATTTTTATCAGTTTGTTCTAATCATAAGTTTAGTATCATTACATAGTTACTAGCAAACACACTAATGTTATGGATAATTTCAAAAATATTTACAAAATGCATTTAAAGTTTAAACTGTCATGAGTTCATGTAATTCCTACACGACCCAACTTATTCTAATTACAATGCAACATTAATTATGGCTGCACAATACAAAGTATGAAGGAAACTTTTACTTTTGAGTGGTTCGTGGAGATAGAAAAGCTTTTATTGGAACATTTGAGAAAGAAAAATAACTAAAGGAATAAATGAATGACTTAATAAGTAAATAACCCACTTGACAACAAACACATAATCATATAATTTCTCAATTATATTCATCTATGTTTTGAACAATATTCATGTTGATAATATTAACAAAAGATAATGTATAATATCACAAATAAATAAAAGAAAATAATTAAGCTATTTTATGTCTCCTGATTAATTTTATCTCTTCACAAATTTATCTTTGTTCCTTTAGGGCCAACCTTATCCTTTTACAAATATTTTACTAAATTTAGTACTAATTCACATTTTCATCATATCATCTTTTCCAATCTCATATCAACTTCATTACATATCACAAATTAAGATTTCATTATTATCAATATTAAATAACTCATAGTCCACTTACTCCCTCATACATGTTACATAAGTAAACTAACCAATGACATTTAGATATAAATAAGACTTAGAGGATAACTAAAGGTATTGAACTACTATAGTTGAATATGTGAATTTAGAGGCAAAATTTGAAACCCATATTCGACTACGATAGTCAAATGTTACCATCTAAAGAGAACCATTTTTTCTATAATTAACTAGAGTGGTCAATTATGAACTCTTGGAGTAAAACTCCTAGAGCCATAATCAAATACCATACTTAGATATATCTATCCAAAGGTGACCATTTTTAAGGCATTCAATTAAAATAGTTGAATATGGCCTATTGCAATTATTCCTATGGCTATGTTTGATTATTGTACTCAATTACTAATTAGGTTTTCTAGCACCTCACCAAATTTCACTGTACAATTGGCTATTTTCCCTATGTTTCACATTAAATAACACCACTAGCCCAAAATTCAAATAAACTATCATCTTAAGACATCAATTAACTAAACAACAGTAAGAAATTTATGCAAATCACAATTTTGTATACATTATCATCAAAATTCCAAAAGCATCCAACTAACAATTTCAAATAACTCAAAAATTATATCTCACATACAAATTAAATAAGTTATCTACTTATTTGTATGTTAGAGGAGATTAGAGAAGTTTAGATGAAGGAATGTTTGAACTCTATTCAACATAAATTGAAGAGGATTAGGTAGAAGTTTCAAATCTTTAATTTCATCTCACAACTTAAATTTTCAACAAAACACTCTCCAAAATTCCTTGAATTGGTTGAAGATTGTGAAT
The DNA here is from genome assembly GCA_020226215.1 of Sindora glabra. Classification (NCBI taxonomy): domain Eukaryota; kingdom Viridiplantae; phylum Streptophyta; class Magnoliopsida; order Fabales; family Fabaceae; genus Sindora; species Sindora glabra. Next base: position 19,058,443 of record CM035236.1, read on the forward strand.
AATTCCTTGAATTTCTTAACCAATTGTTTATAGGATTTGGAAAAGATGGAGTTCAAAGTAAGAAAAGAAGGGGCTATGGGTTTCTTCATCAAAATGGAGAAAGAAATGGGTTTTGGGAGTTTTATGTTACTAAAGGTAATTTGATAAATTTAAGGATGGTTTGTGGGCAAAATCAAAGAAATAGTTTGTAAATTTCCTCTATATACACCTATTTAAATCTAATCATATACAAACTCATATATAATTTTTATTCATATCTTAAAATCATATTTCCTCGATTAAATTCATATTCTAAACACATCCATAACAATTAAACAATTACCATATTTTTGTAAATATTAATAAAAACAAATAAAATGAATTCTAATTTTTTAAAGGCATAACAAAGCACGGGACACATGAATTTTAAAAAAAAAAAGAACATTTTTTCCTGTAAACCTAAAATTTCAATCTAGAGGAGTTTTTTATTGATAACATATTAAGGAAATAAAAGTAGAATAATAAAATAAGAGGAGAAGTTTCTCTTTTTTTTTTAAAATGTAAAATCCTTTATATAATATATGTATATATATAATCCCAAGGTATTAATTAATCAGTATTATTAATTAATATATTAATTGATAAATATCAATAATTGGTACTTATCACTAATTAATTACAATCAAAGATTAGATATTTGTCAATTAAAATAACTAATAGACAAATCAAATATATTTTATGTGTATCTACATATCTAAATATTTATAAGAAAGTCTACATTATGATTGAATATAATAATAAAAAGGAAATAATTTGTGATCACATAAAATTTTATAATTAAATAAATTAATTTTAAAAAATTAACAATTTAATATCATATAATAAATCAATTGAATTAATTAAAAATTATCAATTGAATTGAATTTTTATCGATCCAAATTTAATGGTACAATTCAGATCAAAATAACTATCAATTTATCAGTTAAAGCATCCGAGTTTGTCCAGATTCAATAAGTACACAAAGGGTATCCTCGAAAGAGGTTACATGAAAAGATTTATTGGTAAGTAAAAGAGTTTTCAAGTTTTTCTGTATTTATTTATTTATTCGAAATTTCGTGGACCAGAAATAAAAGACTAGGCTGGGACTCAACCTAGTACCTAATATGTAGTACCTCTCAACTAAAGGCCAAAACCATGAGATAATGATTTCGGAGTAATTAATTATTCAGACAAAGGAACACTCGCGGGCCATTTTCTTAAAAAGGAGGAACGCATAGATACATACTCGCACGCCCTTTCATGTCAAATGAACCTAGCCATATAGTTTCCTCCCTTGCAAAAATGATTTCCATAGAATTCTACGAATAAGAAAATAAGATAAAGGTAATTACAAAAACGCTTACTGGTTTTAGAAAATATTCTCAATCCTACTGAAATATTGAATTCTCATTCTAGTACTACAATACAAATAGGATATTTGACATTTTGATTGGGTGCATATTAAAATTTAACGGATGATTTTTTTTTTTTTAATTTAGCAAAATACATGAGATAATAGTATAAAAAATTTTAATATCATAATAGAATTAAAAATATATTCATTTTGGTGCCTTTACCTGCCTTGGTGCAAGTTAAAATCCTCATAAAATTTAAAGCATATGTGCGAATATAGATGATGCGAAGGATGGTAATTTTCAGAGTTAAAGTTTAATCATCTTTGGATAGCTGTTCCGGTAATTTCTTCATTAAACATGCAATATGTTGCATTGCATAGTGGTAATATTTTAAGTTTAAAGTCTACTACAAGCGGTTGATTAACTCCTATGGTTCCAGTTATGATTCCTCTGAGATCATATATTACAAAAAATTTAACATTTGTGGATGTTATAGTCAATTGAAAATGATACCACATTTCCCAAGCCAAAGTCAACTTCCTGCATAATTAGAATGTTATTAATGTTTGAGGTATGAGAAGTATCATTATCATCAAAGAATTATCCACCTCTCTATGTATAGATTTTTTTTGGAAATTCTCTTAAGATTCAATAAATTTGTCTATTCTATAATGCGTGAATAGAATATATTGCAAGTAGTAAAAAAGTATATAAACCCAACAACATAAAAAACAGAAAACACTTGTGAGAAAATAGAGAGTAAATGAGAACTTTGTGATTTTTGTTGTATATAAATAAGAGGTAGGATGTGATATTTATGTGCAATCAAAGAACATCCAAGTAAACTAGAAAGATGATGTGGATGATAAAATTGGTAATATTAGAAATATCTAAAGGAGAAGGTTGATGGTTAGGAACATGTTTTTTAATTTAAAAACATCAAAAATCTAAATTTTTAAATAAGACTTATTTCTTGTAAAATATACAGAAAATTTATTTTCTTAAAAATAGACTTGGATTCAGCCTCTTGTGTTATTGTACATATGGGGCAAATCAATCAATTACACTTATTTTATCCTATTTTATATGTGCGAGGTCACATCTTTTGTATTTGTGAATTTACTTATATGATAAACATTATATTTAAACCTTCACAAAAAGCCTAACTTAATTGATATGAGTTTTAATTTTTTGGAATACTAATTGATTTATAACAGTTAGCCTATGTCTAATTATCTATTTTCTATTTATAGGTTTAGTTATATCCTACTTGTCCCTTATCCTTATATACTATTTTATGTGTGATTAAAAAAAATTGGATAGTTGTTTTATGAGGAATTCTTATATATTTTAGTAAATAATTTTATTCTTAGTTAATAAAAAGAAGGTAATTATAATTTTCACATGTACTTAGGTTTTAAAATTTTAACAATTATATATAAAGACACATAAATGTTTTACACAAGTGTGACCGGCTGTGTGGTAAAAAATATGAATCGGCACAAAAGCCTTTTTCATGATTCGTTCTAATTCATGCATAACCAAATTGTTGCCGGAACAACCAAGTAGAAAAGGCAAAACAAGATTAGGATAATTTGCATTTAATGAATGCCTGGCAGACCAAAACTGTGGCCTTATGAAAAATGAAAATAGCGAACCGAAATTAGACCACAAATTTTGGGGGATGAGAAAAAGGATTACGAGGCTCATGATGGGCCCAGCAAATTGTTTTAGGAAATTCTTGTCGTGCTATTCAATCAGTCCACCCAAGTTCGAACTTGGGCCAACAGGGCTCTACAGAAAAGGAATGTAGAATATGGACTGTACATCTGACCCAACATCAACTTGTTCTGCCCATTATCCATTTTGATTTGGGCTTTTTCATATTTGTCTGTTGATTTGCGTCTTAGACTGGGAAGAGGCTAACTTCCTTTCTTTCTTTTTCCCTTTTTCTATCCAAGATATCTCAATTCCTTTGTTCGGCTACAAGACTCACACTAAGTCTAGTTTAAGGTTACGTTTGATTTAGGAAAAAATAAAATTTTAAAAAAATACTTTCCTAAGAAAATATATTTCTAAAAAATTAATTGATTTTCTATTATTTGGTGTATAAAAAAATATTTTTTATATTTGGTACATAAAGAAAAATTAATTTCGTTTAAAGTAAATCAAAATTATTTATTTTAAAATTATTATAATTTTACATACTTTTTAAAAAATTTATAATATTTTTTATTGTTTTTAGTACCCAATAATCCAATGATAATTGATATCCAATAATAAAATATATATTAAAGGCATTACAAAATTTTATACATAAATTCATACAATTATTTAAATTAATTATTGTAAAATATTATGTAATAGAGCATCTATCACGAGGAAGAAAAGGAGAATATTTTAATGAATATTACATAAAAATGTATACCTGAACTTTAATAAATAAAAATATAAAAATAGAAATAAAATATTTATCATAAAAATATTTAATAAATAAAAATAAATTATACTTGTAATCATAATAGCATAATAAGATGAAAAGGCAAAAAAAGTTTAAACTTGAGTATGGATGTATTGAGTAATAAGGAAAATGAATTTCGTTTTTCAAAATGAGAAGTTATTTTCCCAAAAAATAATACAACTTTCTTATTGATCAGAATTTATTTTCTTATTGATCAAAATTTTTTAATGTTCAAATAAGGAAAAGTTGAAAAATAAATTTTAAAAATTTATTTTCTCCCAATTAAACGGACCCTAAGTGGGGACTAAGTTTCTAATCAATAGTTATGAGAAACTCTTAATTCTTAAATGCATAATATGTATTTAAACAAGATTAATTATTTTTTTATTCATAGACTATGAGGAGCTTCAAATTTAACACTTTTAATATATTATAAACTCGCATGCAATACAATAAATCAATGGAATTTAAGGCTGCATTTATCTTATTAGAAAATATTTTTCATAGAAAAATGTTATACACATATATATTAATAAAAAACAATATATTACTTGTACAATGAGTTAAAAATAATATTTACAATTATGATAATGACAAAAATAAATTTTCTTTTAAAATAAAAAATTGTTTTTTAATTTTTATATTTAATATTAAATAAATAAAATATTTTATATTTTAATATTTTATAATTATATTTTATGAAATTATTTTCGCTGGAACCTAAATATATTAGAATCGGTAACGGTAACCAAATCAAGGCAGGACATGCGGGCATCCCCATCTATGACGTTGAAAAATTGAGCTAGTGGACGGTTAAGGGTTGCCGTCTCATGGGGATGATTCAATAGTACAGTTCCAATTAATTCTAATCAAATTAATTCAACAGGCAGTTGGGATATTTTCATTTTGCAGTTCAGATCATTTTCATGCTGAACAATGCGAAGGATGTTCGGTAAATAACATTTTCATTAATTCTTTACTAATCGAAGTCATTATAGTTTTTTGGTAGAAATTGAGGTCATTATATTTAATTTTCAACATCACTAGATAATTTTCAATTTCATATTTTTCTATGTACATAATGAAATCATTCAAAATCACTAATATTTCGGGTTATCTTATTGATTTCGACTGATCCATATTTTCCTGATCACTTGCACTTTCTTTTATGAAATATATAGTCTATTTTGATTTTTCACAATTTAATCAAAATCAATATTAGTCGATCCTTCATTTAAAGATAGCATAACCTTTTTAAGTTCATAACTCTCATTATCACCCTATTTTCAAGGAACTTCATTGTACTAATTTTTATAATTATACTTTAATAATTGAAATAATAAAATTTATAACCTTTGAACTATTCTAAATTATCAATAAACTTGATACATATCCAAAGACATAAATCTGAATCCAAACATTCCAATATAATTGTTGGTTTTTCTTTTTAAATATTAAAGTTGTAACTATTCAATTTAAAATGTTAAACATGTGAACAAAAAGAGAACCCAAAGTTATAATGGCTTCTATAGTACCCCTATGGGTTAAAATACAAACTATTGGATGAAATTATCAATTTTACTGAAATTTTTTATAATTTCATCTGACGGTTCAAATTTTACTACACGCATCATATGGGTTTGGATCCCATATGGATATCATAGAATTTACCAACTTTCCATATATTAGAAAACTTTATTTTTTTTTTTGTTCACTTGTACTTTATGCATGATAGTGTCAAAGTTTTCCTTATAGTATAATAAGTTTATGACTTCCACTATCAACTCCATTTTTAAGGAATTCTATAATGCTAATTTTTATAATCATACTTTAATAATAAGAACAATAAAATTTATAACTTTAGACCATTTTGAATAGCCAATAAACTTGTTATACATCCAAAAATACAAATCTAAGGACGAATGTCCCAATATAATTTTTTATTTTTCATTCCTAATACTCAATTCAAAAATGTTAAACATGTATACAAATAGAGAACCTAGATTCAAAATTTACACATGCTTGCTATTTATTATAAAACTTTATGGGACAATTTCAAAAATAATTTAACACATTATTAAACTTTTTCACTAAGTTAGATATTATCTGTAATAAACTTTATGTAAAATAAGAATACTTTTATACACTATTAATATCATATTTAATGTTTTATACCTTTGAATGTAAAATAACTTAGATTTATATAATATGAGTAGAAAAATAATTATATCTTTGGGCATGAAATTATTTTAATAATTATAAACTTTATTTTTTGTGTAACAAAACAATTTTATAATGTGATATGATTTTATCCTTTTTGGTGAAATTCAATCATTAAATATGGCAAGTGATAAATTTAATTTGACAGTGATAACATTTATTTATTTTTAGCACTACCTATAATATTTATATATTTGAATATAAAATAACTTAAATTTCTGCAATATGACTATAAAAATAATTATACTCCTTTCGGTATGAAATTATTTTAATAGTTACAACCTTTATTATTTATGTATAATATCATATGATTTGATTCACTTTAGTAAAAATCAAACCAAGTAATAAATCTGAAATATTGTACAAATCTAACAATCAAATTTCTTTAATTAACTTGAAATATAATGTATACAAGATATTAAAAACCTTTAGGCATATAACAACTCAAATTTATATGGACCATAAAAATAAATACACCTTTAAAAGCAAAATTATTTTTGCAATCACAATCTATATAATTTATGCAAAAAAAAAATTATAATGTTGCATAATTTTGGCCACTCTTGTGAAAGCTAAATCAATTAATAATATATTACTATCACATTACACAAATAAGATTTTATGTAATGCATATAATTACTTCTATAATATGCACAAAATTTACTGACATCAAATTAGCCAATAGTATATTTTCATAATATTGCACAAATAAAATTTAATGGAATAATGAACATAAGCTAAAACCCACTCTAAAACTGAATGTTAGAAAAATTTTAAGAATATATTTTTGAATTTTAGACATGTTATAATTCACATAATTTTATTAAACAATTATACAAAAGAAGAAGAATAAGCAATTACTTCAATATCTTCTCATCTTCAAATCATATATTGAGAAGATATATTTTATACAATAGGATTGAGATATTGTACAAAGTCCAAAAGCAACATAAAAAAGAATAAAGTTTAGTACGAGATTTACACCTTAATTTTCCTTCTCCTTACTCTCTTTATTAATCTAATATTAATATTAGGTGATGAAAACCTCTTTTATCTAACTTTTGTCTGACTTATGGTAAAGGTGATGGTGAGTGGAAAGTGAATGTGTTAAAATAAGTTAGATTTAACATATTGGTTTACAATTGATATAATTTTTTCTACTTTGGGATTAGGATGAATAATAATAATAATAATAATAATAATAATAATAATAATAATAATAATAGTTTGATCTAGTAAAAGATTGGGAATGATTAGTTGGATCTGGTAAAGGACTACTATATATAACTATTAACTTATCGAGTTATTAGATTAACCTATTAGTTTAGTAATATTGATAAATAATAAATAATTAATTTATTAATATATGCACATACATATGTGTGTATATATATATATATATTAGAATATTAAAGTAATAATTTTAATATATTAAAATTATACCTCAATATATATAATATTAAAATTTTAAATATGAATAATATTAAATAATTTTTAATGTTAAAATTAATGAACATATATTTAATATTTTCAATATACAAAAAATTTATTAAAATATATAATTACATTAAATTTTAAAAAATTAATAAAAAATGTGAAAAATTAAAATTATTATAATAAAACCTAAAAATTAATAAAAATAATTACATAAGGTAATTATTATAGCTAAACATATATGAAAAAATTACTATAATTAAATAAATATATTAATTAGAGTAATAAATTATTAATATTATAGTAAACTAATGATATATTCATATATATATATATATATATATATATATATATATATATATATATATATATATATATATATATATATATATATATATGTTATGAATTTATTTAACAAAATATTTGCACCTCTCTTAATTAATAGTGAATTTTTTTGGATTAGATCCATGGTTTTTACTTCTCTAATTGAGGGATTTTTCACTTTAAAAATTGTTGTGTATTAATTTATTTTCTTACATTCTAGTTATATTCAATAATAATAATAATATAAGTTCTTAAATGATGATGATGATGATGATAATAATAATAATAATAATAATAATAATAATCCTAATAATAATAAATATTAATTAATAATGTGAAATTAATAATAATTAATCAAGTAATGCAATAATATAAAGTATAATGGGTTATAGAACTTGTCTAAGACTACTTGGTAAAAGTTGATTTAGGATTTGGATTAGAACTAAGATCGATACTATAATAAATCAACTTGATGAAAAAGAAGTTCAATTCAAGTTGACCCAATTTATAATTTTTATTAGTTAGGTTAACTTAGTAAGATTAGATTAACTTATTTTAATAAGTTCAGTGGAGAGAGGGATCAAGAGTCATATAGAGTTTCAAATAACTTAACTTATTAAAAAGTTACAAATCTTCAATTTCTTCGATTAAAACCATCTTATTATTTTATGTGACACTTTAAGTGGCAAATTTATTCATTTCTATCATTAGAAAAATATGAAAAGTATTTTCTAATTTTGGTTAATAAGCATCAATTTACCTTAATATGAGAATTGCATAAATACAGTCATGATTATTTAATAAATTAATGAATAATTCAATATACTTAATAAGTAGTGACTAATAAGAATTAATTATATATTTAATTGAATTTAACTACATATTTAATAAAATTTAATCATATAACTAATAGTATTTAATTTATAATTAATAGAATCTAACCATAATCTTAATATGTAGTAATTATAATAATTAACTTCAATTATGTGATTTTTTTATGTGACCATAAATGCCACTAATTCTCTCAAGATGCATAGAAATATGATTGTGGGACTCCTCGTTAGAGATTCTAAATAGCCATGCTTCGTGTGTGATTCATGATCAATGGAAGTGGTATGTGTCTTGGTAGTTAGGTGCAGCATTTTATTAGTGTAGATGAGGAGATGATATATGTCCGTACATGCGGGAAGGACCATGCAAACAAAATTATAATGTTGTATAATTTTGGCCACTCTAGTGAAAGCTAAATCAACTAATAATATATAACTATCACATTACACAAATAAGATTTTATGCAATGCATATGGTTGCTTCTATAATATGCACAAAAATAAATATTCATACTGCCATATGATTTAGATCACTTTACTGAAATCAAATTAGCCAATAGTATATTTTCATAATATTGAACAAATAAAATTTAATGGAATTATAAACATAAGCCAAAATCCATTCTAAAATTGAATGTTAGAAAAAATTTAAGAATATATTTTTGAATTTTAGACATGTCATAATTCACATAATTTTATTAAACAATTATACAATTATACAAAAAAAGAAGAATAAACAATTATTTCAATATAATCTTATCTTCAAATCATATATTGAGAAGATATATTTTATACAATAGGATTGAGACATTGTACAAAGTTCAAAAGCAACATAAAAGAGAATAAAGGTTAGTACAAGATTTACACCTTAATTTTCCTTCTCCTTACTCTCTTTATTAATCTAATACTAATATTAGGTGATGAAAAGCCTCTTTTATCTAACTTTTGTTTAACTTATGGTAAAAGTGATGGTAAGTGAAAAATAAATATGTTAAAATAAGTTGAGTCTAATGGATTGGATCTATGATTGATACAATTTTTCCTACTTTAGGGATTAGGATGAAAAATAATAATAATGGCTTAATCTAGTAAAAGATCGGGAATGATTAGTTGGACCTAGGTAAAGGATTGGTGTATATAACTATTAACTTATTGAGTTATTAGATTAACCTATTAGTTTAGTAATATTAATAAATAATAAATAATTAATTTATTAATATGTGCACACACACATATGTGTGTGTGTGTGTATATATATATATATATATATATATATATATATATATATATATATATATATATATATATATATATTAATATATTAAAATTATACCTCAATATATATAATATTAAAATTATATATATAAATAATATTAAATAATTTTTAATGTTAAAATTAATGAATATATATTTAATATTTTCAATATACAAAAATTTATTAAAATATATAATTACATTAAAATTTAAAAAATTAATAAAAATGTGAAAAATTAAAATTATTATCATAAAACCTAAAAATTAATAAAAAATAATTACATAAGGTAATTATTATAGCTAAACATATATAAAATAATTACTATAATTAAATAAATATATTAACTAGAGTAATAAATCATTAATATTATAGTAAACTAGTGATATATTCATATATATATATATATATATATATATATATATATATATATATATATATATATATATATATATATATATATATATATATATATATATATATATATGTTATGTATTTATTTAACAAAATATTTGCACCCATCTTGATTAATAGTGAATTTTTTTTACTTCTCTAATTGAGGGATTTTTCACTTTAAAAATTGTTGTGTATTAATTTATTTTCTTATATTTTAGTTATATTCAATAATAATAATAATAATAATAATAATAATATAAGTTCTTAAATGATGATAATAATAATAGTAATCACAATAATATATATTAATTAATAATATAAAATTAATAATAATTAATCAAGTAATGCAATAATATAAAGTATAATGGGTTGTGGAACTTGCCTAAAACTACTTAGTAAAAGTTGATTTGGAATTTGGACTAGAACTAAGATCGATATTATAGTAAATCAACTTGATGAAAAAGTAGCTCAATTCGAGATTGACTTAATGTGCAATTTTTATTAGTTAGATTAACTTAGTAAGATTAGATTAACTTATTTTAACAAGTTTAGTGGAGAGAGGAATTAAGAGTTATATAGAGTTTCAAATGACTCAACTTATTAAAGAGTTACGACTCTTCAATTTCTTCCATTAAAATCATTCTATTATTTTATGTGACACTTTAAGTGGTAAATTTATTCATTTCTCTTATTAGAAAAATATAAAAAGTGTTTACTAACTTTGGCTAATAAGCATCAATTTACCTTAATATAAGAATTGCATAAATACAGTCATGATTATTTAATAAATTAATGAGTAATTCAATATACTTAATAAGTAGTGACTAATAAGAATTAATTATATATTTAATTGAATTTAACTACATATTTAATAAAATTTAATCATATAACTAATAGGATTTAATTTATAATTAATAGAATCTAACCATAATCTTAATATGTAGTAATTATAATAATTAATAAGAATTAACTTCAATTATGTGATTTTTTTATGTGACCATAAATGCCACTAATTCTCTCAAGATGCATAGAAATATGATTGTGGGACTCCTCGTTAGAGATTCTAAATAGCCATGCTTCGTGTGTGATTCGTGATCAATGGAAGTGGTATGTGTCTTGGTAGTTAGGTGCAACATTTTATTAGTGTATATGAGGAGATGAGATACGTCCGTACATACGGGAAGGACCATGCAAACAAACATTGATGGCTGAGATATGTACTTTTGGACTTAGCATGTTTGTGCAGATAGGAGTGGCTGAGCGGACTTTATTGTGTTGATGGAGTAGCGAGGTTTTGCCATCATAGTCTTCTCGAATACATTATTATCCGTTTAGAATATCATTGTCAGCAATATTGATATTTTCATGTTTCCAAACCCTGTTAACTTCTATAGTAATAGATGAACAATTTCCAATTAGTTGGGCCATTATCGATTTTAATTATCATTATATATCGGTAAGAATTACATAATTTTCATGTATCTTGGAAGAAAAAAATCAAGATCAATCTTGATTACAGGTGATTTATTTTATATCATGTGAATACATCATAAGACATTTTGAATTATGTTATTTTATATATAAGATTTTTTTTTATCGAAAACAAATAAATGAAAGACTTGAAGAAAGAAATATATGAAAGGAAATACTCTAAAAAAATAAAATTTAAAAATAGACACGTCGACAAGGTGTCCTTCTATGGATATAATTATCAAATTGGTATATTAGAGGGAGCCTTTCTTTTTAATTATCATTCCTCTCCCGCTTAAATATTACATCATTGATAATAATGAATATTCTATATCAAAATTTTTTATTTAAGTGTTATCTGTGGAAGTTTTATATCTTTTTTTTTTCATTCGAGATTCGATCTTTGATTTTTATATATACTTATTGATTTAATTATTTTTATTTTTATTTTTATTTTTATGAAAAAATAAATATTTTAAGAAGGAGACTCTTGCTAGAAAGCATCAGATAATAGTCCTAGAGTTATTTTGATTAATTATTTTACTTGATTTCTTACTATTTACAAAAAAAAATTACATGAATTTCCATCCAATCCACACATTACGCATTCAATTATTAACTTCAAAATAGCTCAAATTTCAACACTTATAAACAAATTAAATAAATTATCTATTTACAAGATGACAGAAAAAATGGGGAGAAGTTAATTATCCTAAACATCGTCGACTCAAGAGGAAATTAGTTTACATTATAAAATTCCCAAATTTCCTCATTCGTACTCAAATTCCATAAAACGTCTAACCCATAGTTTAAGAATTACCTTATCAAATGAGAAGTAGAGGCAGATTCTTGATTTCTCTTAGCTCAATCAATCCTTGTTTAGTGTTGATGAAATGGAGATGGGGAAACTGGGAGGTGATAGGGACGAGGATCGCTTGGGCAACCGGGAAAAATGATGGAGAAATAAGTTATTGGAAGCCTGGAAGTTTTCAAGACTAAAATGAAAAGATAATTTTCTAAAAAATTTTTTACACATCTCTACTCAAATTTAATTGTACATTAACTTATATCTAATTTTTTTCTTTCTATTTTCAATATAGTATTATATTTTTTTCAATTAAATGCTTTCCCTAAATACATTTATAACAATTAATTAACCAACATATACAAAATTTTACAAAATAAAATAAAATATAATCCCTAATTATCTAAGGAGCGTAACACCCACAAAATTGCTTTGTCTTCAAATTTCCACAACCTTCGTGCTTGTCAGAAATTTTTGTTACCACCCAATTTCCTTGTCTTGTAATCTTTGAGGGCCTCTGTAAAATCATCAGATCCAAGAACGCTAATTGTGGCGTTCTTTTTCAACGGGAAATGAAACCCAAATTTCAGTTCCATTAGGATGAAAAAGGACAAATCTCATCTGGGTATTAATGGGATGAAGAAATTTTTTTGAAGAAACCCCAGAAATTCAGCAACCGCCCTAGTCTGTTGATCCACATTCCAATTTTGTCAAAAAATTCCTACTCCAACTCTCAACCACCTGTTTTGATGGATCAATTTTTTAGATTTACCTTCGAGAAAGAGTTAATGAGATATGGGGAGAAAAATATTAATAATTTCGTAAGAACTTTACGCTTTAAGAAAAAAAATATTTATCTGTTATATTGATTTCCAATAATTATTCATAACCATCAAATTTACATACTTTTAAAATTAATTATTTAAAATTTGTCATATCAATAATTTATTTTTCCCTTATTTCTATCAAAGCCTACACCCATGTATAATCCGTTAATGCTTTATTTATTTGTTTATTTATTTTCATTTTCAAGCAATCCTTTAAAAATTAAAACAAAATGCAAGTTACGCAAGTGCCCCTTCCGCGAGCGGCGGACCGAGGAAGGTACCAACAAAAGAAAATTCTCAAAATTTGGCAAATAAAAAAAGAAAAATTTTATAATACATCACTAATCAATATATCATCAAATTTAATTATTAATATACTTTTTTATATGATATAAAAAATTTAATTTTAAAAATATTATATTTAATGTATAATTAAATTTAATAATATATTAATGCATTATTATATAAATAATATATTGAAATTTCATCCTAAAATAAAATGCCATTTGACAGCTATCATCGCATCTGGGTCGGTGGGGACTATAATTGACTTTATTTTTAAAATACATATTATTTGTTATTTTAAAAAATAAAAATAAGTCCTTAAATTATAATTTAATATTTTATAATTTTATTAAATTTCAAAATTTATAAATAATCTTTTGAAGTTTTTATAAAATTGAAAATATGAAAATTTTAATTGAGATAAATAAGAAAGAATATAAATGAGTCGATTATGACTTTTTCTAACTACTTTTTTATTACAATAAAGTCAAATAAGTAACAAAAAAAAATAAGAAATACATATTTTACTTTTGAAATACAGTTTAGCCGAGTTCTAATAATATTTTATTCGAAACATTTATTTTTTATCACATCAAAAACGCATTGAAAAATTAATTTTTTATTAATAATTTATTTTAGAAGAAATATGATTAAAAATTAGTCAAATTTATATTAAAAATAATTAGAAACAGTTATTAGTAATTTGTATATTTTTTAAATTGAATCACTAATATTTTTATTTTTCTAAAATTTTAGGAAGATTATTTATAAGTTTTAAAATTTGAAAAGATTATGTGATACTAAATCATATTTTAAGAAATTTATTTGTATTTTTCTCTTCTTTTATTCTCACTTTTCTCTCCACATTGTTTCACCAAAAAAAAAAAAAATTATCGCGCTTCCACACCCTTCAATAGAAAGTGTAGTAACACGTTCAATTTGAACATGGATTCAACCTTTTTTGGGTTATTTTTAAATAAGGGAATATAATATTGCTAGTTATTTTTAAAGTAAACATAATATTTAATCCTATATTTATAAAGATAAAAATTATTATATTGCTCAAATTTTATAATTTTATAAGTAATGTTATTAATTATTTTTATAATTATTTGTCCTTCTTTTCCTTTATATTTTTAAAATAAAGAAAAAATGTTAAAGTGAATTATTAAACACTACCTTTACAATATTAAATATGTACTTATTTTTTAATTATATTATTTCTTCTCATCGTTATCTTAGTATCATAAATAAAAAGAGATAAATAATTATAATAAAGTAAAAATAAGGGACCAATGATATTAATTATAAATTTTGAGAAATATTATGATTATGACTTTTATAAATATAATAACACTATACATATAAAAAATGAAATCCAAAATTAAATTTTAAATGTAAATTAAAATTTGTCATTAAATATAGAATAATAAAATGAATTTGTAAAGTTAATTTAATAAATATAAAACATTCAAATTTTAATTTTAAATCTTATTTTCAATACTTATAATATTTTTATTATAAATAAGAAATTAAATATTATGTTTATCCTCATTTTAACTATTGGCTATGAAATAAAAAAAAAATCCAAGGTTTCGAAACTTGTTCATTTTCTTCGCATGATATAATTTGATCCTCCATTCTTAGTAGTATTTCATTGCACTCTTCCAAATCCATTTTTCCGTTAGAACCACTATAACTTATATTCATTTTCTCTGTTTCTCGCAAGTTAAACCCTCGTTATTGGAACTAAGGTGCCTTTTGTTGGAGTAACCAAGGGAAAAAAAATAATAAAATTTTATTTTCTTTATTTTTGTTTAATTCAAAAAAATTATTTTCCTTTCTTATTTTTCTTTAATAAAATTTTCATAAATAAGGGAATGATGATTCCCCTCATTCATTAGGGAATCCAATTCCATCATTCTAATTTTAAATTTATCATCTTTAATATAATAATAGCAATAATAATAACTTATTATTATAAAATAATAATATAGGTAAAAAAGAATTATTAAATAGTAGTTAATAATAGAAATAATAAAATATAATAAAATTAATTAAATAAAAAATAAATAATCATATAATAATTACATAATAAATATAATAAACTAATTAATAATATTAATAATTTAATCATAATAATAAAATAATAACTATCACGGTTACAAAAAATAATAAATAAATAATATAATAATAAAAATAAAATATTAATACTTAAAATTAAATAATTATAAAAAATAATAATAGTTAATATAAAATCTTTAATAAAATGAAAACAATTAATAATTTTTTAAAATAATAATAAATATAATAACTATTAAAAATAATGATAATTAATATTATCAAATTAATATTAATTATTAAGATATTAATAATAATTAAAATAATTAAAATAATATTAATAAGATATTAATAATTAATATTAAATAATTAAAATTTTATAATATTAGTAAATAAAATAAAAATAATAAGATAATAATTATAATAATTATTTTAATAAAAATTATAAATAAATTATTTTTCAATGTAATAATTATTAATAAAATAAATCAAAAATATTTAATTTTTTTTCTTATTTGAATCAAATAAAATAGATAATAATGAGATTTTCATTTCTTTTTTCCCTCTTTTTCTTTATTGATTTATTTCTCTGACAAAACTAAACAGCTTCAAAAAAACCTTTCAGAACGTTCATCGAGGGTCAGTTTGGCATACCTCGTAACGTTACTATGGATGTTGTCGATTTTGAAGTCTCTAGGGGTGAAAGATGATTAAAGTAGGAAAGGGGAGAAATTGAACTTAATATATATTGGAATTGCTCATTTTTACATTTATATACAAAGATTAACTATTTTTATTTCTTTATTTGAACAAAAAAAATTATTATTAATTTAGTAATAATGAAATAATAAGGAATATTTAAACAAGTTTAGTAAAAATATTGATTCAAAATATTTAAATCAACTCTACTCATTTTCTCTCATTTCCATTATAAATTTTATCATTAATTGAAGTAATTGGAAGTTGTGATAAATTAACTATGATACTTTTTATCATTCTATTATTATTAAATTAGTCATATAATTTTTCCGTATAAACAAAAGATGAATATAAAAATTATATATATTATAGAAAAACAAAAACTTAAACATTTTTTAATTATAAAGTATCATTCGATTTATATAGAAAATAATTTTTTATAGAAAATTTCTAGTAAATAATTTTTTATGTAAGCTTCTTAATAAATATTTAAATTATTTTATTGATATTCTAAAAGTGATACTTGCTAGGAAGTTACTTCTATATCTTGTTGAATTCAACTTTGAATTTGTTATGTAATATTAATAAAATAATTACTATAATTTTAATATTATTATAATATAAATAAATAAATTTTAATTATTATTAATTAAATTTAATGAGAATAATTTTATTATTATTACTATAAATAGTATAGAAAGCAAAACTTATTTAAGAAATAAGTGAGCAAACAACTTCTATTTTATGATATTTCTTATAACTCATAACTCATTAAATAATGAATTATAACTTATTTATAAGGTAATAATTAATTAAATAATTTATTTTTTTATTTCTTAAGAAATAGAACTTTTTTATGATCATACGAGTAGTTAAATTATTATATATACACATACAAAGATTAGATATTAAACTCTGAATAGTATAAAAATAACACTTTTTATATCATTAAAATAAATTAAAGAATCCCCAATAAAGTAATCACGATGTCAATAAAGCCCCCACCGTTTAATCTATTTTATGTTGTATTTAGCATCGCCAACCATGTTACAAAGAAGCTTTGACCATTTAATGTTATATAGCTCTAATTTTCTTCAAGCTAACCAAAAGCTCCCCTTGGTAGTTTTACCAACAAGATATTTTTATCATTTTTAAGTCATTGTGCGCCCAAATCAAATCTAAAATGTCAAAAAAACGCATAAATGAACTCACACACTTTTTGACAGATATATAAGTCACCAATCAATTATTAATTAAACCTTTTCTTCCAAAGTGGGACCTTCTTTCCGGCTTTCGGCTTTCCAACACCCCGTTCGGCCGTTTCCCATGTCTTCTGCGCATGTTTTTTTAAGCCTCATTAAATGAAATGAATTCTCTCATTTTAATTTTAATTTATTTAATTTAAAATTAAAAAATAATCTAATTGTTAAATATTCAATTTAAAAAAAACTTCTAACTATATTATTTTTTTTATAAAATTAAAGACATAAATATATGAATTTTCAATTAAAATGATAAAATTAATCAAAATAATTAATTTAATTAAAATGTCTTTAAAACTAATAAAATTATCACAAATTTAAAGTGTATAATTGGATTAAAAAGCCTTCAAGAAAATACTTTTAAAAAAATATGATAATATATGTAAATTAATGATTTACACTATAATGATAAAATAATATAAAATACTTCATTAATATCATATACGATGCACATATATATATATATATGTGTACAAAATGATATGTATGTAACAATGTATGTATAATAAATTAGTAAAAAATTATAATAAATAAAATGAAAATTATAAAATTTAATAAATAATTTATATAAATTTTTTAAAAATATTATAATATAATATGTACTATCCAAAAATATAATAAACATAACATACTATTATCAAAGAAAAATTTAAAAAGTCAAAAATCAAATTTTAATAATTAATATAAAAGAATTTTTTATTTTAATTCTATGAAAAAATTACCAATTTTAAGGTGCTAATAAAATAATTATTGAATTATACTAGATAATCAATTTCATCCTTAAATAATAGTTCATATAAATGATTTTTTTTATGAATATTTATATAAAGGCATAAAATTATCTCTATGATGATTATTCAAAGATAAAATTACTTATTTAATATAATTTAAGAATCATTTTGCTAGTATTTTATAATTTTAAAGATGATTTTAGAAAAAAAATTAATAATTTTATATTTATAAAATGATATGTGCAAGTGATATAGAAAAAAGAAGATTTAAAATAATTTTTTTAATTTTAATAATTTATAATTTATTTTAATACTATTTTATCGAGCTCTATCCTTTTTTAGAGAAAGAATAAGATTATACAAAACTTAATACATAAGAAGATGGCTTTAAATAAGATATATAATTTATTTGAAATTTTAAATATTGTATATAATTGTATAATTTATTTTATATTACTAGGTTTTATATGGTATGTTAAATGAGATTATAATGACTTGAAATATAAAAATAGTTTTAACTAAAAAATATATCTAATTAAAAAAGTTAATAAATTATAAAATGCAAAGAACACTATTCTTTTTCTTTCTCCCTTTAAACAAAAATAGAGCAAGCAAGAACTACGACCGTTAACAACTCCTCAACTATCCCGCGACTTTCCCGGTTCCAAAATACCACCAAAATAAATAATAATATTTGACAATAATGGCATTCCCGTAATTTCAGTATTCAATCCTGGTTTTATGACAAATGCGTCAAGGCCTTTTTCCAAAACGCGGCGTTTGGTCCCTCTAGGTGGCGCGCGGTTTACCGTTTACCCATTCGCCGTTAACTCTGGTTGACACAGATCCTCAGTATGTTAACCATGATTAACTTGTCTCCTTCGATCAAACCACGCTTTTAAAAGCCTCACCAAAAGCGAGGCCGCAGGCGGAAAGCGAGAGAATCAAACGGAAAGCAAGAGAAAATCAGCCAGAAAATTTTCCTCTCAAACAAACAGAGACCAAGCAAAGAAAATCCCAGTAGAAATGGCCATGTATCTTGACGAAGAAGACGTTTGGAAGTGTCCGAAGCACCCATCCAAGAGACGGAGGAGTGGAATTTGCCCAATTTGCCTCCGTGACCGTCTAATTACTCTCTGCCCTGATTGTGCTAACGTGCGCCCTTGCTCCTGCTGCGCCACCAGCTCTTCTTCATCCTCATCCTCCTCATCTTCCTTTGCCCGTTTCTCCATCTCCGGCGACAGCACAGTTGGCCGCGTGCATAACATGATTGACAGCGAGCCTTCTCTCCGCCGCTCTCGCTCCATGGCGATTCCATTTCTCCGGTCGAGGTCGAGGTTCACCGGCGGCGACAGGGATTTGGATTCCGATAAGGATTCTCCGTCGCTGCATGGAAGCCGGTCGGCCAGGTCGTTTTGGTCATTGTTCAAGACGCAGAAGAGCAACAGGAGTGGAGTCCCGGAGCTAGTGTCTAAGAAGGTCATGGTTGAAAACGACGTCGTAAACAGAAAGGCGATGATGATGAAGTCGAAGTCAGTGGCGGTGTCAAGCTCCGGCGTTGGAGAAATGAGGCCTCCGCCGGCGACGAGGGGAAAGGGTTGGTTCTTTCCTAGTCCGATGAAGGCTTTCCGACAATCCAAGCCCTCTAAAATTATTCAGGAGCGATCGCCCTTGTACAGAGGTTGAGGAGTTTGAAATTTTGTAGATAAAATAGTAACTATAATTAACATAACCAGTAATTTTGTTTTCCATCATACTGAATGTTCGTAGTCCGATTCCTAGTAATTAAGCAGCCAAGAGGCGCTGAAGATTGGGAATTTCAATTATTAATTACGTATACATGGAATGAAATAATTGAAACATTTAAGTTTGAGTTTGTTCTGTAATTTGCAAATTGATATTTTATCGAAGCTTATGTCTATTTTGGTAATTAAGTCTCACGGGGAATGTTAGTCTTTTTCCATTTTCATATTCATCCTCTTTAGTCTCTCTCTCTCCGATAAACATTAGACATGATTTGTGTATTTTGAACTAGCAACTGTTGCAGTGACATGATTAGGCTGGACTTGTTTGTGAATCTTTGAGCGTCAACTGTCTTATAATTCATGCAAATGATCTTTCTTTTAGGCTCTTGGTCCCACAAAACATGTGGCTCCTCTTTGATTAGATTAACATCCAAATAACAGTGTTTTATATAATTGGTTTTTTTTTCCTCCGCTGAGTTGATAAGATTTGTTTTCCTGTTTTAGGTTTGATTTCCACCCTCAATGATATTAAGAGATTAAACAATATGTAAATATTTCTGCAAGCTTTTAAAACGATAAGAAGTATATTTTAATCTTGAAGTGAAATAATTTATTTTGCTCCAAAAATTTTTTCTCTTAAAAGGCAACTTACGTCATTTTATTTGCCTCTTTATGGTTAAAACATTGTTACCAAGGACTTGTACATTATATAATTATTATTAATACACATCATATGAGTAGGATGCAGAGTTACATCAATGGTAGTGCGTGTTTGTTTTGGAGAACAAATATACAGGATAGAGAGTTTGATCATTGTTAGACGCCAAAGCTCCTGAAGATTTTTTTTCAATTCTATATTTTTTTTGGTTTTATCGATAAATTGACCTATTTTTATATTGAACTTGTACCATTTAGGTTGAAGTCATAATCTGATTAGGTGTTCTCCAATTATGGGCCAAAAATTTTGACAAAAATGCTAATTATGGGTGAAACATAGTTTTGTATATAAGTAATGTTCCATGTACTAAAAACGAGATTCAAAATTAAATATTGAATGAATATTAAAAATTGTCATTAAATATAACACAATCAAATAAATTTATAAAATTTAATCAAATAAATATAAAAAATTTAAAATTTAATTTTGAATCTCATTTTCATTATATATAATATTTTTATTTTTACATATTATATTTTTTCTTTTAAAATTAATCTAATTATGCTATAACATTAAAAAAAATTACTAACCATCACTAACCTTTCTTTCCCACTATTTTCAATTTACTTTCATCCCCTTTTCTGAAAGTAAATGTATAGATCTACAAACAGATAAGTAAGGAGATATTTGGTTCGTAAAATCTTATATTTTTGAAAAAGTACACAGGAATATAATTCTCAATAATATAATTTCTAAGTATGTGATTCCCAGAAATATAAGATTCTTATATTTGGTTTAATATATATATTCTTGAAAATATTTTTTTATATTTTAGATATATTATATTTTGATATTTAATTCACACTTTATATTCTTAGTAATCTTATTATTTTTTATACCTTTATCAATTTTTATTATGAATTATAATAAATTATAGATTTAATTAAAAATATATGAATAAAAACTTTTGAACAGTTAATAAATTAATAATTCTAATTCTATTCAATTAAAATGTAATAAATAATTTAGTATATAAAATATTAAAAATTTTAAGAATTTGACATTAAAATTTTCATGTAATTAATTATATAAAATAAATAAGTAATTTCTCCATTGTTGATAAAAAAGGTCTTATTTTTTTTAAAAAAGAAAATAAGAGAGAAAGAACAGAAATAATAACTTTTAAATTTAAATTGAAAAGAAAATAAAAAATTTTAAATATTTTTTAACTTACAATGTTAAAATAGATCATGATAAATTGTGTAATTAAAAAGATAATATGTATTTAATATTATTAAGAATGAGTTTAATAATTTTCACTTATTTTAATATTAGAAATGTAAAAAAAATGAATAATTGCAATAAAAATAAAAATAAAAGATTACCAGTATTAGTTATCAAATTTCGGAGATATAATAGCCAGCATCAACAAAAGATTGAATGGTGCGTTTATTCTTGTAGATATCAGTTATAGTAATGTTATATATATATCATCAATTTTAAAAGCTTCTTAAATATTTAAATAATATTATAATTATATTGTAGGTTAAATTCTGTAAGTTAGTCGTTTTCTGTAAAAAGAACGAGCACGTAAAAAAAAATAAAGAAAGAAGAAGGAAAAACAACGCAAATCTTTAACGATGAAAAAGAAAATAAAAGCATGTGGGATGGTACCGATAAAGATGGAGGATAAAAGCGGCCATTTCATTACTCATTTCTTCATGGATTTAAATATAGAAAGAAATAAGAGAAATAATATATTTTAAATTTAATAAAATTGAAATTTAAAAATTACTCATTTACTTTTTTTACTTATTTAGTATAATTATCCTTGTTACCACAAAAAATTAAAAATAAAAAATATAAGTTAAAAGCGAAAGATGAAAATGAAAAATTTTCAAACTAAATTAGAATTGATATATAGAAATTACTCTTTTTTACTTATTTAGTATAATTATATTTGTTATCATAAAAAAATTAAAAATAAGAAATATAAGTTAAAATTGAACAATGAAAATAAAAAAGTTTTAGAATATATTAGGGCATAAAAGAATCTTTTACTTTAATATCAATATTCTCATGAGATGGAAATATGAGATGTTCACCTTACTCATGTGAAAATTTGTAGGAAAAATTAGACTCTAAAATATTTTTGAAAATATTACATTTTTGGATAAATTTTTTAAAATTTTGAATCAAATATAGGAATGTAATATTTTTATAAAATATTTATAAAAATGTGAAAAGAATTCTACGAATCAAACATTTCATTAATGTATAGTTTTTGAAAAAGATGTAAATGTAAATAAATTAACCTTTTATTTGAATTTATAGAAAAAAATGAAAAGAAAGTATATGAAAAGAAAAATAAGTTGAAAAAGTGCCTTGTGAAATAGCAAAAAAATAATTTATTAAATAAGTGTAGAAAAGGGGCAAATTTTTTTATAATATCAAAATTATTTTTTTAGAATTTATTAGGCAATTTTATTGACTTGTGATAAAGGATAATTTTATCATTTATCAATTTACCTTTTTTTATTCAATTTTACTTTTCAATCAAATTAAATCAAAAATTAATATTTTATTTTTTTACCTATTTTCTATTTATCCAAACATAAATAAAAAATAATTTCTCATACATTTTTCTTTTACTTTTTTTACTTATTTTCTATCCATAATTTTTCTTATTATATCCCAAAGGATGAATATAAAAAATAAGTAAGGGTAATTCACCTCACTTTTTACTATTTTGGCGTAGCAAAATGCCTTTTATATGACAAATTGTAAATTTAGCATTTGTCCCCAGAATAAAAAGGGGAAAAACGAGGAAAGATAAAGAAAATGCCAACCGCTGGAACTCATCTGCAGTTCTGTACAGTGCTTGGGTGCGCGAGAGGGCAAGACTGGAAAATTGACTTTCAGCGACCGTAATGAAAAGTCACTCACTTTTTGCCACGAGTGCAACGAGAGAGTCAGATCGGGAAATGCGTGTAAACGACTCCAACACCGTGAGTCTAAAGGGGGGAAAAAACTTTATTTGAATGCATAAAAAATAAAAAAAAGAAAATAATAAAAAATATTTTTTATAATTATTAAGGTAGAAGAATAAAAAATTAAATTCAAATAATAATAATTTTATTCATTAAGTCAATATTTTATTTATGATTAATAATAATTATAATTTATCATATTTATATATAATTTTTTTGTAAATATATCTTATTTTAAAAAATTTAACTTCATAAATTCTCCAAAAAATAGCCCTTAAAATATATCCATGGTGCATAAATTTACCAATATTATATAAGAGAGTTTCTTCTACTTTTATTATTATTTTGTTGCTCTTATTAATTTTTACTCCTACTATATCTTCAAGCTTATTTAAAAAACAAATATGCTATTTTTTCAAATAGAGTTAAAAATGAATGTTTTCAAAGCAAATAAAATAAGGGTAAAATTATAATAAATGAATTTTTCATTCATTTTTTTATGTGTAGAAAGAAAAAATTTGATGAACCATATTTTTCCCTTTTTTATTCTTTTTTTCTTTCATCTATTTTTACCTTGCAATCAAGTAAAAAAAATACTATTTTTCCCTCCATTTCATTCATTAATTTTCTTTCTTTTTCATTTTCTATGCAAATAAATAAGAGGTAAGTGCTTTGCCCCCAAGAGAAACAGACATTATAAAATAAAACAAAAATGCTATATTCATTAATAATAAGATTCAAAATTGAGTTTCAATTTTTTTTATATTTATTGAATTGAACTTTATAATATACCACTATCATATATTTAATTGATAGTTATTAATTTGCATTTGAAATTCAATTTCGAATCTCATTTTTAATTCATATGGCGTTACTCATTACAAAATTGTAAGTGTTATCTTATTATTACCATTTTTTAACATAAAAATACCTAATAGTAAAACAATTATGGTATGTTTGGATGGAGGTGAAAATAGAGGAGGGAGTAATTAGGGGTGAAAAGAAATTGAAGATGGAAATAATTTACCTTGTAGTGTTTGGAATGAGTAAAAATGGGAGGGAAAGTAAATAGGAATGAAATGAATTTTTTTTGTTTGAAATGGGTGAAAATAGGGGGAAGAAAATGTAAATAAATAAAATGACTATAATATCCTTTTGTTATGTTATGTTAAGGTAGTTATAAAATTAAACAAAAAATAATTTGAGAATAAAGAAAATTATGTTAAATTTTTTTCTTATTATTAACATATTTATATTTATAATTTATAATTTCATATAATTAATAAATTTCAAAAAATATGCATTATTATGATATTAGCATTAGATTTACAGTAAAAATATCATTATCATTTCAATCTTTTTTATTTTTCTTTCTTCTTTTTTTATTCAGTTCTCGAAAAAATAACTTATTTTTTCTTAAATTTTATTTAAATTAAATATAAAAAAATATGCATTTTTTATTTTTTGATATTTTTCTCTATTTTCTTTCTTCTTTTTTTATTCAGTTCCCGAAAAAATAACTTATTTTTTCTTAAAGCTTTATCATCGGCGTTTGGCCGTAATATGCTTGCATTTCCCTCCATGCAATCAGGCACATTGTGGCTGTCTATCAAACATCTTGGGGAAGGCTGCTTGGAGAAGGAGGAGGAAGGCTGAGTCAGGAAATGCAAAAAAACAATCCACTTTTACCCGTTTTCTTTCTATTTTTGGGGCGTAATTGCTTTCACTGGGATCCACTACCTTTCACAGTTTCCCGATGCCATTCCCTCTCAATTTCGCTGCACGCCAAACAGGCATAAAATACCATACAGCTCCACCCCGTTTTCACCTCATCAGTTCTCCCCTCTTAATTTTGCCCGTTCCAAACGTACGCTTAATGTCCTAGTATCACTTTGTTATGAATGGCTTTTTAAACGCTTACAGATTATTAATGCATTAGTATTTCTTTATGATATCAATGAGGAGCAGATGTTAACTTTTTCTTAATGGATTAAGTTTTTTATGATGTTAATGAGAATACGTGTTAACCTTTTTTCTAGGAAAAAAAATAAATAACAGGAAGGAAGTTCAAACGTAAGACTTTTTAGTATACTGCCTTTATTTCTCACTATTAAATGGAAAAGGATCCCTTGCAGTTACTGGTAAACGTACAGAATAAATTTTAAAAAAATAAATAATTTTTTTTTATTTAAAATAATAAATTTTAATAAAAAGTAAAAATTATATTTTTATTTCTCAATAATATAATTATAAATTTATAAGGAAAGGAGGGAATGTAAACCCCTGCCAAATCATACTCAGTTACTTATAATAGATGCAACTTCGGTACTAACAGTGTTGACATGATAAGCAATACTTTTGTTAGTTACTCTTGGTCCTGAAGGGGTTTTCAAAGATGTAGATAACATTGAGAGCTGGATTCCATAATACCCATTGGTTTGTTGATTGACTTATGGCTTCCTCGGGTCTTCCAAATGAAATGTCAATCATGTTCTTTGGCCAGGTACTCAAATAAAGTTTTATCATCAATCATTTTCTTCCTTTCTTTCCACTTATTACATTTCTTTAGTGTTAAATTATTTTATTTTGTCACTCTTTCTCTCAAACATATATCGTAATTTGACGTACCTAAATTTTATTTATTTATTTATTAATTGAATTTATTTAAATTATGTTACATAATATTTTAAATTTATTTTTCATAAATAACTAATAAATTAATTAATTATATAAGAAATACTTCACAAAATTATTTATTAAAGGTATAATTTGTAAATTAATAAACAAGATAAATTTTAAAAAGTAAAAAGTTATCAATTTATAAATTATAAATAACTTAAGATAGTTTAATAAATTAAAATTTATTTTTCTGATAAATTAATGTACAAAATATTTTATAATATTAATTTATAACTTATTCGTTAAATCAATCAATAAATGATAAGCTATATTTTTTTCACGAATTAGAGGGTTTATGTACAATATAATTACTAATTAGATTGAAAATTTAAGATGAATCCGAACTATTTTATCGACGGATGTAAAAGAGGTACAATAGACCAGCAAACGCATGAAACCAACTCCAGGCTGATATTTCTATGTATAAAATAAGAATTTAATTTAATTCATAATTATTATAAATTAATTTTATATTATCACATATTTTTATATTATTATATTCTTAAGAAGTTATTATAATTTTCTTATAACTGATTAAAATTTGTAATTATTATTTTTAATAATGTATTATTTTTATATTTATTAATAATATAAAATATTCTACGTTAACACCATATCAAATTTAAACTCACAGACTATACTCTTGAACCACTTATATTTACCGTAATATCACATGATTCTAATATTTTATAGGATCGAGAATCTTGAAGTTGATTCGAAGGACTGGCATTCCAAAAATTGCGGCGATATGTTTTGTGCAATTAATTGTAGCCGTGGCACATGAATCCGTCTAACAAGACACTTCTACTTTGCTGGTTTCTGTCATAAATAATGATTTTCTAACAACTACGGCCAAATAAGAAGAAAAGTAACACGTTGCTTGGTCCATCTTAGGGTGTAAATTAAGATGCATTACTATATTATATATCAGTAATATAAAATTATTAAATTTTTATTTAATTTATACAATACTGCACACATCAATCAATTTAAATTTTTAAATTCAATAACACATCGTTATTACATTACATAGAAATCCCTCCAGCATCCTGATCCTTGTTTAATATATAAACCAACACATTCTCTTCACTATCCTACAAAAACCTATATAGTTGTATTACTAATTAGCTCTTTAATTTTTATTTTTTTTTGCATGAAAGAAAACAAGATTACAAAAATGATTAGCATTTGTTATTTTTTCAATTTTAATTATTATTATAAGAGTATTTTTCACGTTACAAAATATTCAATTTAACCACACATATCCACTAAGGTCATTACATAGACATACACAAGCAATGATAATTTGGAGTCCCATTGAAAAATATACGCAATTACACACTCATTAATTAGAGGTATGTTTGATATTAAAGCATTTAATGTTGAGATTAAGTACTAAATTTTAAGTGCAAAACTTATTAAATATGAATTTATATTGTTTAAATAATTTCTTATTTTAAATATTAAATGTTGTTAATAGTTCAAATTTTCTACACAAAATATTAAAGGTTGTACAATTTCAAAATTATGCTTCATTATATTTTTAAGAATTCTATAAATGATGTCATATTTAATGTTTATTTTTTTTATCATAGTTCATTGATTTTATAGATATTAAGAAAGTGATTTACTCCTTCTATTACTTTTTAAGTATTGTTTAAAGTTAATGTAAAGATTAAGGAAGGTAATAAATAACTTTAATTTTAAGAGAGATGAATTATAATTTACTAATATATCCTCCACCAAAAGTCAATTAGTAAGTAAAGTTATTGAGTATTTATTTAAATCATATGAGTAATATTTTAAAAATAATAATAAATGCATTTTTGGCTTACTAAAACCATATATAAATAGGAACAAAAAATTTTCTTTAAAATAATACTTAAAAAGGAATGAAAAGAATAATTTATTTATTTTTAGTGAACTTTTCATGATTAATTTTTATGCACAAAGTTTAAGACAGTTTAAAATAAAGAGAGAAATATAATGGAATAAATACAATTAGATTAAAAGTATAAAATAATAAAGTATTTATTAATAAAAAAGATAAAATTAAAAAATATTTAATATTTTATTGAAATTTTAAAATAATGAATAAAAGGTAACAAAAAACTTTTTTCCAAGTGTAACGGATAATAAGAAATTGAAAAAGTAATCATTAATAACAAAATAAAGATAATATGATCTCAGAAATAGTTTATTTAATTAGGCAATTGCAACCAAGTAGATTTAGTGAATTTTTATTTAATTTTAGTCTTAACAAACTAAACAAATCAAATCAAAGTTTACGTTTGGATTTACCCAGTTAAGCGTTGGGATAGTGTTTTCAAACACATCCTAAACTGTTCCACCTTATCGGCATTTCATCATATAATCGAAGCAACACATTTTAACTCCAAAAGCATTTTGCTCATGTGCATGCTGCCCCAAATTGAGATATGTATATTCCAGCAATGAGAGGCAAGCTGCCAAAAATATCAACATTCGTTTGTTTATCTTGGTTTTGTATTTAATAATAATAATAATAATAATAATAATAAAAGAAAACTTGCACGTTTGATTCACCTGAGATGATGATCCAGACAAGAAAGGAACTGTTCAAGAAAACATATAGGCAAGATAGCAACTTCATGAAAAGGAAATTCATCTGTATTCTGGTCCCTGTCGCAAGAAATATCAGTATATTTGGAAACTTCTCTTTCACTGAAATTTAAGATGTATACTTCATCCACGATTATTTGAATCAATAATAACAGACTAAATCGTAAAATATTCTAAACTTAGCAAAGAATTTTAAATTTAATTTGGGAGGCTCTTCAATATATGTACAATCCTTGCCTTATTTATTTTCTTATAAGGAGATTATTGATTTGTGCTGGGGAGTTCATCGGAAGTCAGGTTCCAATCATTTTTCCTTTGTTTGCAAGCCTTTGGATCGCCATTCAGACTTATGAAATAGATGCAAAAAAAATTAAAATTTAATTTTTAATTCTATTATTTTCGGTATCTATAATAATTTTTTTAATTAATAGTAAAATCCATTTTAAATATGAAAACAATTAGAATTAAGTTGGTTAAGAATTGTTACGTGTGTAAGTAGCAAAGAGGCAAACGAGGGGGTGCGTGGTTAGAGACCGAGGCCTAAAAATGCAAATAGCACACGGAACAATACATAGCTTAGCTTTTGCTTTTTTGTGCAATGAAAGAATATGCCCTCCAATTATAAAACAGTGGCTAACTATATAGAGGGGCCCTGCCCATTGGCTCTGATGATCCCATTATTATTTTGGGTCACTTTCTATGCAGCCCCATTTGCCTTTAATTAGCTTGAACATCATTTTTCAAGCCCTACCACAGTACAGTCGGTAGCTTTTGTTTCTCATCATGGTTAATTCATGTTTAATTTTCTCTTACCTTTTGTCTCAAGCAAAATGAATTACACACATGTTTCCATAAAAAAAATTACTATGAAAAAGTTCTAAAAAGTATAAAGCACGACCGTTGTTTTAACAAAATTCGTAATATGTGTCCTAAATTTTCTTTAAAAAGATAACACTAAATTATGTAAATATGATATTATTGAATTGGCCATGTTATACATATGGCTCCCAAATAAAATTGGATCACGAGTACAGTTATGGGAAATGCACAAATACTAGTTATAAATTTAGGTAAGTGTCCGAATCAGAAATAATTCATCTATAATTAAAATCAGTCCAATAATTATATCGAGTCTAATTGTGAATAGAAAAGTCCAACTTTTTTATTACAAATGAACTGCTCTGTTTCAACATCTTATTGTTAAATTCCAAGTGTGCACGTATGAAACATATTTTCAAGTGTTTACGGGAGCAAAAGCTTTTAGCAAATTACTTTAAAAAGTATACATTAAGAGATTATATTATGCAGCTTTTGACTCGACATAATTTCTTTGGTTTGAAATGAATGTGAGTTTCAACCTTGCCCAGCACACTGCTTGGAATTGGTAAACTAAAAATACGTGGAGTTATTACACAAACACACATATCTTCATCGGTCGTATATGATCTCGAGTGACGAGAGAAGATGTAGAAAACCATTATTCAATGTATGAACTTGTTAGATTTGTTGTCCCTGAGCACGCAGGGAGCAATTTATCACAATGAATTTCTAAGGATGGTGACATTGTTATACTTTGGATGCAGCCCCGCCGCTGAGAATCAGTTAGTCTCCACTTGCTTTTTGCATAAAACCCGCTTAGATTGTCGTTTTCATTGCTAGATTAACTGATCCCTGATGAAAACAATAAGTTTTCATTTATTATTATTATTATTATTATTATTATTATTATTATTATTATTATTATTATAAGTTTTTTTTATAAAAAATACTTTTTAAAAAGCAAACGAATTTTTAGACTTTGATAGAAAATATATATAATTATAAATTATTAAAATAATAAAAAATAATTAATATATTCAATGTGATAGAAGACAACTTTTTTAAAAAGAAGTTATATTCATGTATTACCATAATTTTATGAATTATTTTTTATTATAAAATAAATACGTCTGATACACCTTTATTTATATATAATGAAATAATATTTTTTTAATAAAATTTATCCTTTGAGGTTGCATTTACTTTTTGAAAGACATTTCCTATAAATGAATATCATGTGTATCTATATATTTTACTTAAAGTATGATAATGAAAAATAATAAATTCTTCTTTAAAAAAGAGAAAATATTTTCTATCAATTTTTTATATTTAATATTAAATATATAAATTATTTTTTAACAATTATATTCCCATAGACAATACCTTCCTTCAAAATAAATAGGACCTCGATAATATTATACAGAAATCTAATTTAATTTCAAAACCGATTAGAAAAACGAAAATGCATGTAACATAAGATGAGAACAATGGGACAGGAAAGTTCAATGAAACGGTGTAATTCCAACGCGAATAGGACAGATCCCGTAACCCCTCTTTGTTGGAGTATCAAAATAGGCAGCAGACATGAAGCACTTAACCGTAGTGGGCTTCGAACACCATTCCTTACAAAATCCGCTGAATCAAGCAAGCCGCAGAAACGCACGGCCACTGTTTCACGAGGAATAAAGGGCAGTCTTACTTAAATCCGACGGTTGTGTAACTTTAGGGCCAACTTTTCCAGAACACTTCATGTGACTCCACGTGAATGTGTCCCTCTTTTGATTTGGTTCCTGAGATTCTTAATTAATCAATATCTACATAATTTATATATTTACTATTAACAAAATTTAAGATAAATATAAAAAGTAGTTGAGAAATTAATTAATATTTTTTATATTTATCTTAGTTATTATTGATAATAAACACATAATTTATATATCCATCAACTAAGTAAAAAATTTTCTGACTCCACCCCCCTTTGTGCATTTTTCGCTTTAAGTTTTTCCACTTTTCAATGACATGCGGCTTAGGTTATATTTTTTATGCAGTCAGATATTTCATAATATTTTAATTAAATTAAATATGAGACTAATTTCCGGGGAGTAACAATACTTTGTGCTTGCGGGAATTAAAAAATAAAAATATTTTATTATTAAAAGTAAAATATGAAATTAAATTTTATAAATTTATTTAATTATATAATATCAAATTGATAACTCTTAATTTATATTTTAATAATATTTAAAATATTTGACTGGATTGAATCCGGTTGGATGAGAACATCAGTTCCTTATTCACATATAAATATGCACATATTACAATAAAGAAAGTTCATTTAGCCTTGGATTCAAGTTGATTTAGTCAACATAGACTCACAGCTTGATTTATTCAAAAAAAGAATCTTGCACAAATAATAGCCATTAGTGCAAATATAAGCCTGAGGCCCTTCTTCAAGTCTGAAAATAAACTCTAATATGAAAAATTCAAAACCGGTTGAACTTCCAACATAATCTTGAATGCTCTTGTTCTAAAAAAAAAGTCTTAAGTACACCCTCACAAATTAAAACATAATTATATACATTATTTTACTTATACTTTTATTAGCTTAAGTATCATAGTATATTCAAAAAATTATTTTTTATTGTCTACATTTAACATTTTATTCTTTGTATAAAAAAAATTCCGACCAACCGATCTATATTAGATCAATTAGCCAAAATCGGAGTTATCATATTTGAAATTTAATTTTAAATTGTAATTCGGATGTATGTATCATTTTGCTGTTACAAAAAATCTCATCATCTAATTGGATGTCTCACGTGTCTTCCTTCTGATAGGGAGGGACAGAGGGAGCCCTTTAATATTCTCTCTTTAAAAATCTCATCATTTGTTATTTTATGAATTGATATCTAAAATATCACAAGAAAAAAAATAAGTGAATTTTTTTAAGAATTGATCTTTAAAATCTTAATATATTTTTAAAAATGATATAATTCACATAATTTTAAATATTAATTATTTTAAAAATTAATATCTAAAATCTTACCAGAAGAAAATACATCAATTTTTTCGAAGACCAACCTTTAAAGTTTCATTTAAACATGGATTCTTTATTTGAATTAATATATTAAATTATTTATATTTTTAAAAATATCATTACATTATTATAAGTGTTAATTTTCCAATTTGATTCTTTAATATTCTCTCTTAAACATGGATTCTTTAATATTCTCTCTTTAAAAATATAAGTTAAAAATCTCATCATTTGTTGAAGTTGACGAACCAATTTGATTCCGTGCCACCGTATGCGACAAACACAACTCCGCAAGAATGTCTAGCTGGTTTTTTAACTCTTTAAAAAACAAGTACTATATATTTGCATTGAAAAATTGCTAATCTCATTAATTTTTCTTCTTTCACATGCAGATCCATCTTAGATTCTAAAGGTTTCCATCTGTTTTAGATTATCAACTCAATTTAATTTGAATTACGCTATATAAAATAAAGTTTTGAATAATAATTTTGAGTAATTTTATTCATTTAGACGGAATTAGCCTAAAAAATGCTAATGAAACATTTTTTTTATCATTTCTTATATTCTTGTTATTCCCAAACCTTAACTCTCAATTTCACTTTGATATTTTTTCGTGACAGAACTAATTTTGTTATGGACCTCACGCTCACCGTCAATCTCCACTTTAGATATAACAGTATACTCATTGCAACGCTTATGCATGCATATTCATTTCTTGAATGAAAAAAAAAATGAGAGAAAAGGGAAAAAAAAGCAAGAAAAGAGTTGGAAGTGTTAAAAAACAAGAAGGAATTGAAATAGAAATAATTTTTCTTTACTTATTTAAATAAAAATAATAAAAAGTTAAATTAAATTAAATAGTAATTTTGCTTTTCAACTTAACATAGTTGTCTAAAATTTTATTTGTGTCGAATAATAGCTATTATTATAATTTATAATTCATTATATTTATGTATAAATTTTTAATATATATAATAAATAAAAATATTAAAAATTATTAATTAAGTATTCATAATAAATGTTAATAGAAATTTTAATTATGACAAACATTTTATTGAGAAAAGAATTTTCTTACTATTTGCTTTTCTTTTCCAACACTTTGATTCCACAATTTTTCAATTTTTTTTTACTTTTTGTTGAGACTCCTTTTTATCTAATAATTTATTTTATAACAAAATAAATTAGGGTTTATTTTGAAATCAATTTTTTTGGTGAAATGAAATTAGCCTATTTAATACTTCCTCCGATCCTATGTATAAGACAATGTAAGAAGAGTTTTGATGGTCCTATTTATAAGACAACGTACAAAATTTTAAAAGCATTTAATATTTTTTTCACATTTGCCCTTGCTCAACATTGAATCTTTATAATTCCTAAATTTTGATCCATGTGAAGAATTAAATACATTCTTTCACACTTGTTCAACAAAACGTTTGGAGTGTATGGCTTTCGGAGTCTCGATAGTGCTAAACTCAATATATGGTTCTCAAATTAGTCATATAACTCAGCTCCTCCATTTCTCTTCTCTGCAACATTTACATTTTTTCACAGTCAACGAACTTGATTGTTGAAGATTCATTAGATAGTGCTAATGCAGCCATAGAGATAAATTTAAACAAAATTCTCGAGGACGATAAAGTGCAATCTGAAATATTTGAAGACCCAAGTGTAAAGGCTCTTGAAATTGTGTCAGAGAAGAACGTAGTTACAGATGTTGATTTAAACAAGTTCCCAGTTGACAATGATGAAGATGTTGGTCCTAAGGAAAAGAACTCAAAGAGGTTGTGAGGAGCATGTTAAAAATATATCTTCATAGTTTTTATTAAAACTTATGGAGTTATGGTTGTAGTTTGTAAACTGGCATGTTCACAAGCATAATCTGTTTTGGATAATGTAGTAAGAAGCTTTATATCTGCATAAAATGGAATTCATGACCAAGCTTCATACCTTCTAATTTCTTTGTTCTTTTTTCTTCTTCCTAATTATTTTATTTTTCAAAAGAAAATTTATGGGGATGGAGCATCCACTACTTAACAAAAGGGTAGAGAAGAACAATTTATATACTAGTATGAGAGTTAAAGGTTATGGTAATATACAATCCTCACATTACGTACCTTATATAATAATTATGAATTATCCATGCTGATTCATGCAGAATGGAGATAACTTGTATATAATGTAAATTATTTTAAATAGCAAAGCAATTTACTTTGTTTTGTTTAATAATTATATATTGTCTTTTTTAAAAATATGAAAACTTCTTGTTGAAAAGAAATTTTATATTGTATTAGATGACTAATCCTAATCTTTAAGAAAAGGAAAATGGAAATAATTACTTTATCTATGCCACTTATCTGTGAATTCCTTTTGATCCCTCTAAAAGCTCATAAAGCCTGCAACCATTCTATTTGTTCAATGCCATTCTTCAATATCAATGGTAGGTTGCTTCAAATAGTAAGCCTAATCTCTTGATTTGATTAAAAGCATTACATCATTCCCTTATTATTTTACAATAAAATATTATTATTTGTATTATATTCATTTCGAAAAAGGAGAATAGACATTAATAATTTCTTTTTCCTTTATTGTATTCTTTCCATCATTTACAACAACAACAATATAGTGGTGATTTTTTTAAAAAAGCAAAATAGTTTATTAAAATATTGAGTACAAGAAATACTTAAGTTAAATACATAAACTGTTAATGATACTGAGCCATTAGTGTAGATAATATAAGAGTCAAAGACATTCTCCAGTAAGAACCTAAAGTGTAAAAGCTACAATGCTAAGTCGAACAGCTACTCCCTCGATGTAAATCTAGAATACACCCTCATGACAGCAATATGAAAAACCTCATCTTCCTATAAAACAAACTAACAGGAATAAGAAAGAGCTCATGTTATATGATTGTTTCTCAAGTTCTCATTAACTTCTTCCACTAATAAGGGATCATATTTCATTTGAGTAGGTAATCAACCTTCTCGTTGCATCATTGCTTTTTTAATATGAGAGATTTTGTACTTATTAGAACCTTTTGCCTTCATGACTTCTACCATGCACACTTGTAATGTTAAAAAAATCTTGTTAGATTTAGTAGAGGAAAAGGTTTCAAAAGCAGTCACCACAGCATCAACAAGGCTATCAATAGTTTTAGGTGCTTCCTTGTATTGTAATGATTGAATGGCATTGAAAAAACCAAGGCCCGATATATTTAAATCTGGAGAATTTGCAGGCTGACATATTAAACAAATATCAAACACATCTTCCTTAGCAATTCGATAAAATTTAACATCATTGTCACCAATATGATTTCTTACATTATCTTATTAAATGTAAATTGGACCTTATACCTCATGTTTTGGCCACTTTGATTTGATGGTAGGTATAACTTTTTCAATGAGAAACATTCTACTAACTTTCTTAGTCACTGAAGTTATAGGTTTTGTTTCTAGGGTCCCTGCAGCTTTATTTATACTTGTTCTTTTTGCTGCCTTTTTGGTTACAAAGGGGAATACACCAATTTTTCCATCAAAAACTTCATTCCTTTTAGCATCAAATCTTGGACGAGCCACGGCAAATAAAAATATTACCTTATTAATAAAATTCTTGCTCTTACAAGTGCGCAATGGCTCCTTCTCATCCGAAAATAAATAGTAATTAATAGACTTTTTGTCATATAAAACCATTTCTCATCGATATGAACAATATTATGCAAACTTTTGAAAGTTAGATCATGTGGCATGCTACCACTTTCCAACATTGACAAACAAAACTTCAATCAAGCTAACTTATTTTCTTCTTTCAAAAATGGCTTGATGGCATTTGAGTGGCATTGTATGGCTCCATACTTTCGAAGTCTTATCAATGATGTCTTGTTAATGTTCAATGCAGAAGTTAAAGATAAAAAAGAAGTCTACTTCGATAAAGGAATCCCATGAAATTGAGCATAGTCTAACTCAACTCTCTTGCGACCACAATTTTTTGTCTTTTTGTGAGGTGCATCTCCTATTTCCCTTGTATTCCGCCAAATGCAATCAATGACACTAGGAGAAACTGAATATAATAAGGCCATCATTGTTCTGGTGCCTTTTCTAATTTTTCATCAGAAGTAGATTGCAACAGTAGACAAGATATTAATTTGCATTGCTCATTATGGGTGCTTAATGGGCCGAAAGTCCGTGGGCCAAACGGATCGGTTTGCAAACTTCATACAAATCGGACTTCAAAATTTAGGCCCGTTAAAAAATGGGCCTAAATAGGTTAGTCCATGCGGGCCGTGGACCAAAGCGAATCAGGCCTAAAACGGACCAGACCAGTCCACGGGCCTCAACGGACTAACTCCTATTTTTTTAAAAAAAATTATATTCAATAATTTAAATGATATTTACATTTAAAAAAATAAATTATAAATTATTTTTATATTATAATTTAATATAAAACACAATTCAATTGTCAAAAAAATTAAACATAAATGTTTAAAATAATTAAACATAATAAAAATAAAAATAAATAATAAAATTAATGAATATAAAAATATATATATAAAAATAAAATTTATATACATAAAAATAAAATAATAAATATAAAATATAACAAATAATAAATAATAAAATATAAGTTAAAATATAAAAATAAAAAAATGGACCGATCCGTGGTCCGATATAAAAAGAAAAAGAAAAAAACAGACCAATCCACGGTCCGATCCCGATGGGCTTGCAAACTGGACCGAACCGGCTAGTTTAGACCTGTTTAAAAATGGGTCTAAACAAACCGAGCACAAACGGATCAAACCAAAATGAATTTTGGTTCAGTCCAGTCTGTTCGTTAAGCACCCCTATTGCTCATTGTTGAGGAAGGTACGCTTGCTGCATCTTCCAGGAGTTAGTGCTTCACTTGAATCATATATTCATAGATTGATAATTGAATAGATAAAGTATGACAACTAACAAAATTTTAGAGCCAGCAAAAATGATTTCAAGTATTGTTTGTAACATAATAAACATGCAGACCTTGTTTTCAAATAAAGCAATAAACATGAAAAAATGTGTGGAACATGATAAAAATAAAGGTGAAGGAAAAGGAATAAGGCCAAGAAATGAAGTA
The DNA here is from genome assembly GCA_020226215.1 of Sindora glabra. Classification (NCBI taxonomy): domain Eukaryota; kingdom Viridiplantae; phylum Streptophyta; class Magnoliopsida; order Fabales; family Fabaceae; genus Sindora; species Sindora glabra. Next base: position 19,096,502 of record CM035236.1, read on the forward strand.
CTAGCAACGTTTACAATTGGGTCCCTTTGTATTTTGATATAGTCTTCAACGTTGTTCATTCCAAATTGCAACTCTAGTCCTCTTTCATATGTGTTTCTCTCCATGCCTTCCTCTGTTTCGTGAACATTCACACACTCTGCTATCGATCCTGCTTCGACATCTTCTGATCATGGCTACTTGTTCAAGTCAATTGGTTGTGGAAATTAGTTGACATCTTCCAAGGATGGTTGCTCGTTTAAATCAATTGGTGGTGGCAATTAGTTTTGGTTGCATTCATCATCAACATCTGAATGTGATGGTGTAATGGTTAAATCTATTTCTAATAGCATTTTTTATTAGAAGATTTTGCTTGCTCCCATGACCATCAATAGGATATATATTCAAGGCTGCAGGTTACGAAGTAGAGCACCATTTTTTAGATTTGGTGGGAACAAAAATTTTAAATTCAAAATTTTCTATTCAAATGTTCAATTCTGCAGTTTTGGTGTAATATGTTGATAGTGGAATTTAATTAAGGAATTAATGACATTAAAGTAACACAATTAACATGAAAGTGGAGTATGATTTTAAATAGGGTAAATTTGGAATGATGCATACTAATTTTTTAAAAACCAATGCATTAACTACTTCTAACATATTTTCTTAATATGTGTGATTTTATAAGAATTCTCTTATAAATAGGATTGGAGGGAGTATAAACTACAATGGTCTCATTTATGATAGTTGGTAATTTGCTAAAACTTACATAATTAATAGCACACTTTCCCTCTCAAAGTTAAGAAATGAATATTTCCAAGATAATCAAGTGTGAAATTGTAATATAATAAGTTAGTTTTTTACTCATTTTTTTTCGTATGTATCAAGAAAATTTTTTGGTAAACCTCATCCTTTATTTTTTACTTCTTTTCTTTTCTATTCATTTTCTACCTTACAATGAAAAAATTGTTTTCCACTCCTTTTTTTCCTTGAGATTTTTATCCACCTATTTTCTATAAAAGCGAACAATTGGTACATCTCTGCATTAAATAAAGCCTATTTTTTTTATGCTACAAGGCTTTGGATTACTAGACTCTTTCCGAGCGCAAAAATTCATTTCATTTTAAATTTTGTTGTAAATAAGAGCGTGTAACAGATAAAATATCTGATTTTTTTTTTCAAAACCTCCTACTTTACATCTAATTTGAATGTAAAATTTCCACATAGTAACCAAGTATGTGGGCTTCAAAATGAGACTCAATTTTCATTTTTATACTTATGTGGACTAGAGAGTAAAAATGAAGAAATGACAACAAGATTTTTTTTTTCCTTTTTTTTTTTTCTTAAAAGAAAGTGGAGTATGGGGTGAAGTACGATGTACCAAGAATTCATGCGTGCGGGGTCCCAGTATACTGGAAGTCAAGAATGGAGCCGAAAGTTATCACACGTGAGCCAATTAGCTTTATTCGAAACTCCAAACCGGGATGTGGGATCTCCGTTTCTAAAGCGGAGCTATACGGACGAATACAGAGGATTTCCCAAATGCAAGCGTCAATTAATGATTCAATTGGAGGATGTGGTATGGGGGCACCTCATCATTCAATTTCGTGCCAACGAAGAATGGTCTCTCAAAGAGGAAATAAATGAGTATTCCAAATTAAAGCTAAGGATAAATGGATATGGTTCCACTAAAATTCAAATTCTTGAAAAGAAAAAAACAAAACTACAACATTTTTGCCCAAACAATGATGATTTTAGACGTTTGATGAGATATTTCCGTAAAACATACTTGGCATTAGAATTGAAATGGAGTGAAATTTCAAGAACAAAAGACAATAAATAAATAAATAAATGAATGAATAAGGCGATGATTTAATTGAAAGTATACTGATTTTAATAAATTTTATCTGTTAGTGAATAGAAATTTAAATTTTGAAGAAGGTTTTTATTGAGAAAAAAGAATAACGACAATGTCAGTTAAAAAAAAAGGAAAAAGGGCAAAGAGGTAAGTAATTAGCTTCTGAAAGAAGCTAAGGTTTTCAATAATTGAGAATGAAATCATGTTGCGTACGTGCTCTCCAAATCTACCACAGGAAAACTTTGGGAGGGCCGAGTTCCTGAGTCCCCCTCACGTACTTTAGGCCTTTGCTTTTGGACGATATGGCGTTTTCGACAAAGAAAGTTGATTCACGAAACCACGGTTTGGCGCTGCTGCTTGCTCACTCTGACAGCAATTTTTCGCTGTTTGTGATATGATTGTTGACCAAGTTTTCTAAACACTTCTTATTTTTCTTTAACGCTGCCATTTCAACGTGTTAACCATCGGCTTTCTGGTGTGCACACAATGCAATGGGAGATGATTGGTACAATCTCACAACTACAGATACGGCAAAATACATAACTTCTTGCGGATAAATTATGGCCCTTTATGTTAATAATTATAATTGTGATTAGTACCATGTATAAAAAAAAATTATGTCTATTACTTTTTTTTTTTCAAGAGCGGTAGATAAATTTTCAGGTTGGGATTTAACATTATCCAAAACATTTGATGTGTATGCTTGATATAAATTTGCGCATCTGCCATTAGATTTCATCGCAATCTCTAAAAAATTTATGAATATTATATAATTGATACTCATAACAATCACAAAATATATCGCAATCGTCCACTCTAATTGACTTTGTTTAAAATATCTGATTGCGTATCAATATAATATAAGTCCGAATGTTTTATATAAGCTAGGTCAATTGTTTAGTACGAGTCCAAACCTTTACAACTAAAATCGGTAACGAGTTATTAATAAGATGTTGGTACAATGAAATGCATCCTAATTGAAAAGTGAATCGTGGCAATTAAAAATTAGTCACACTCTAATTATCTATTTATATCTATTTTGCGGGTGTTGAAGATTAGGATTTGTGAAGGCCCATATTCCGTATCCTGGAAATGTGGGCTCTCTCTTTTGGACTGAATATCCACATGCGGTGATCGGAAGTGATGTGTTCTCTTTTGGACTTTTGGGGTATTACATGGGCTGGTCTAACCCAAAAGTGATTCCGAGGCTCATTGTTACCATACCAATGTCCTTGGGCCTGATCCATTAGAATTTTAAATGAGCCCAACCCGATAGTATATCCCAACACTATCTTTGCAAATCTGTTGTTAGAACCTTTCTTTGCCGATGTGCAGGATAAGGAACCAGCCATGACACAGACAGTGCCACCAACAGAAGCACGAACGGATCAAATAATTCAAAACCCCACCTGATCTTCACCTACGGCACGCTAAAGCAAGGCTTCCCGAACCACCGCCTGATGCAGGATCTGATCAGCAAAGACGACGCCGCTCCGCTGGGCACCTACTCCACCCATAACTCCTACCCGCTGGTGCGCGGTCCGTACGGTATCCCCTATCTCATCAACCAACCTGGGTCCGGCCAACGGATCAGGGGCGAGCTCTACGCTGTTTCAAGTCGCGGGCTTGTTCGCCTTGATGAGTTAGAAGGTATCAGCATCGGGCATTACGAGCGGCTTCCGATTCAGGCGGCGGACGGTGACGTTTCAGCGGAGGCGGAGGCGTATTTCGCGCACAGAAACTACGGTGAAAGGCTGTGGAAGAAGAATAGAGAAGTGGGGATGATGGAGTATACGGAGGAAGATGCGACAAAGTACCTGAGGAAGGAGAACCGGGAGAAAGGAAGAATTATTACGGATGTAATGGATGAATTTTTGAATTCGTAATCAGTTGGAAATTGAGGTTTGATGACCGGAAAGAATGGGGTTTTGGTCCTGTAATGCGGGGAAATTGATGTTGTTGAATGCTGATGATCGATTCAGTGAAGGTCGTAGCACCGTATATTATATGTATTTTCCGCCAGAAGCATGTATTTTCATGATTGGATATTTGTATCTGCTCGATATTTTGCATTTTGTGGCATAATCTTTCTCAGTTTTTGGTTTGCTTCCTTCGATGCCCATATGCTGCTTGTTGTTTGGTACCTAAGAAAACTAGTTGGAGGAATTGAAGACAATGTCTTATCGGCCATGAAAAAGGGCGAAGGCTGAATACGTTTTTTATTATGTAATAATGAAATTTTAACAACCTTTCAGAGGAGTGGAAATCCTAGACATTTGATTTTTATGACAAGCAACAGCCAACATTCTTCTTTATAGGTTCTAATTTCTTTTTGTAGAGTTGCAAAATTTTCATCCAAGGAAATAGTAAGATCTTATTTCCTAGTTAGTTGAATCGACTAATCCCCCCCTCCTGGAGATATATATAATAAGTCTTCTCTCATAGGGTTCTACAAAATCCAATGATAACTATAGTTTGTTACATAGTTAAAATTTTGTATTTCAAATAAAATCAAAAGAGAAAAAAAATCGCTAAACTTATTCTATATTTTAGTGTTACCTATAGTTTGTTACATAGTTAAAATTTGTATTTCAAATAAAATCAAAAGAGGGAAAAAAATCGCTAGACTTATTCTATTTTAATGAGTGAAGCGACAACAGATAAATTTTATTCTCAAAAGGAAATAGTATTATTATATATATTAAAAATAAAATTTGAAACTAAATTTTAAATAAAAATTAAGGATTGTTATTAAATACTAGATAATAGAATAAATATGTAAAAATTAATTTAGTAGATATAAAATATTTAAAATTTAATTTTGAAATTCATTTCCAATATTTATAGTATTTTTCGAAGAAGGCAGTCCAAATCACTTTTAAGACTTTTAAATGATCACTTAATAAAAATATAAGCATGTCAATTTTGTCCAATTATAGGATCCGAATTTCTTGTTATTTTTTTTTTTTTTTTATCAAAAAGATCATATTCTCAATTGTAGGATAGTTTGGCACACTTGAATCGGTGAAAACAGACATACATGTTATAGAGGTTTTTGTTTACATATTACTATGAAAAGATCAGAAGTAATCAAAATCAACGAACAATGCATTCGAGTGCCTTCCTCCTCTCCTCTTGTGCTTCTGCTTGTTGCAGTGGGAAGAGACGTTTCTGTTGTCAAAGAAAGCAGGGCCCAGCAGGCGTGAAGAAAGAAAAAAGTATCCACTAAAGGAGCAGAATGAGATGGATAGGTCCCACGCTCTACTCCCTGCCGTATTTGCAAGTGACCTTCCACTGGATGCATTAGCTGCAGCTTCTTCTATTGCCACTGATAAAGTTTGGTTTAGGTAACCTTCAAATGAGAGCAACGGCTGTCCACCGTCTTCTTAGCCCTGCTCCTTCTTTACCTACTCCTTCCCCGAAAATTCAAGCGAAAAATGAAATTTCATAGTTTATATCATTTATGAAAAAACTGCAAATTTTAAATAAAAAATTAATGAGTTTCGTGAAAAGTTCTCGTAAAATTCACAACAGAAATGTGTATGCATATTAAGTGGGTATTTCTTGTATTTGTGTGGATGTTTAGACGTAGATGTTCTTTCTATTAAGTAGGCGTTGCTGTACTGATGTAGTTATTATTTTTAAAGCTGTGGGTGCTTTATACACAAAGGCCTATGGATGTTCTTTGTGTAACTGTGGGTAAGTTATAGACAAAGATCAGTGGGTGTTCCAGTTGTTGAAGTGGGTATTTTGCTCAGTAGATCAAATATTTTGTATTGCATGTGCCAGATTTAAGAACATATAAGTCCCAATTTCATCGATGAGAATCAGATCAGAAAAATTTTGTAAAGAAAACCTAGAAGCTCTATTCTTCTTCCTCTCCCCAGTTTCTCTTCATGAAAATCCACCAAACCAAATTTATCAATCACTAATCACTAGCAATCCATAAAACTTCAAACCAGAATCTACTGTCTACGTACATTTGTTTTTGTTTTGGCGGAACTTTCATAAAGAATAATGATGGTGCACACTACTTATCTTTTCTCAAGGACTAGATATTAGACATAAGAATTGTATAAAGAAAATAAGATAACTGAAAGATTTATCCTAAACAAATTCAGAGTTTTTTATTACTTTTTTTGCTATCCATAAAAACAGGGCATTCAACAGAGACAGACTGATAAAAGAAATTTACTGCCGAAAGGATCAAAGAAAGCCAGAAACGCAAATACAGACAAACCAATCATCATATAAGAAAGAAAGCATCCAAAATAAGGGTAAAGTACTAAATTTCAACAGTGAAATAAAATAGAAATCAACTTCCATTGTGCTCGTGTGGCTTTGCAACTTGTATACGCCAATATGGTAAACAAGTGAATGGATACCCAGTTAATTACAGCGGTGTCTCTACCTCCGATATTGCCCAGGAGGCTTTACTTTTCATCGCCAAGTTTGAACTTAAAATCCAAGTGGATTATCATTTTTATTATTAAAAAAAATTAATTATACACACATTCTTTTATGTTCAGGAATATATCCCACCTCTAGCTGGGGACAAAGGGTCACTTACAAGCCCCCAGTATTTTTATTTGAAAATTTTCTTTATAAATTTTTATATTTTTTAAAAAAATAATATTTTACTTCCCAGAGGGTTACCATTATTTTTGGTATATATAAAAATTCGGTATAAAAATCGGCCTGGTTTAAGCGTAGTTTGAATTGTTCAATTACATAATTGGATATTTAGCATCCAAATTTAAAATATTTTTATAGAAATTCTTAATAAATTGTATTTAGCCCTTTCAAAAATATTTTCCTAGCTCCATCCTTGCTCACTTCCTTTATTTATTTATTTATTTTGACATGAAAGATGAGATTAATTAAAATATAGAAATGAAGGAAGTGGGCGTATATTTTTGAAATAATATGTATATTCAAATTAAATTTAAGAGAAAGTAAGCCTAATTTGCATAAAATTCTATTCCAAAAAGCTACCTGCACACTGGCATGTTCCCATTTCCTTTGTTTCACATCATAAGAACCAACTGAATCATGAGCTATGAAGCTATACTATGGCAACATTGGTTTTCTGCGAGAAAAAACTTTTTTATAAAATATAAAGATAAAATATATTTTATTTAATTAATATTAAGTATAAAAAATTTTAAAAAAAGTAATTTCTTCTATTTTAATAAAAATTTAATTTTTCTTATTATCATAATTTTATATATATCATTTTTTTAAACATAAATTATATTGTATGTCATTTCTTATTAATATACATATAAATAATAATATTTTTTATAGAAAACACTTTCCGAAATCTGAATTCAAAATATATTTGGCAATAACTCGAAAGCTGCATATACATGTTTGGGTTACATCTGCCGAATTGCCGGCAATATTTACTTAGTTCCAAATGGCAATTTTATGACACATTTCTTCCAGCTACTGACTTTTTCCAGTATAACCATTGTAGTTTTCTCTGGCTTTTAAGTTGGGTTGATTCATGATTTAACTCCCCTTGCCCTAATTTTAACTATAAATAAAATCATATATTTTGATTAAGAGGTTTTTACTTCATGTTAGCTAGACGGCCACGAGATATTTGACAAAACCAAGTGGCCTATAGTGGCCAATGAGGAAAAGAAAGAAGTTGCCAACACAAAACGGCTGAAACTTGATATTTCTCAATAATTTAGCTGTAGTGCCAATGGTGCGTAAGTATGAACGGCTTATCATGCATGATGAGTAAAACTATACACGCATACACAACGAAAACTGGGTACAGTGACTCTTTTATTCAAGTAATAATCGAAATATTTTGACGGTTTTGTTTTTTTTATTCATGTGATATTCAATATTTTTTTAAGATTTTGTTTTCTTTTATGTTTTGAGTCAATGTGTGAAGAAAAATTTTTGTATTTCCAATCATATTTTTAATCATATCTAATAAATGAATCTAATGATATTAAAATTGAAAAATCAAATTCCTAATATACATAGATCATATAAAATTAACAAATAGACCATAAAATTAATAATCGTCTATTATCAATTAAGTATGATTAAAGAAACATGATAAAATTTAAACATACCAAGATTTCATGTGACCAAGAAAAGCACACATACCCAATCTCTTCATTATGAGTGATGAATAGTAGACAAAATTTGTGAAGAATGAGATTGTGCATGTATTTAAGTGCAAGTTAGGTCTATATTATATACAAGGTTTAGCTTAGCATAATGAACAAGATCAAACTAATGGGATACAGCAAGTTAGGTCTATATTATATTGCGAGTGTGTACACTTGGCTTGCATATCAGGCCACCTACTTAGTGGGGACTATTGGAAGTCTCTTCTGCATGTGCTTAGCCACTCTGAGCACAATAAGCATTTTATTGGCCCATTGTCATTCCTATGAATCCTATAAGTACCCTTCTAATCTTCAATCCGAAAACCACACAATCGTAGGATATTCCTACTGTTTCCCATGGCTAATTCTAAAGTTTTCTCAGTTGCTTTCTTCCTGTTGTTGGGTGTCGGCATATCCTTCGCTGCCAGAGCCCTTGTTAGTCTTGATGAGGTCGAAGTCAACTTTGGTTTAGACAATAGCATTGGCGTGCATGGTGGTGCTGCTGCTGGAGGTTATGGTGGCGGTGGCGGCGCTGGTGGAGGGGGTGGATATGGTGGTGCGGGAGGGCTTGGTGTAGGTGTTGGTTATGGAGGAGGTGAAGGTGGTGGTGAAGGATATGGAGGTGCTGGTTCTGGAAACGGTGGTGGGGGTGGGAGTGGTGGTGGAGGCGGAGGTGGAGGTGGCAGTGGTGGTGGTGGTGGTGCTGAAGGTGGTGGATACGGAGGTGGTAGTGGTAAAGGAAGCGGTGAAGGCTATGGCGGGGGAGGAACACATGAAGGTGGGTATGGCGGTGGTGGCGGGGGTGGAAGTGGTGGGGGTGGAGGTGGTGGAGCAGGTGGTGCTGGTGGTGGGTATGGAGGTGGGAAAGGAGCTGGAGGTGGATATGGAGGAGAACATGGCGGAGGCTACGGAGGTGGAGGTGGAAGTGGTGGGGGTGGAGGAGGCGGTGCAGCTGGAGGAGCAAGTGGAGGCGGATATGGTAGTGGCAGTGGTGCAGGAGCAGGTGGTGGATATGGCGGGGGAGCTGCTGGTGGTAGTGGTGGCGGTGGTGGCTCTGGTGGTGGTGGAGGCGGTGGCAGTGGTGCAGGCGGAGCACATGGGGCAGGATTTGGAGCAGGTGGTGGGAGTGGCGAAGGTGGCGGATATTACCCTTGAAATTACCCTGTCATTCTCCTGTATTATCCAAAAAGAACACACTCTTACTCATAGCAGTAAGAAAAATAAAAACTTGGGTATGCAGATTATTAATTATTAATAAGTGACGTATTGTATCATTTTATGTATTAATTTGTTATATCGATGTATTATCTTGAAGATTAATATAATCAACTTTACATTCAATATAAACGATCATGATTCTATTATGCTACTCCTTCTGGTTTTAGTTGCTAAATTCGGACAACAAATGTTGATATTGTTAAAAAATTTTGAGATGGGTTAGGTTTCAGTTTCTCAATTGATCAAAGATAAATCACATATTTATGAGAGGTCAAGTGTCTAATGTGAGCATGCTTTCTGCCAAAATAATGCATGCACCCAAAAGCAACACGACAGAAAGCAATTACCCACATTTTTGCAGCAACTTAGAATCACGTGTATTTGTTTAGTGGGCAAATTACACCCTCTCCTTTCTTAAGAGATTTAACCTAATTAAATTGACAATCTTTCTATTTTTTAAAAATATACAGTGATTTTTTTTTTTTGAAGTTATGTGAATATATGTTTAAAATAAAGAAAATAAGATAAGTATATATATGAAAGAAGGAGGTAGTTTATATTTCTAAAAACAGAAGAAGTGTAAATGTAATTATATCAGGAGATGTGAGTGTAATTTTCTTCTGTTTAATTCATTGTTGAACAATGGGAGTCCCTGTACTTTGGGGCACTTGCTTTTTAAAGTTATTGCAGGATTAGCAGCAGATGATTGGATCATTAAATATTGAAACTTGGGTCTTTGTTCTAAATGATTGGGGAAATATCTTTACGTTGTGAAAAATCTACTGTTGCGAAAAGCGGAGAATTTGCACCAGCAATCAGCCATCAACATCAGAAAGTGGGGGTTGTTCAGTACAATAAGAATATTTGCTACAAGTTTCAACCACAAGAGGGGATTGGGGTCAATATTTGGATGGGCTGCTGCTGCCGGTGATAATGACCTCATAAATAAGAATTAACCTAAATGTATAGTGAATAGTAGAAACAATTCCATCACATACTCTGTTTTTCATGGGCTTACAAAATTATAATTATCATAAATATAAAAAAGAACCAAATCTATTAATCTTGAAAAAAATGACTTGAGCATGATTCCCAATAATAGCTACTGAAAAGCAAAAATGTTAGTTTCACAATATTTTTTTACTACTTAATCTATATTGGATAAAATATGAGTTAATTGACTCTAGATAGGAATAGTGATTAATAATGGAGGCGGTTGAAGTTGTTCTATTTAGATTATAAAGCCCCATTTTCATTTTCTATTTTTTTCCCAAATCATATGGTAAGTAATGTTGATGTAAAACATTTGAAAAGGCCCTTTGAGCTCCAAAATACATCTTAAAAAGGTGTATATAAAAAACCTCCCTCTAAAATTATAGACAATTAACTCTTTAATATATAATCTTGTATATTAAACCAAAATGATCCTTGATAAAGAGATATTTTAGCTTAATAACAGTGGAAGTAATATTAGTCTAAAGCTCCATTTATTTCATTGAAAAGTATTTTTCATATGAAAATCTCATTTACATATTTATATTAATAAAAGAATGATATGTTATTTTTATTAATGATTTAAAAAAATGATATACAAAAGCTCAAAAATAAAAGAAAATAAATTTATTTTTAAAATAAAAAAGTTACTTTTTTTAAATTTTTCGTATTCAATATTAGATAAGTAAAATATTTTTTTTATTTTAATATTTTATACTTATATTTTATAAAAAATATTTTTTGATGAAATAAATGAAGTTTAAGGTATCCCACTTTCCCTGAATTTTATTTTTCTTGTGGTTTGGATTCTCAAGTTTTTTTTTCCAATATTCAATGGACAACAAACTTATTCCGAGAATAATACTTGGTAAGTTAAGAAAGGATAAAAATGGAAGTATATCCAGCAACAAAAGATACAAAATAAGAAACAATGGAGAGCACCAGCAATTGTGCTATGAAACCACCAAAGTAGTTGATCTAATATTATTATATTATTACTTTATTTTAGAAATAAATATCAATTTATAACTAATAAAAGAGGATAAAAGATTTTTGAATACTTGTTACACTCTCGAATATATCATTCATCTTTTCTCAATAGATAGAATTACGCACTTCATAATTTACAAAAATGGAATGAACAAAGAGCGAGCGTAGGAGAGTGACAACAATAACATCACTCTGTAAATAAATATTCAAAACTTGATGTTGTGGAGGACAGCGGAAACACACAATGCAAGTAGTGTAAGACTATCTAATATCCTCACTCACTCACGCTCAGTGGTGCCTTCATGTATCTCTGTATGTTGGTCGATGCATGGGGCCGCACTGTCCCTGCCCATGTGCCTCAACCACTCCATGCTTCAAACGCGGCTTTGGACTCAATTTCGATCCCTATAAATACCCTTCAAATCCTGCATCTCCAAACCAAGCTTCCGAGAGCTCTTCTTTGATTTTTAATCCCATGGCTTTTCGCTTAGTTCTAGGTGTTGTTTTCCGTTTTTTATTGGCTTTGAACTTATGTTCTGCCAGGAGGGCTCTCCTCACCTTTGATGAAGGAGCTGGCTACACTCACGGGCCTGGCATTGCTGCAAGTGGCGGAGCAGGCCATGGCATTGGTGGAGGTGCTGGTTTTGGTGGTGCTCTAGGTGGAGATTATGGCGGTGGTGGAGGAGGTGGCTCAGGTGGTGGTGGAGGCGGTGGAGCTGCAGGGGATCATGGAGTTGTTGGCTACGGAGGTGGTAGTGGTGGTGGAGAAGGTGGGGGCGTAGGATATGGAGGTGCAGCTGGTGGTGCTGGTGTTGGACATGGTGGAGGAGGAGGAGCTGGATCTGGATATGGTGGTGGTGGTGAAGGTTATGGTGTTGGAGGCCAGCATGGTGGTGGATATGGAGGTGGTGAAGGAGGAGGAGCTGGTGTTGGTGGAGGGTATGGTGCTGGTGGAGAACATGGAGCTGGCTATGGAGGCGGTGGTGGGAGTGGAGGTGGAGCAGGTTATGGTGCAGGAGGTGCACATGAAGGTGGATATGGTGGTGGAGCTGGCGGAGGTGGTGGCAGTGGAGGAGGAGGTGGTTATGCAGCAGGAGGTGAGCATGGTGCAGGTTATGGAAGTGGAGGTGGAGCTGGAAGTGGTGGTGGGTATGGTGCAGGAGGAGAGCATGGTGCTGGTTATGGTGGAGGTGAAGGAGGTGGAGCTGGTGGAGGCTATGGATCTGGTGGAGAACATGGTACCGGCTATGGAGGAGGTGGTGGAAGTGGTGGCGGAGGTGGAGCAGGATATGGTGCAGGAGGAGCACATGGAGGTGGATACGGAAGCGGCAGTGGAGGTGGAGGTGGCATTGGAGGTGCTGGATATGGTGGGCGCGGCGGGGGCGGCTCCGGTGGAGGACGTGGGTATGGGGCAGGTGGAGCACAAAGCGGGGGATACGGAGGAGGGGGCGGAAGTGGCGGAGGCCACGGTGGTTATATTCCCTGAGAGTAAGGAACCACTAAGCGAAGTGCCCCTTTCTTAATGAATCAAGAACAAGAATGATATCAATCCAAGAATTACATGCGCAATTACTTACTACAATCATAATTCATGAGCTCAATAATGAACAAATATATTATCTTTTGCGTTGCATATAACGAAATATTCATCCGACTAGCAATGGCTATATATTACAATATTCTCATTTTCTCGTTTCCTCGACGTCTCCATGTTTTTGCATGCAGACAAATATTTATTTCATTAACAAGAAGCTAGTAATTAATATATACCAAACTATCTCATCACGCTAAACACCTTAATCTCGAGTTGTGCTAGTTACACAATCAATTTATTGCCATCTATCTCATATTTAATACAAGTGATGAGCTATAAACATTTCTTGCAGTTAGTTTCACCAAATTCTTCTGCCGTTTCCAAGATAGATTGATATTTCATTGGGAAGGTGTTACAGTTGTAGTATGCAACACCTTTCCTATGCAGATGTGAGCATAAATTCCCCTGAAACTGTCATACGAGGTGTGTTTGCTGAAGACACTGGTGAGAGTCCAAAAAGAACGGTTCCACCATCATGGATACTTTTAACCAAGTCTACTTTTCCATCATTATTCATCATCAAAATGTTGCATGGAATCCTTTTAGCATAAAATTTCTTGTTCTTCGTATCATATCTGTTAAAAAAAAAAAAGGCACTTGGATTAATTAGTTTACTCCCTAAAATTTTTTTAAAAAAATTAAAACACTAACTTATTAGTCCATTGCTAAAGGAAATAGATCCTCTTTATAGTGAATTTTAGAGAAAGATAGATATAAAAAAAAAAATTTGTTTAAAGTAGAGAGTCCCCTAAAAAAAGTGAGATTTGGAATAAAAAATATATCTTTATCTCTTAAAAAATGATAGAAGAAAAAGAAGAGAATTTAATTTTATTACTAAAAAGTTTAAGAAGCCCATTTTTGTAATGAATAGTTTAGAGTCGCGGATCAAAATTCTAAAACCAATTCCGATTCTTTACAACTGTGGAAGAATATAAATTGTGGATCACATTACATAATATATCATACAATCCAAATTAAACTGACTCCTCTTATTTTGAAGTAAGTGAGATTAATTTGACTTATATCATGTACAAAGAAAATATTATAAGCAACGAATAGGATTCCAAAATTGAATTTTGAATATTTTATATTTATTAAATTAAATTTTATAAATTTATTTAATTATCTTATATTTAATAGTATTATTGTATGAAAAAAAAATTATAAAAGAATTGAATTGTACAACACGCCTGTCAAAAATCACCCAGGCCGGAGTAAGGCTTACAACTTCTTCAACAACCAGCAGTTTGGGAGGATAACCCATTACAGTTTTCTTCTGGGGCACAACCTGTAGCATCAGAACTCAATTGGTTTGAGATTTATCGATGACAAAGACAGCAATTGTATACTGAAGTTTGTTCTTTTGAGTATACCCCATATCTCCTGCAAAGATCTATAACGGCTTGAAGCTTATTCTTCTCTTTTAGTTGATGTACATCTTCCAATTTCAACGTCCAGAAATTATCCTTTGTCTTCAGAAGCGCTGCAGAAAAAATTGAGTATAAAAACCCTCCAATTGTTACATGTATAATTCAACCAAAGTTTTAAGTCTCTAGACTATCAGTACAAGTTCAATTTTCCATGCTTACTCAAGAAAGTAAGAGGTAGAAACAAGGGGTAAGGTCCGTAGAACCCATCTTGTTATCGGCATCACTGCTTGCTTTTTCTTTTCTTTTGAAGTTAGAATTTTCTTTTTATTACAGAAGATAGAACCTCCCCGAAGAGACAAAAGTATGCTTACGTGGAATACAAATCCATGGCATGACCCCAAGGAGAGTGACAGTACATCCTGCTGAGACAACGTTGTCAAGTGTCCATTGAAGGGGCTCCGTGGTGAACTCTGTTGTGCCGTCCATCACTATGACAACATGTTTGTTGGTGCTTCCTGGGCTGGGAGACGCTTCCATGGCTAAGGGTGAAATAGAAGAAAGGGGATTTATTGCATGGCTAGTAAGTCCTTAAATTGGTAGTACTACTATTGGGATAGCACTTGGGACAAAGATCTCTTTATTGGAAATGCCGCCGTCTGGCATAAACAAGGTCTGACCTCGAAATTTGGGACAACAAGAATCAAGAATCTTCTTTGATATTATAGGTCTCATGAATTTCTCCGACATGTAGACTTTAACCTCTGTAAAACAAATGAGGAAATAATCCCCTACTTCAACTTACTAGTAATTTTGCAGACACAATGGCTCCGTTAGAGGGAGAGCATATCTCATTTCTCAAACTTAACAATCCAAATCTTTTACCAATAATTATCCAATGTCATAATTTGGATGTTCTTCATCTACTAGCAAACATCTCCCCAGCCAACTAGGCTGGTTTTGCACTTACAAAGTTGCACTATGGATCATTATTAAAAAGTTTATTATACACACAGACACAATCCAACCATAAAATGAATCTATTCCTCCGTCACTATGCATTGCAAATCAACTTGTCATGGTTCCATCAGTGCTTAACACAGAAGGGAATACAGTGCAATGGTTCTAAAGAGCCACAAAATAAACTTCACATTTCTGACTACATGTATTTAACAAAAGACAAAATTAAAATGATAATGAGCTTTATGAGATTGAGTTTTCCAAAAATACACTAAAAAATTTATGTATACTGAAAAGCGCCTGGATGGATAATTCATGAAATTCAAGCTGCCAAAGGCCGCATGACAGAACCATGCTTTGATTTTTGGTGACCACTGGGAGGGCTGGCTTTCTTACAGCGAGGTGAATCCATTCTTTTCCTCCTCTTGTTTAAAGCACTATCACTTTGGGGTTCAAGCAATGCATCCATGAGTTTCTTGCCCCTTGTACCAGACACACTCCTGCTAAGATATCTAATGGCTTCTTTTCTATGAGTATCCTCCGGAGACTTGTTCAGTCGCTTTTTGTTACTGGAATGTTGCTCCGTCTTCAAATGATTACGTGGTATGTGGAAAATCGTATCTGACAAATACAACTAGCCGTTAGAAACATTGACCAGAGGACATTTGTCAAGTCAATAAGACATTTTACAGGACTATATTCACTTACCTGGAGAATATGGATCTGGACCTGGGGAGCTGGGTGGAGTTAGAGGATGAAAAAGAACTTTTTCTTTATCATCAACAATGTCCTGGTGGCCATCTATATCAAGGGAAACCAAGGTACCATTTCTCTTCTCAGGTGATGCTTGAGTCCGAATTGTGGTGTTATCAGCACTGAACTTATTACTACCAGCAACCACTTGGGTTATTCTGGAAGTAATTGGTTGAGGGCTTTGAGAAGAATCTATAATACCATTGACTGCAAGCCCGTCATTTTTTCCTCCACAAGAATAATTAGGTACCCCTTCAACAAATTCTCTGGATTCACTAGCATCACAACTTGCAGCATCTACAATAGGATGTGAATCATACATATCAACGCCGTCTAAAGCTGATTTGTGGGGTGTACTTAAAATGCTAGGGTCGAAGCACTGCTTTTGAGCTTTCATAATACTTTCCAACCATGGTGTACCCTTCCGTGCATAAAATAGTATGTACGCCTCCTGTGATAGAACAAACTCTCCTAATACCCTGGAAACCTGAAGAATAAGTATTAGCTTATAACTCACTCAAAGAAACAGATAATTCACTACCGGTGAATAAGCAGTAACGTGTTGCAAAAGATAAATCAGAACAAAGAAAATTATAAAAGCATAAATCATTTGCTGCAAGCTAACTGAACAGCAGAAAGAAATTATATAAAAGGTAAAATATAAATAATACCAAACACAGGAAGCCTACTTGCAAGCAAAATGATCAGATCAGAGATATAATTGTTTTAAACTTCACTGGAAGGATATTAACAAAATCACACAATTGTGACAGATAAAGTAAAGAATGCAATCACATGAAAATCGTCTCCTATAATAAATGATTTCTAGGATGGTACTAGTACATTTATAATCATATCATTAGCATAGCAATTAGGGTGGACTAGTACATGAAGATTGAGAAAATATATTACCTTTGAGTCATCCAACCTGTGCCATGTGTCTTCAGAGGAACGAATGAAGCAAAAGTAATGCCCAGAAGTTGATGAAAATCCAACATGCTCAACAATTGCATATAGATCATATATCAAAGCAACCTATCATTGTGAGAAAAAGTCAGGCCACACTAGCCTCAAGAGAAGTGCTCTATCTATTGCTCACATGCAAAGGACAGGTAATATGTACGGAAGGCGTAGGTGCAAAACTACAACTCACATTGTCATTTTCATTGCAACTGCTATAGGGCTGCAAGTCCAACTCCAGCGGGAAGTCCACACGCTTATCAATCTTTTCAACATAGGTTCCATCTGTCTTGAATCTCTTCAAATGGAATGCTGCAACTGAAGGTGCCTGATCCAACATAAATTGCTTCTCCATCAATACTTCTTCCTCACAACTATCACATCTAAACTTCTCATCAATCTTTTCAACTGTAGTGAAAGACTCCAGAGCACTTGAAAGGTTATCCACATTTTCAATCTCCAAACTCAGGTCAATCAGTGGCTCGTAAGTGTCAGAACTGTGACCACAGTTACAACATCGAAGCTGAAACACAAACATCAAGACAAAAAGTGAGCAAAAGGATAATATTCTAAACCCTGAAAGCAGCAAGGCCAATCGCTCTTGTTTAATCACAATGTTAGGTAAAAAGGTACTTCATCATACTTTGCTGACAAGACGACCTCCAAATATTTCTTTGACAAGATTTTCATGTTGTTCACTACTTTTATCCTTTGCCCTTGAATCCAGGAAGCATCTTTCCAATTTATCTAAGAAGCACTGCATAAATTCATGGGCATCCTCCTGCTGGTATCTTCTGAAACTAGATGAAAAATCTGATAGGGTCATGGATCACAACATCTTGGGGAATTTACCCCTAACATCTAATAAATGTCTTGTTTAATTGGTCAGAGTTGTAATAATCACCAAATGCACCTTTAAAAAAGCCTGTCTACAGGCAAAATAAACATGCTTTAATTTTGCCAGGCGTGGATTAGTGAAAGTTAAGAAATTGACCACAATAATAATGAGTTAATAGAAATTTGACAAAATTGTGAAAAAAGGATACGGTCCAAATTGTCCACAAATTTTCTAGGTGAAAGAACCCTTCCCGATGTAGCCAATGAAAGCTCAATGTAGTCACGGAAAGCACAAAGAACACAGAACCTGTCACTGCCGCCTAAAATTCCCAAATACATATATCAAAATCTCAAACATGAAAAACAAATAGGTGAAACCCCATGAAAGAATGACATTAAAAAGTAAAAATACAGTATAGCTTACCATCACAAGAAGCGGAATGACTGCAAGAACGAAGACCGTGGATCAGTGGCACAGTATGTGTGAAGCATTGCAAGATAGCATTCATAAAGCACGTGTTGCCAAGATTTGCTAGCCCAGCGCCCTGAGAAACAAATGTAAGAACAAAATTCAAAATCCACAAAATCACTAATCAAAAAAATAAAATTACAAAAGAAATCAATTACTCCAGAAAGCTTACCACCATAGATGACACCATGCCAGTAGCAGAAATAGGATTTATCGACGTCGTGCAAGTATCCTCAGGAGGCATCCAGGTTTCTTCAGGTGAAAGCTCTGAATTGCATGCTTCCCTATCAGTCACCGATAAAGATGCCGAAGGAGCGAGATTC
The DNA here is from genome assembly GCA_020226215.1 of Sindora glabra. NCBI lineage: Eukaryota > Viridiplantae > Streptophyta > Magnoliopsida > Fabales > Fabaceae > Sindora > Sindora glabra. Next base: position 19,114,937 of record CM035236.1, read on the forward strand.
TGACCTTCTTGCACTCCACTGGGGGAAGAAACTGAAGAACCCATTCGATCTGATAAAAAAGGAGCAGAAGGATGGTCATCATGTGCTTCGAATCCAGTAATAGTTTTCGCAGACCGAGGCACTGAAGGTGAAAATGAAGAAGAATCAGCAAAGGGCTGCTGAATCATAGGGGGGTGGATCTCCATTTCGGCAGGTTTTGAGAGATGAAATCAGGAGGAAAACGAAGATATAAATCAGATTTATGTATCTAGAAAGCCCCAAAATTTGGGAATATAAACATTTGGCTCCAAGTTTTGAAAGATGGAAATTTTGTAGATTTCGGTTTGATTTGGTTTTCATAGGGTAAACTTTGAGCGAAGGAGAGGAGGGAAGAAGAAATGAAAAATATTCAATTTTTGGCGATAATATTTCCCGCCAAACATTGGGACTCCTGTACAAATGCGCGCGATCTTGCACTCCCCGTTTCGATAGCATATGAAGCAACCAAAATTGGATTACTTATAATATTACATTGGGTTAATGGAGGTTTTACTTCTCGTATTTTCATTACATTTATAATTTTATTTTATGTAATTATATACTAAAATTAAAAATAATTTATAATTAAATCCACATTATCAAATAATATTAAATCCAACTAATAATATTATGTGTGCTTATTAAATTTACATACCGGTACTTTGATATTTTGAATTATTATGTTTACCATGCCAAAATTCATTTAGGTTCCGTTTATTTTATTGGAAAATATTTTTTATAAAATATAGTTATAAAAATAATAATATAAAAAAAATATTTTACTTATTTAATATTAAATATAAAGAGTTTGGAGAAAGTAATTTTCTCTATTTCATAAAAAAATTTGCTTTCCTTCATTTCTAAATTTTTAAGTATCATTTTTTTTAATTATCAATATAAATAATATATCATTCCTTTATTAATTTATATATAAATAATATTTTTCTACAAAAATTATTTTCTAATGAAACAAACGAAACCTTAATAATATATGCTTATCTTATAAAAAAATCATTTTTTATTAATTTTTTTAGAAGATGGAAAATAAATAAATTTCTTATATACCTCAAATTTCACATCACTATCCTGCAACCCGATCAAATTCAAAATTAGTTATTGTTGCATGGATTTAACACAAGTTGATTGAGTGTAAGGATTTGGATAATTTAATTTAATAAGTGAATTTAAAGGTAAAAAAGTATATTCAATCCCTTAATCTATTTATTTGCCTAAACGTTGTAATGCCCCTACCACATAATACTAGTTTTCATGTTTAAATTTACAATGTTTTGTCTTTTTTTACTTTAATTCCTTTAATAATTCTTTTATTCTTTTAATAATATTTGTCTGAATTTCTCTTATTTCCTTTTATTACTTTCTTCAACCCTCTCAAACCTATGCACTGGTTTTTTCCTATTCTTTCCATTTGTAATTTTATCATATATTTAAATCTTTTTCTTGCTTTCATTTGTATCTTCACACTTCATTTTGACTATGTTTGACCATCAAATTATTATCATTTTATTTATTATTACAATTAAAATGAACAACTTTACTCTTCATTTCACATTTAAACAAGTAATAGTAAATAACTTTGCTTCTCACGCTAAAGCCAATGAACGACTTTCCTTCCCTTTTTTTTCTTCTATTATCGGTGTTATGGGTTTTGACAAGAGTAAAAATTTTTGCCTAAACAACAAATCTATCTATCTTCTTGTTAGGAGATTGCTTTGATTATAGTCCGGTGAAAGTACTAGTAAAGATGGTAGATGTTTTGAAGATTTCTATTTATTGGAGATCAATGAAGAGCTCTGCTACAACATGCATAAAGGAAAATTAAAGTAAGTAATATAATGTTTGTTGGGAAAAAATCAGGTTGGTACTATTTCTTGCAATTTATTGCAACAAGATAACCTTCAAGCCCACTTTCTTTCATTTAAATTCACTCATAAATAGTAAATTACCACAAAACTCAAAAGATCCAAAACAACATACTTATAATGCATTATAAAACAAATAAAAGGACTAAAATAGAAGCCTCTAAATCCCATATGATCACCACGTAGTCTCTGCAAAGCAACTTGACAAATTGAATGAAACCACCATAAAAATTATTGAAAAATTATAAAAAACAAACTCAGCTAATACTATACCATCAGAAATTAACATTTTTAGCCTTTAGCAAGTTTCAACCAATGTAAAAATTAGCATTTTTACACTTTTTTTTATTTAAATTCACTCATAAATAGTAAATTATCACAAAACCCAAAAGATTAAAACAACATACTTACAATGCATTATAAAATAAACAAAAGGACTAAAATAAAAACCTCTAAATCCCATATGATCATCACATAGTCTCTGCAAAGTAACTTGACAAATTGAATGAAACTACCGTAAAAATTATTGGAAAATTGTAGCAAACAAATTCAGCTAATACCATATCATTAGAAATCAGCATTTTTAGCCTTTAGCAACTTTCAACCATTGTAAAATAGTAACTTTATACAAATCAACATTGTTAAAATGGGTCATCAACAGATAAATCATACATCCTTTTAAATAGTTTGTGTATATGGATTATCTTAATCTTAACTTTACGAAAAATATTACTATTTATGTGTATATATGTAATATGTATGTTTAAACAAAAACCTAGAAGTTAGAATGATGAACATGCATCTTACTATCACTAATCTCACATAATAATTATTTGCACACTTAATCGACATGTTACTCTCGAAAATCTTCATGTTTTTGTTTATATGATAAACAAAAACATGGAAGCACACATGTTTTATATTTGGCGTGTTGTTCACATAAAAGTAAGCAGAAATATGTTACTTTTTTATACCAAACAAAAACATGCAATCCCATATGTTGTTTGTAGATTATATTTTATAACGAACTTCAATTTTAACTCTATCACTCAATTTTCAATCCAAACATCATAATAAAATAGATAGTAATATGTTATTTTAGTCATGTTATTATTTGTATCACAAAGAGAAATATGAAAACACGTATATTGAAAATGTACATGTTTTATATTCTTTGGCATCATGTTACTATTTGTATACCAAGCAGTAACATACAATCCCTCTTGTTATCTTTATATTACATCTTGTAAGGAACTTTATTTTTAACTCGATCAATTCATTTTCTAGTGCAAACATTATCATGACAGTATATGTCCTGCTTTACTATAATTTAAGCTTACTTTAGGCACAATATAGTTACTCAAATAGTAACATATATAATGATTATTTTCTCAAGTTATTGCAATGCACTTATTGATAAATAGTAACATCTAATCCCACATGTTATGCTTCAATTTTTTCTCAAAGAATTTTAGTTTTTACTTGATCAATCTATATTGAGTCTAAATATTAGCATAACAATCCTTGTATTATTTTTTCACACCTTAATTTAGCTTTTCCAATGATTTATTATTTGGCACTAGATAGTAATCACATAGTAACACATAAATAATTGTACACTTTTTAAGTTCATTTCATCACAATAATAAAAGATAATAATATATTGTATTATACTTCAAACCTTTACATGTTACTATTGTAGGCAAAACAGTAACATGTACAATAATTATTTTTATTATTTTAGTTCAATGCATATATAATAGTTGATGTCACTTTTTTGCTTGAAACTATACTCTTAATAATGATTAAGAAGTACTCTTTAACTGTGGGAGTATTTTATATTTTTTAGCATGACATTATTTTTTCACTGATGTTACTATCTTTCACAAAATAGTAACATGATATTGTCCAATTTTTAGCTTGATTTATGATGAATCTAATCAAGACATTTTTCTTATTCTTGAACAACAAGGCAGTAAAACAACTAAATAAAGAGAAGTAATTGAACGGGGAACCAAATGATAATTAGGAAGCACTATTTAATTAAGGGAGCATTTCATGTTTTTGGCACAATATTACTATTTGCATAAAAAATAATAGCTTCATTTTTTTACTAATGTTACTGTCTTATACGAAACAGTAACATGACATTGTCCAATTTTTAGCCTAATTTATGATGAATTTAATCAAGATATTTTTCTTTATCCCTAAATAAAAAGGCAACAAAACGACCAAACAGAGAAAAAGCAAAAATGCAAATTAAGTCAATCATATTTTCTAGTTTTGACTTATTCCCTAACATATAAATAGGATGACTGAGAAGAGAATAAGAAATGAAAAAATCACTAATAAATAGATCCTTAAAATTCGCACACAATATTTGAACTAAATCATCATAATTTGTATTAGTGTTAATATTCAATATCACAATTTTCACCCTTACACTTACATATGAGCAACAAATATTGCTTCATTGACAAAAAATTACACTTACCTGATAATAATGCAATTTAAAAAAAAGGTGATTGATGTGCATGTCGCAATGCATCAAAATTGTATTAAAATTAGTTGCTAAAAGATAATGTAAAACAGTGGCATAACCAGGCTGTATCTCTAGTGATCATTTAATTTTACCTTTTCTAAATGATTTCCTAACAATATATATACAATTATTGAATTATTTATGCAATAAAAATGTGAAAAACTAATGTAAACAAAATGCAATATAATAAAATAGAATGTTGTGCAGAAATAGAATATAATATATATATGTTGTGTAATGTATGCTATATGTTGTTTTATACAATATGTGCAATACAAAATGCAGAATTAGGGAGGTTGGTTGCATGAATTTAAATAATTGATAAGCACAAAAATTAAGCTTAAAACAGAAGTAAAATAGAAATAAAATAGAAGAAAATTCAATAGAATCAAACAGCTAATTCAAAGAAATTGAGAGCCCTAAATTGGATTAATTATATATCAATTAGGATTTGACTTTTTTTCTAATTAATTCTTTAACCCTAAATTACCCGGAACCCCTATAATAATCCGTTAATTCTATGCTAGACAACCGTTTAAGATTTGATCAATTAAGATTGGCCGATTAAGCAACCACTATAATCTCTATGTTAGATCGAAATTCATTTAATGACAAAATTTAGTTAAATTGAGAAATTAAATTAGAAACCTCCAAATCAACCTCTCAACTCTCTGACCCTATATGTGAAAATGTGATTTACCAACCATAATTCATCAACAAAATAACAAAGAAATCAGAAATCATAAAGAAAAATATCAATTATACCAAATCAACATCCAACACAAGTATTCTTAATAATTCAGCACAAGTAAATAGGGAAAGAAGAAAATTAATTAAGAAAAATCAACATTATAAATTATAATCTCATAATCCTTAAGAAGAGAGCTTCAAACTCCTTGAATCAACCTTAGAAAATTAACCCTCCATGGTTGGAAGACAAAAGCTTAAAGAAGAAAAAAAAATGTGTTGTTGATTGTATGTAATCAGATTGTATAATTGTATGATTTGTTACCCATCCCCTCATCTTCATTTATATCTGATAAAACCCATAGAATCCTAATCCTAGTCCTCTTAGGATTACAAAAATTAAAGCCTTGCTAATCCTACTCCTTCTAAGATTGTTAAACTTAGCAATTTTGTCTAAAAGGTCCAGCAGTGAAATCTCGCTGGTCTAACTTCCATCTGATGAATTACCCTTAAAATGATATAGTTTTACTAATATTTTAATTTAAGGTTGTAAGCCTGGGTCTTAGAAAAATTTGAACACTGATTTCACCTTAATCGGACCTCTATAGCTTTAGATATAGCCCAAATACCAAAACTGGTTCAGCTGAGATAGAATGATGCCTTCAACTTCTTAACCACTTTTGTCTTCCAAAACATCCAAACTGGGCTTGGATTAAAATATAAAAATTGTAGATCTCTCTTTTATCTTTCCATCAATATAAAGTTTACCTCAATCCAATATCCAGAACCCAATATATGACTGAAAAATAGAAATAGTATCAAAATTTAGCATTTATCGAATAAATTTAAAAACTTGTAAAATTAATCCAAAATTATAAAACAAGGCCTAATAAGTGAAATTAAGCAAATGTAACATCTAAGAGACATAAAATAAGGAAAAATAAAATAGTAAAAAATTTTCTCATTAGCGATCAACAAATGCAATGATAATTGGAAAATAGAAAAAATCAATCAATTGTAAATACTAAAGAAGGATTGAGATTCAAAATAAACATACAAAGTGTTAAAACTGGATAAGAAATAACAAAAAGTCTCATATAAAAAGGATAAAAATGAAAAATAATTAAAAAAATATGTTTTAGGAATATAATAATAATAATTTATAAAATTGGTACTTCTTTGAAATAAAAATTAACACTAATACCTCTTTAAAAAGAGAAGTCGAGGAAGTGGTACTACAATGTAATTTATCAATGTTTGTTTGATTGAAATTTTAAACTTCAAATTTTAATTGAATATAAATTTTACTCCTAGAAAGTTCTTTTTTTTTTTTTGCTTTTGTTCTTTATGCGATAGGTTTTAACAAGTGATATGCTTTATTGATTAGCTTTTATTTTGTTTGTTTTAAATAAAGTCCCTTGAGGTGAAAATTGAGCGTAAATTATAGCACTATTTCAATTGCAATTTGATGAAAGGATATTAGTAAAGATGGAGGATATGCTGAACATTCCTCTTTTATAGAAACTAGTAGAGAGCTATAGGAATGCATGCATAAAAAAGAATAAAGGTAAGTGATATAGTGTTTGTTTAATTGAAATTTCAAATTTCAAACTTCAAATTTACCGAGTAAGATTATATTATAAATATAATTATATAAATGTTAAATATAAGATTTTATTTAATTATGTTCAAGGAAGTTTACTTACTATAAAATAAAGTTTAAATAATGTAATATTAATATATTTTAATATTTTACAACTATAAAGTGAAGTTTGTTTAGTATGTGTAGTGTTAGGAAATGTTATTATATACTTAAGTTGATTTTTCCTGCTATTGATTTGATATCTTATAATTTCTTAGGACTGGACTCTTCTTGATGAAAAATTTTGCCTCTCTTTTTCATACTTGTGCATTTTATCCTACTCTCATTTCTTTTCTAGAGGAGCTCAAAGGTATGCTCTATTTATTTAGGTGTTATTGTGCTACTGAAAAGTTGTGCCCGATTTTCCTTTTATATGCTTTCTTCTTTGCTAGAAATGGCTTTAAGGTGAGTTATTTTTAGTTTGAAAGCTTTGTTTCTTCTTATTTTGCTAAAAATCATGCTCTTTTATTTATTTTTGGTACTATACAAGTATGGTGTATGTTTTGGAACTTTATTCTTGAACAATCATGAGCGAGAAAATCTATATTGTTGCCTTTGTTAACTAATACTTGAATATAGTTTGTGTTAGACTTAACAACTATAGGGTGTTGCTTTAGATATTTCAATATCTGCATATGTGTGTGTTTCAAAACTTTAGTTTTTTTTTTTTTTTTAAAAAAGCAAAGCATGTTATACTTAGTATACATATTTAGTTATAAATGCTTAGATATCTATAGGTACTTGTACTTTTATAGCTTTAATCTTCCAAACTAATTAAGGTAACAATATAGACCTATAAGTATTATTTAATGATTAAGTAAGGATAAATTTTATAAGATATTTTTGGAATGTCCATAGTTTGAAGTTGTTGTCCATTTTGACAAGGATAATGTCTAAAAGTGTGATGCAAAATAAAGCCTTAAGAAAAGAATAGTTATATTTATTATAAATTACAAGTTTCTTTAATCAAATATTAATCATTTCTATCAATAATGTAGGTTTCAATCATTAAGAAGGTTTTTATGTAATTATAACATGGATTTTTTCATCATGTGCTTCTGTTTTTACTTAGTATAAATTTTTATATAGTAATAGGACATATTTTATATATCAATTAAGACATGTATGGTCCTAGCTGTGTGTGACAACTATTGTCTTGAGTTTTTGTAGTTGTGCCAGAAAAGATGAAAATTGCACTTTCATAGGCAATTTCTTACCTGACAGTGATGAAAATTTAAGGATTAGAGTGAGAGTTGTTCACATGTGGTATGCACTACTATCAAAGTATTCAAGTGAAGTTTCTTGCATTAATATGGTCCTTTTGGATGAACAAGTGATGAAAACATTGATTAAGCATAAAATGATAATCGAAAATAAAAATTTCTATTAAAACATTCTATTTCTATTAAGATATTAAATGACGTGTATGTAAGTAGATTTTTGAATCATTAAATTATGTCTTCATATTAACATTGAGGTGGTTTTATAGTATGATTTTAGATAGCCAATGTATGGTAATGTTTATGAACTATATTCCTAGTTATCTTTGTAGAATAGATTAAAAAGCACTACTTAATAATTTCTTATAGTATCATATTGAATGATATGTATATAAGTTAATTTTAAAATATGGTTGCACATGAATAACTTAATGTAATGATATGTGTAGAACAAAAAAATTAAAGCTTTTGTGTGTAGAATAGGTTTAGTTAATCGATATAAATTTATTTTGGCTGAAAGACGATGTTATATGATTCAAAATTTTCATGTTGTATTAAATGATAGGCTATATAGAGCAACTCAACATCAGTGTTGAATTAATTTCAATTGAAGCACAAACGTAAGATCGTGTGAAGCTTAAATTGATCTCTTTAGCTTTGAGTTTATGCCATTTGAAGATGTCTACTTGGAGATGATTCCAAGGCATTATTTATTTGATAAGTTTAAACTTTGATGTACATTATGTTTTTATAAGTTTTTTAGTACAAGTTATTATTAATATGTATTAATAAAATGTAATGACATTTTTCTTCACTGACATTATTGGTGAAATAGTAAACTTCTAGTTTGTTTAAAAAGGTGTTATAAAAAATAATGATGGGAGGAAAATGCAAATGCTTCTACAGGATGATAGGTGTGTATATATATGTGAGATTAACATTATATATATAAATGTGCTACTCTAATATTTTAACTTGACAATATGAGGTAATTAAATTATGTTTTATGGGTTGACTTTGCTAATATAACTGTGGCTGAGCTAACTACCATAACTAACACTGATGTAGTTGTTGTCATTCTCCTAATTAAAGGAACATCACTAACAAGTGAAAAGTCTATTTTTTTATTACTATACTAATATAATGGATTGTTGTATTATTATTTTGTTAGTGACTAATCATGCTATTTTTTTTCAATCCAAATAGTGTTATCTTGACTAATTCTTTGAATACTACTAAGGTAATGTTTAACTCACCAATTTTTTGAAGTTGGCCAATTCAAGCAAAGGTGTATGGAGCAGGCTGTGAGATAAATTGAAGTTAATATTCATTACATTTTTATTTTAATTAAGAAACTTATAACATACTTATTGTTTATCTTTTAATAATGTACTTTTGGTCTATAAGCTTATGTTGACTAATTTGAGTCTTTCACAAAAATTAAGTTAATCTATTTTTAGTCAAGCAAGCTCATTTATAAATGAATCCATTTTGTTTAGAAACAAGAAAAATCTAATTAAAATAAAAAATTGTGATAATGTAAGGATAACATTACAATGATTTCATTTCATTTCACTTGAGCATATACAGATAGAAATGCCAAATTATGATAGCTATTTAAATTATTAATTTTCTGACAGTAATATATTATTATTGTAGTCTTGCAAGTGTTCCACTATAGCGATGATCTAGAGGATACAAAGTAATTATAATTAGTTTTATAATGCCTATAACTTTTATAAGAAAGTTGTGAAGCATGTTGGTGATTAATTTTTTTGTTACCATTTCAACAAGGTAGTTATCTCTACAATTCCAAGGTAATAAATTATATGATTAATATTTTACAATATAGATTATATGATACTTGAAACTTCTTCATTTTGTTTCTTATGTGTTTACTAAAAAAAAAGAAAATTTATCTGCTTTCATTTAAAACTTTAGAGTCTAAGTAATGGTTATGGATAAAAATGGATCAGCTTCATTTGTTCTATTTTTTCATAAGGTCATTCAATTCATTAAAAAAGATGCAACTTAATTAAGGAAGGACTTGATTAAAGTAAATTAGCTATTTATGTAGTTAAAATTTTACTTATTGTTGTACTCTTTTTTTAACTTGGTAATGAAAATTATTGCAGCAAGATGATCAATTTGGGTTTTCAAAGGAGTTAGATCTACTTAAAAGGAAAAAAATTGCTTTCTAATGTTGAAATAAGTGATTAGAATATAAAAAATAACAAGCGCTTCTAGGAAGAAAATCCTTATGAAGTTATTCTTATAAATGATAGTGCAATTAAGGTTGAGCAAGGCAATCTCAACTTTGTTGATGTTAGTCAAGTAAGATAAGTTGTAATTTAAAAAACTATACTTTTGAATTGCAAAGCTATAATAATTTATGGAAGATTTCCTACATATGATTTTACTTTAGGGTTCTTCAATTAAAGTATCTTCAAGCTACTACGTTGATTTTCAAAATTTGTTACTGACTAGAATTTAGAATGTAATTATTTCACTCAACTCATATTGTTTACTTAGATTTTAAGATTTATGACTCTTATTATAATTTTCTACAATTCCAGAATGATGCTTCAACTGCTTTATTGACTGAAATGCAAATGTCTTCTAGTAATCTAACGCTAACAAAGATGGATGATTTAGAGAAGGAGGATAAAACCATTAGAATAGGTGACATGCTGACCCCTCAAATGTCATGCACGAAACCTCAAAGAAGATCAAGATAGAGCAACTTGGTTAATTTAGTAATAAGAGTTATGTTTTTTAAGAGCTATGATCTCCATGTTGAAGGTAAGTGAGCAATTTAAATATAATGAAGAATGATTGACACTACTTTTGTTTTTTAACCTCATTAATGTGATTATTAAGAGTTACTTAACGTATCTTGCTCTAACATAGCACTCACTAGTCAAATAGTAAACGTGACAATATTAATATTAATATCAATTATAATAGTGTGTACTTCATTAGGCTTAATTTTTTATAATTTTCTAACAAAAAAATATAACTTTAGTAAGAAACCTGTAGCACTATTGATTTTTTGCTTAAGTTAGATTTAGATTTTGTGGTAGTTGTTCTATGATGTCTTAATTTATATTGTACTGAAATGAAGTTACATCTCATTTCACCATCAATGATAGAAAAGTTCTGTGATATACATGTGAGTTTTTTAGCCAATTTTGAATTGAATTTTCATAATAAAAGTAGATAGAGTTACTTCATTTGTGAATAGTTTGTTAAAAGCTACCTAATGCAGAAATAGTATATGATATAATAATTAATGGGTAGTATATAAGTGAAGAGAAAGATAAATAATGATAAAAAATGTAGAAATAAGGAATTTACAATGCTATTTATAAAATTCAAAGGATATGTATAGATGGATTAAAGTTAGATTTATTATTTTATCTTTTGCATCATCATCATCATCATCATCATCATCATTATTATTATTATTATTATTATTATTATTATTATTATTATTATTATTATTCAAATAAATATTAGTATTATTCATATTTTTAGTGACAACAATGTTATAGTTTTTACATAAAATTTGATTTGAATATATGGATAATTCAACAAAGAATTTCCTTTTTGTAATAATAGAGAATTTCTCCTTGAGTAATTTATCTAATTTTTAAAATAGAAAATGTATTAGTTATATGTTCACAAAAATGTAAAAAATGCATGAACCTAATGCAAGTACATATATATAATATTAAATGCAAATAATAGGCATTTAGTAAGAAGTCCATATATATATTAATAATTAATAACTGAGAATGATCAATATTAGTGAAAGGATATCTTTATATTGAAGAAAGAGTGATTGTGCATTTAGATGCAAGTCAAGTTATAAAAAAAAAATACACTATCAACATTCTCGGATAAATATAATGCATAGCTAAAAAGATGATTTGCTATTTTTCAAGAAATCCAAACAAGTTCCATAAATGATTTAATACTTAGTATGCCGACTGAAATTGTGCCAAAGAATAATTATGCCATAAAAGTTATTTTTCAACATTAAACTTCCATATGATTTAGCTTTCTACAATACTATATACAAAGGTGACCCATTTTTTCAGTTAACAAATATTTCTTATGGTTTGGTTTTAAAATTTTCAATATCTCTAAGGACTTTTAAATGGTAATGACAGAATAGGTTATGATTTTTAATATTCAATTAGCAAGTAATTTTTTTAAAGCTACTAACTATAAAGTTTTCTAAATTAAATGAAAAATACAATCTTAAAATGAATAAATATAATGACCTTCAATAAATAGAACGATGAGTAAAAAGAGGGAGACAAATATGTAAGAATTTAAATTAAAAATTATATAAAATTCAAGACATCATGAAAATGAAATTAATGTGAAAGCATACTTTCATCGTAGATTTAGTTCTCCTAGACAAATTAATATTTAGATTAATACCATAGGCATAGATCTTTCTCTCCTCCTCTTAAAGTGTGTGAGTTTCAATGGGATAAGCCAATGATTGAATTAAGTTAGGAGTGAAGAAGGGATCTAATCAATATAAATAAAATCTTACCAGGTACTCCTATTATGAGCTTGAAAAAGGTATAAACCTACACTTTAGCTTTCAAATCCATTAATCTAAAATTAGGTATAAGTCCAAGTAATAGATTACTTTAATAATTGTACTTTAAAAAATAAAAATCTCTCAGATCATTGTTAAGGTAATTTTATGAAAAAAATAAAATACTTATAATTAATAATAGCTCATGTAAAAATTCTAATATTCTCCCACTTAGGTAATATTAATTGTAAAGAATTTATTTTATAAAATATTTCATTTAAAAATGACTCTCAAGCTAAATATAAAATTTAGAACATGTGGCCATGATTTTAAAAACACGCTATCTAAGAGATGATACCTAAAACATAACTTACATTTAAGCAATCAACAATATCGAATCATGAAGGTAATTGCATTATTATCAATGCAAGTTATTCTATGATTACATATATCATCAATTACTTAAATATAAGTTATTAATGTGAAAATGTAGCAAGAAAAATAGTATTAAAAAGTGTGATCTAACAAATATGTTATTTTTCTAGTTAGTCCTTAGTGATTTTTCCACAACAAGCTCAATAATAAGTTAGGAAAATCTTTTGACAAAAATAAATTTAATTATTTTAAAATTTCAAAATAATGTCAATTAAGAGACAAATATCAAACATAGGAGCTAACAACTGATACTGAGTCCTAGTCCTTATAAATCTATTAGGTAGAATGTCTCTAAATTTTAAAATAATATCAATTAAGAGATAAATATATAGCTTAAAAATTAGTGATTGACACCAAATCTTAACCCTAATAAATCTATTGTTAAAATACCTCAAAGTTTAAAAATGGTGTTAACTAAGAGATAAAAATATATATAAAGAACTAATTAACAAATAACAAATCTTGGTCCTAATAAGATATCATACAAAATATCATATTAGACCTAATATCTAACCTTTATCAACATAATTTTCATTATTCCAATATGGTGCGTATAGAAACCATATATACAAACTCAAGAGCTAATGACTGACACCAAATTTTAATCCTTATAATTATAATTATTAGTATATTTCACAATATAGAGATACATGTATTGATAAAGAATTTAATAAATTACATATATAAATACACAATAATGTACTAATATGATCAAAAGAAAATATGATAAAAATTAAGTAAATTACAAAATAATATACAGGACATATGTATCTTGTGTACTGATAAACACAGTATAATTATCAACTAAAATTAAATATTCTATATAATAGAGAATTTCCATTAATCAAGCATATTATAGGCTTTTAAACATCCTATAAATATAAAAATTTTGGTTTAAAATTTTTTTAAATTTAACATACATATGTTAGCAGTATATAAAATTATGATTTCTTAAATCATCAACTTGATATAATAACATAAATCAATAATCAAAAGAAATCAATTATATAATTAATTTTGGTGTCTCAAGTCAATCGTTTACATAATTATCAAAATTAGATACTAAAATCGATATCAAGTTAATGTAATAAGAGAATTTTCTAAAATATATTTTTAGAAATTACCTGAACAAGTATTAATAAAAATTATTTGAAAAATTCTCATGGTAGCAACATATAGTATTGACTAAAAAAGTATCTTTTAAAAATTTAAAAAAATAGATTCACAATATATATGTCAAGAATTTTATAAATTACTTTATATTGTGCTTAAAGAAATACACAATAACTTATATATCAAATTCATTACTATTAGTAAAAATATGCTTAATAAAAATTACTTCAAATATTATGCATATAAAAAAATATTTAATGAGCTTTCCACTTCTTTATTATTCATGTTTATTGATAAACAAATGTACATAATAACATAAGTCTTATGTTATTACATGCTAAACAATATAAATAAATTTTAATATTTAAATGCACTCATACAAAGTAAAGTAATTTCAAATATTATCAAATAAATTCTTTAACATAGGTATCACATTTTATAATACAAATTAAATTTTATAACATTAAATCAAAATCCCACTAATGTGAAGATTTGATGCAATTCCTAAAAATTATATACTATTTTGAAATATAATTATTTGTATTAATTAATTAATAATTTATTTATCAAATATAATTTTTAAAGGAACTTGTATATAATTCCACTTCAAAGAAGGAAAGAAGAAAAATTATATTTGATAACTAATGAGCCATAATGCTATAAATAATATAAAATTTAATTTATTATCACGTAACTAAAGTTATACAATAGTATATGTTATTCTCAAAATTAATTAATCTAATAACTCTTTAAAATATAGGAGAGCTAAATTTAGTTATACAAATCATATAATAACACATAATAGATAAAGGAAAATTTTGTTATATATTAATAGGGTTTACATAAGAATTCCTAATACATAATTATAAATTCCTTTTTCAGCAGAACATATAGTATATATTAAGTTCTCTTTTAATATATTAACTTAGTTGTATAAAAGATAATATGATATTTGAAGAACTATCTTCTTTGGATAGATAACCCTTTTAAACTAGTTTACCCTTATAACCCAATTAAAATAATATGTTTTGAATATACGTTGAAAGAAAATGATTAATTAAAAAGATAGCACCTTCACCATAAAAGTAAAAGAAACAATATTGGAAGCAAGAATATAACTCCTTTTCCATTGACATAAGAGTAATATATATTTCTACAATATTTTTTTTGGGTAGAAAATATAGCATGTAAAAAACCTCCTAATCACAAAGCCAACTAAGAGAATACTTTAGCATTGGAAACATATCCCCTTTAGGCAGACATATTTTAAAAACCAAAGCAACTCTAGAAATTTATATATTTCATAAAACATCCCTAATTAAAATATGTAACACCCCCTTTAGGCAAGTAGTTGCATACAATAATCATAAATCTATCCAGTATAATATAACTCAAAGACTTTATAATCAATATGAATAATCTCAATTTGGTGATAATTATCCACAATAAACCATAAAATTTTTTAAAAGATTTGGGATACAAAAATTGTTAAAAACAATGATCTTTTAAGAACAAATAACATGTGATCGATTCTAATGTAAAATAATAAATGATAACAAAATTAAAATGTTCTTACATCCAAATTACCTTAATTTTAATCTTTTCGCATATAAACATATTTTAAATTTGTGCAATTTAAAAAGAATAATGAGGCTTAAATTATAGATTTATTTTGAAAATTAAATCTATTATTAAATTAAGATCAATATGAGAATAAATTTATAATTTTACCTGAATCCCTTTAACATATTTCTTTTAAAAATATAAATTAATTAAAAATAGTTAAAATAATATTAACATAATTCAGTAATACACCTTACTTGGTCCATACCCATTATAAATAAAAAAAAATTGTAGATATAAATATCATGTATAAAAATGATATTAAAAAAATTCACAAATACCATGTGTTTAATAATATATATTTACAGCAAAAGAAATTATGTAAACAAATTAAAATGTAATATGTTGATTTTGGATAAAATAATCATGTTGAGGAGTATATAAATATTACAACATTCTTTCCTTTAGGTAAATAATGAAGTACATAAAAACCTCTTAAAATTAAAGTCAACTAGAATAATACGTTATTGTTATAAATTTATCCCCTTTAAATAAATAAAATATATAATAATAAAATTACTTCACTAAATTAATTTTTTATTACAACATATAGCAATCCTTTTGAGCAGGTTATTGTATAAAATAATTAAAAGTTATTTTATTAGATTCATTTCTAATTATAACATACACTTATCCCTATAGACAGATAAATAAGTGAAATGATTAAAAATCATCTTCATAAGTATTTATTAATAGATCAAATACTTATAAATCAATATGAAATAATTTCACTTTAATGATCGTTATCCAAATTAATCTATAAGTTTCTCACAAGAACTGAGATATTAAAATTATGCCCAAAATTATAAAATTAATTTATTGATTATAATAATAACATGATTAGTTCATTAAGGAATGCTAAACAATATGTATAAATACTAATCATTAAAACTATATTACATTACAACACAATTTAAAATTTTTTTTTTACTTTAATAAAAAAAATATTGCTTGATTGTTAATGTTACCTCACTAAAATTACTTTAAACAAGAATTTTTATAAAATATCATCACCTTGTCATGATAAGGGTGAAATAGAAATCAATAATCTATCAGACTAATTGATGGCAAATTATTATCAAGTAAGATGCTTAAAGTATAATATTTTTTTACCTTATGCTCTATATAATAATTATCTTAACATTAAATTTCAAAAATAGCAAATAAGAATCTTAATAGATAACTATTGAAAATATAATAATTTTTTATTTTATTTTTACTAATAAAATTTTCTTTGAGATAACAATCATCCAAAATAATTTTAAGAATAAAAATAAATTAACAAAGTAAAAAAATATTCTATATAATATTAAAAATGCAATATGGTAGTTCGAGAGTACATAAATAATAAAAATATTTAGGAGTATATAAAGAAAAATGCTATATTCTTTTCTCTTTAGATAGAAAATATAGTATGTAAAGATCTGACTATCATTAAAGTTAATGAAAATAATACTTTAAGATTGGGAATTTATACCTTTTGGGATGATAAATTTTAAATATTAACATATGTCCAAAAATATTTTAAAAAGTCAATTTCTAATTAAAATACACAATTACCTCCTTTAGGTAGGTAATTGTTTTAAATAATTAGAAACTAATTTTATAAATATTAATAACTTGAGAATCTTATAAACTAATACAATCACTTTAATAATTATTATTCAAAATTAATCCAAAAGTCTCTTAAATAAAAATTTAGGATAATAAAAAAATATTCAAAACTATCATTCAAATAATTTTTAAAATTAATAAGAAGCAAAATGTGATCATTCTATAATATGGTACTGTATAAATTGCACTTATATTGATCATAAGAGCTCTAAATTGCTTTAAATTTCACAATTTTAAGCTTGATTCAATAAAAATATTTAAATGATTATTTTAAATAATTTAAATATATATATATATATATATATATATATATATATATAATGAGTTATAAATCATAAAGGTTGAATTTCGTACATTTTAACTAGCTAAGGAACCTTTTATATTACTTTCAAAATAGACAGTTTATAATTAATATTAAAAATAATGAATTAATAAAAAGAGAAAGACAAGAGTAATTTTGATATATTACCTCGTATTTCCTTTAACTTTCTACCATCTAAGCATGTGTCAAGCTAAGTTAGAAAAAATAATAAAGCTTAATCCAAAATGCAATTTTTAATGGCAAATAATGCATTGAAATAAAAAAAAGTCACACACACACACACACACATATTAAAACTTCATTCATTCAATTCATTTCAGATTATTAATAGATAAATTATGCATAATATATCTTATAAATCACAAATTAGAAGGGTATTTATGATAAAATAAAAATGATGATTGATGAACTTGACATACACTAAATCCAAATTTAGTGTAAAATAATTTTGAAAGATTTTTTTAAATTATTCAATGAAATGAAAAACTTACAGAAACATAAGATTAGGATTTATTCATTATTCAATCGATTTTCATAATAATAATAATAATAATATTAAATTATTGCAATTTTAAAATCATGAAATTATCCAAAAGTAACTATTAAAAATTGGTCATATCAAAATTGATAAAATAATTAAATCAAAATAGTAGATAATTTCAAATAATCTGATAAAATTAATCAAATTAAAATAAATGACAAAATAAACATATAAAATAAGAGTTATTTATATCAAATCAATCAAATTTGATTTTTTTAAAATTATATATATTACATATATAATTAATTCAAAATGATAATAATTATTGTTTATTTTATAATATATAACAATATTATTATTTTAATCATCTGGACATATAACATTCGACATAAAAGAGAATTATATAATC
This sequence comes from Sindora glabra, assembly GCA_020226215.1. Lineage (NCBI taxonomy): Eukaryota > Viridiplantae > Streptophyta > Magnoliopsida > Fabales > Fabaceae > Sindora > Sindora glabra. Next base: position 19,133,481 of record CM035236.1, read on the forward strand.
TACAAGGTTTTCATCATCCTCTTTAAAATTTTTTTCTATTATTATCTAATTATGAAAATTGAATTTAAGTAAAACAAAGAATATTGAATTACTATCTCATGAGTACCTTATATATTAACACTCAAATTTAATGCATGTTTGCGCATATGTGATATTTAAAATCATATTTGCTAGACATATTTAGAAAGTAAAATTTTTGTCCTTTGTCAAAATAAAAATTATGAATCAAAACCCTTAATGGTGGCTAATTTTGATATTTATGAATAATTCAAATTTGAAAATAGATAGTAATTATTGTTGAATATTTTGAATATATAATGATATACAATTGGATCCTAAATTTATACAAGAAGGTTCTAATAACATATGTAAGAATTTAAATTAAAACTTGTATAGAATTTAGAACACTATGAAAATAAAATTAACATAGAAGTGTACCTTCATTATGGATTTAATTCTCTTGGACAAGGTCGTATTTAAATGAATACCACAGGTGTAGATCTTTCCTCTCCTTCTTTTAGAGTGTGCGACTTGTAATAAAATAAGTCAATGATTGAATTAGATTAGGAGTAGGGAAGGAACTTAACTAGTATAAATAAAATCCTATTAGACTCTTCTATTACAAGCCAGAAGAGGTATAAGTCTACACTTTAATTGTCAAACACATTAATCCAAAATCAAGTATATATGAGTTCAAGTAATTGATCACTTTAATAATTGTACTTTAAAAAATAAAAATCTCTTGAATCATTATTCAGTTAGTTTTATCAAAAAATAAAATAAAATAAAATAAAATAAAATACTTACAATTAATAGTAGCTCACATAAAAATTCTAAGATGATATTTTACATTAATAATGAATTGAATTTAAATTTTTTTATAAAGTCTTGCAATTTTTTTCTAAAAATTATTGCAATATGGATAGTCATACAAATAATTTCTAAAAAAAATATTTTAAATGTTGATAATATTTATAGTGTGCATGACAAAAGTTGTTTTCTTCAATATTTAAAAATTCAAAAATTATTATACTAATTAAGTTTTCATTACTGCATGATTTGTGTATAAGATTATATTATTCAATAAATTTCTTATATATTTTAATATGTTTTTAGTATATAATATTCAATAACTGGTATGAGCTTTCCTTCAAAATTGGTTAAACATGGTTGAAGTAAGGTATAATTGGTTAAAATTTCAATTATTTAAAACAAGCAAACATTAGTTAAAAGTAAAAGTAATGGAAATAGTGATAATTGATAAAATTTTCACATTTTCATTATTTTATGACTCCGTAGAAACAAATAATTCAAATGACAATAGAATTGTAATCATGGAAAAATGGAAAAATAAGTAAATAAAGAGAAATAAGTAATTTTTAGAACAATGATCTTTAATAGACCTTAAGGTACAATAATGGTTGGACGCATAGTAAGGCAATTTGACTTTTGTTGATTTGACATATTTTCACTCAAATGTATATCACCTTTCCAATTTCCAAGATTTTTGAAGAATTCATATGAAACCAATTGCTATTAAGCTATAATACATAGGAAATTTCTCTATCACTATGTTTAGTAAGAAATTTTAGCCGATTGTCTTTGTAATACATGACATTAAATTAAAAATCGAACTATTGGTAAATTTCTCTTTATCATTGTGTTCAGTAACCAAATTTAGCTTATTGCCTTTGTAAAATATGATATAAAATTAATTTAGCTAGCTGGATTTGTAATATATGATACAAAATTAATAGTCTAACTCTTGATTTTTTTACTATTATAAAATAGTGAAACAAAATGGGAATTCTAATTAAAAGTGTAATTAAAATACCTATTAACAAATAACATAGCAATTGGTGGAAGGTGATGACTTGTTAAGTTGATAAATGGAACATGGTGATTTGTTTACTATCTTTCTTTTACTTTTATTATTTGCCTTTTATATTGATAACATTTATGCTTAGCTAGAAGATGAGTAATTGCTCATCTTAAGGATTATCTCAGGCTTACTTCTATTCATCTTCTGTCTTTTACTTTATAATTTGTTGCAAGAATTAGTATAAGTCTTTTCTCTTCAATGTTGTGATTGTAAACTGATCAATTATGTTTGTAGTGTTTCATCATTGGCTACATTTTTATGACTTGAAGTTTTATTCAAGGCAAGGTCTTCTATAATTCTATTGCTACCTTGTAGACCATGCATTCAACTTGATTGAAGTAAGTTTTATTTGCTTAACATTTTTCTTTTAATAGCTCGATACATTTCCTTTCCTTTTTATTCCTTCCTTCTTTAATTACCTAAAATGAGCTTTACAAAGGTCACTTAATAATGTAACTATTAGCAAATTATAATAAAAAGTGTCTATCAAGAGAATAGTATAAAAAGCTACTATACATTGATGCTAACAAAAACTTCCTTCTCTTCACATTTTGTTTTTAGAGATAGGAGTAAGGTAGGATTCTTTTGGTTAATGATGCATATATTATAGTTTTCAAATACAAGCATGTCATGACCCAACCCCGATTTGTGACTGGCATAGGTCTCAATACCGATTTCCACAAGCCTTAACCATTTTTTGCTCTTTCCAATTAATAGAAGTTTCCAAGTTTCTAAAGGAACTCAATTTTTGCGGTAAATTTTCATGGAAAAATTGATAGAATCTCTCATATTTTTAGACATTCCCCAAGGTTACATGCCTTAAAATATAAAACCTGTGTTTATTCCAGATATTGATAGAAATAAACATACACATAATATAATATAGTTTCAAACTTATCCACATACAATATATTTAACATATCAAATAATCCAATAATTCTCTATTTAGATGTTGATTGCATTCCTAACTGTCAAATTTTTAATAAGGCAGTCTTATTTCTTCATAGATGCAATAAGCTCAAGTTTTAACCTAAAAAGATTGGAAATTAAGTAGAGTGAGCTATGTGAACTTAGTGAGTATATATCTACTACTATCTTGTGATAAATTAATTTTATATATAATAATCGTAGGTTAATCATGTAATGAATTAGAAACTATTAACAAATCCATTTCTTAGATTTCTGAAATCTATGGAACCACATCTTAGAATGAGAGCTTTCCTACATAAGACTCATGGAAGATACAACTATTCAATAATACATAACATCATCATCACAACATACACTACCCATTTTGGGTAGACAATATAATCATAAATAACCCTTAAGGCTGAAATACAAACAAGTCATCACACCCACGTTATGTCTTTATATTCATGTCAAACAATGACATCCAATAATAAGCAAACTTTTAATTACATATCTAATCAAATATTCAATTATAGTAATCATATATATAGTCATTTTTCAATTTCTAGGCCAATACTTTATTTTTCTCAACAGCTTATTAGGAATTTCCTATCTAGCTTTTGGACCAATCTTATATCCTTCACAATTATTAGCCGAAAAATTTTCATTCGACTATCATCTCATCCCTTTATCATAATTCACAATATTCAATGTAATTTCTCAAGTATGGTTCTAATGTTCTAACATCTTATAAGGCTCAATTCATAATATAATAGATTCATTAAAGTTTAACTTTATTCATATCACCAGATCTAATAGAAACCCACATGGATAACTATTCCATAACTATAGGTAATCAAAGCATATAATACAATCACAATATGATCTATTATAATTTTATCACAATTAATTAGATAGTAACTAATAACAACATCATACTTTCGCCACGCACTCTGATCAATTAACATCTTCTTAGTAACTAGTTACTCTTATACTAAGAAGCTGAGTTTATATATAAACATATAGACATGAATGTGAATATCAAATCTATACTAATAATAGGAAGAATACAATTCACAATATCTAAATTATTTTTTTATTAAAATAAAAATAGTGATGAGATATGTATTCACCTGATGGAGTTATCTATTCCTTTTAAAGTGCATTAAAGCATTTATGCTCTTCTTATCATTTCTTCCTCTCTTGCCAAAGAAAGTCACTAGCAAGGTCACTGCTACCAAAGAAATGTTACAGCTATTGGAAACCTTAGAGAATATAGAAGCTTAATTGCTATCTTCACAAACTTTAGTAACTCTCTCTAGTGGTAGTAGTTCACCCTAGTTACCGATAAAGAAAAGGCATCGGAAGACCCATGGAAGTCCGATGAAAAGCCTCTTACTAGTTTCGATTCCATTGCTCATAAAACTCCCTTGTTTGTGCCTTAAGATCCATGCATCCTAAGTTAACTTAAAATAGTAGCTGTAGCATAACAATGTGCTAAACTAGTGGTGGTTGATGGCTTTTGCATGGTGGCGAGAACATTGAAACAACAAAGGCAAGAAGAAAAAGATAATATAGGAAAGAGAGTAGAGAGGGAGAGCAAAACTTAAAAGAAAGTGTGAAGGGGCCTTATTTGAAAATGAGAAAAAGAAGCAGGAAAAGTGTAGAAAAATTAAACACTATGTTGTTGTACTACTATATTAAAAAAAGTAAAAGAAATAAGTAAATAAATAAAAGAGAGAAAGGCGGCGCAATAGTAATAGAGAGAAATAGTAATAGTTTTTGAAAAATATAGAGAAAGGTGTTGTGAGTTATTGTCCAAAATTTAGTAAAAGAGGAGAGAGAAAAATAAAATAAGCTCTAAGTTTTTATCTTGTGTTGCTAATGTACATAAATTGTTTTACATTAAAAAATCTCAATTGTTCATTTTAAATACCCAACTTTCTTTTACTAAATATTAATAACTTATTTCTTTTAAAACTCAATTTCTTTATAAGCTCTTACTTAAATTTTCTTAAAAATAAAGATCTTAACTTTATTATTTTTAATCTTCCTTCAAAATATAAATATAAATATATTTATAATAACTTAATTAATATAAAAATTCTGAAATAAATATTTTAATCTCCTAACTACTAGAAATATTTTCAATTTGTAAGAAAATCCTTATAAAAACTATTTAGACAAGTCTCAAATTAATATTGACCATTTAAAATAAGTCTATTTCAAACTTCAACAAATCTAAAAAATAATTTATTAAATACAATAATTTATTCTATAAATTCTTGCAACCATAATTACTAAAATATTTTTAACTTGTAAGAAACTCCTTATAAAATCATTTAAAACTAATCTTAATAATAACCGTATATAAAAAATAAATAAATTTCAAATATTATTATAAGTATCATTTTCAATATTCCAGAATCTTTAATGCAACAAAGAATAAGTTCAAAACCATCATTAACTAAATAAATAATTTATCTACAAATCTCGAATTTATAAAATTTTATATTTAGACTAGGAATATTACAAAGCATCCACTTGAAGCGCAAATGGGATATTATCATTCCTAAGTTTTTTGCTTAGTATTTCTATTTTTACTTTGAATAGACTAGGGAACATTAAGCATAACTTTGCTAGCAGGATGAAATATTTTAAATGCAGTGCCCCACTGAGATGCATACTAGAAGATCATATCTTCTGATTTTAGGCATGCTTACTATCCATTAATTGATATTTAGCATATTTTTTTTCAATTTTATGAATAATTAATTAGCATCTTTGTTTAAATTCTAATAACTAGACATTAATGATACAGAAAATATTTTTTATTTCTTTGTTTTCCGTTGGAAACAAAAACAAGGATTATTTAAGAAATTCAAATCAACTAAGTACTTTTCCATATTAATTTGAATATGGTTGATGTTACTTATTTATTACTTTTGCCTATTTATTGCAATAATATAAATTCAAATAACTAGAAAGTTGTTTTGCTACCCACAAGTTCTATTTTTTGCTTTTGAAATTATATATCTACTTTTTAACAATGACTTAATAACTTAGAATATAATATAGTTATTAACTGATATGATATAGGTGTGCATATTTGGCTTTATTTATTAGTTTTTGCTATTCAGGATTGCTATTAGATAAAGTCAAAATAGACAAGTTGAATTATTAATAAGAGTTATAATTTTTAGGAGCAACTATATTCTCTATGTTAAGGGCAGGAGAGAAGTTATATTGATTGACTTCTTTTGTTGGTGGCTTGATTAATGTGGTTATTGTTGACTCCTTAGGCTTGCTCATGTTACTTTTGCATACTATACTTATCAAATGAGAGTTACTAAAGGATACTTGAAGATGCAAGTATCATGCCTAACACGATGTTATGTAGGTCAGTTGTAATTTATAAGTGCTAAAATGATACTTGATGTAGTTTAATCAAGGAGTCTAACCTTATTGTTGTTATTAAGAAAATGCTTGCTTCCTTGTAGGGACATTTCTTATCAACATTTTATTAAGAAAAAAAATAATATGGCTTATGGCTAAAGTGTTCAGGATGATGCCACAATGGTACTACTGGTAAATGCTAAATTGCTATATGTTATACTGCTTGGTTAAGCTTGAAGGTGAGCACAAATATTAATTGGTAGACATAGCTTTGTATGAATCTCACCTTTATCTTTCTTTTTCCTTTCCCTAATTGAGTTTGATGATGTTGTTCAGTAAACTTTTATTAATGTTTTACAATCCATATATTGTTACTCTTTTTTTATTTATTGCATTATATATATAACATATTTAATTTAGGGTGATTTGTATAAGATTTTTTTCTCTTGATGTCGCAAATCCTAATACTCTATCTCTAGCTTGCTTGAAGGCTTGCTCCTAATCAACCTATTCTATAAGATTTTTTTCTTTTGTTACTGTTATTCCTAAGTCAGTAGAGCATGGATTTTGATTTCTTAATTTGAAAGGTTTTTTTACATTTGACTTTGATATTTCCATGATTTGATATTCATAATTTTTTTTACATAGGTAGTGGAAGAGTTGCTTCTTTAATTCCAAAGACCTAATTATATACTTCAACCATTTATTTGAATTAAAAGTAAAAATGAATGAAAGGATTAAACATAAAATCTTGGATTAAAGTGCACAGAAGTTACCAATCATGACACTGTACCTTATGAGGTTTATAATCAAATCATGGAATTAGAAACGCTAAACTCAAGGAAATAGCTATTTGCATTATTTTGTGCATATAGATCTTATGCTACACTTTGAAATTCAGACTTTCATCCACTAAGATAAGAAAAAGTCTCTTTGTTCACATTCTTAGTTGCTTATGTTTTTATAAACAAAACATTATATCTTCTTGCATGATTATTAATTTACAATGTGGGTTTTTTTAAGTTCATAAAAATGCATGCTCAATGTCAGTTATTTACTTACAGGTCTTTCTAACTTCTACCTATTTAGTTATTATCTTGGAATAAGCTATTGGTGGAGAACTCTTTGAGAGAATATGCAATGTTGGATAATTTAGAGAAGATGAGGTTGTCTAGTTTTTTCTTATTATAACCATTTGCATTTATAATTAAGTTTGGCCTTAATCTTGAAGCATACAAAGCTATCCATTTTCATATTTTCCTATTGACAATGTAATCTAGATGTATGTAATATCAGGAATTTTCAAAAGCTAAGGTTTTGTTCCTTTTTCTTTCTACCTATTACTTTGGCCTTAATCTATTTGGTCAGAAATCCTTTATAGCTTCAACAAAATTCTTTGATTTGTCCTGTAAAAGGAAGAATACATAATTTAGGGAAATTGCTACAAGATTATTTGCTATAGTATATTTTAATTTTGAAAAACTAAGTTTCACTTTATAATTATTGGTATTTCAATTTGTCATTTTAGTTTAGACAAGTCAACAATGGGTAGCATTATTATCATTTGAAATGGAATGCATGATACTAATGATTTGTTGCATATAAATGTGCTTAGAGAAGAACTCTTCATAAAACCATGGTTATTCACTTTTGCCAAGTTTTAATATATTCCATATTTTTTCCTATTCATTGATCTTAATAAACTTTGTTGTTTGATTTAGCTATCAACCAAGAGGAATATGGTTATTCAAGATTTTAGAGGGAAATTATTGGTGATAGTTAGGAAATTTTATAATAAGGATGGAAAGTAATAACCCATTACTTAAGGTGATAACTTATGTATGATGTTATTTTCTAATGCTTGCAATTTTTTTATTTCAATTGTTTACTTTGTTCATCCTTTAGTATAATGTTTTATGATACTAGCTACATAACTAGAATCTTCCTTTAATTTTATGTGATTGCCATGGTTTCTTGAAAAGTCATATGCATATATTCTTTTTTGTTATTCTAATATAAGTGTTTAAATTTGCTTACTACTAATATATGATGAGCTCTCTTTTATCTGGCTAACTTTATTCAATAAGTTGAATGTAGTTTTGTTTATAAGTCTAATTATTTGTTGTAGCTCTTCTTTTTTTACTCAATTAACATGTTAAAGATAAGAAAGAAGTTCAAATATGATGAAGATTAATTAGCTTCTTTTATTGGTGGCTTGATTGATGTGGTTATAATTGATTTAGTTTATGTTTATTTCTCTAATTTGGCTATTAGATGTAAAAGAGCCAATTGACTTCTATTTAAAATACTAATTCGACTTGTTTTGTGAAAGATTAGAACTTATATGCAATATACATATAAATAACAAAATGAATTCATCTAATTTAAACATGAAATTCTATAAACAACATATTCTTTAAACATTGCATAGATAATTATATGATAGATATAATTTATAGTTCAATTGAAACTTGAATGAGTGCTATCCATGATACGAATTAGAACTAACAAATTTAAGATAACTATTTTCTTATTTTCTTATTTAATTTTTTATGGTTTCATCCTAAATTGATAGGTGTTGGAATTATAAAAATGCAAAAAAAAAAAAACTAACCATGCGCATCAATGAAGAAGAAAATTACCAAAAAAACAAGGTTTTGGAGGAATTTCATTATCAAGTCCAAAAGGCAACCTAAAGGTTAGGCATATCTACACTAAACTATCATCATTGTTATACTACTTGATATAGAATTAGGAAGGTGTGGACTTTCTTATGTCAATAAGAAGTTCAAAATTTTAGGATTAGTGAAAATATTATAGATTGAAAGTGTTAGTTTTTTAAGATATATTTCACAAAACTTAAACTAATCCTTGTTATTATATAAGAAAAATTGAACTTAAGCTAAAAAAACTAATAATATCGATTTATCTTGCCTTTTTCAAATTCTTACTTAACATGCTATTATAGTGACATTTGACTTTACAAAAGAATAAAGAAATTCGTGCATAGTAAAAGCTCATTGTTCTCAAAAGGTCTCCATCCAATTTGCAAAGGTCACTTTTTTCAAAACAAACAAACACAAATTAAAATTCATTTTACAGAATTCCCTCAAATTCATAGCAAAGGTATTATTGCGCATCGAACATAAATGCTTCATTTTATTTGTGTGAAAAGAGGTAGGAGAATTTTCTTATCGTCAATATTATATGGTGCTAATTTACAATTTGTGTTACATAATTTTCTTTAAGTACATCTATTTCAAGAGGTAAAAAGAGAAAGTATAGTGATAAGAATATAAAAAAAGATACATCATGCTTGAATCTGGAGATTGTAAAAGGTTTTCCTCCCACTTACCTAATGATTATTTTTTATCATATAATAATTGCTATATCTTACTCAAATGTTATATTCCTATGATAGGATTGTGCCATGTCACCAATGTTTTTCAAACTCCCCAAACTTAATTGCATATTAATGTCTTGCAAAATTCTACTTCCCCATTCTATTGTAATTTTGTCCAACAAGCACCATTTCATGATAGATGTCAATTGGCTCAAAATTTATGCAAAAGGTTTAACTTTTTAGTGCTGATATGAGTATTAAATCTAATATCTATGGATGTAATTTCTCAAAAGGAACATGTCATCACAAAGAATACTTGGTATGAATTCTGTCAATGAAAGTTCATATTCCAATAAATACAATGCAACCAAGATGCTAGATTATTTCAAATAATCAAATTGTTAACTTTTATTTTGAAACAAGGAATGCAGATAATGACCCTGATGATGATGTTGAAAAATTAGTTAATATGAATTCCTTTCATCATCAAGTATTAAAGGTATCATTATACTTTGTTTTTATATTTAACATAAATGTTTCAAATCGCTTCCAATATGTTACTTAATTAATATAAAATTCTTTTCATTTTTTAGCTTATTTAGATATTAGTGATCCTGAATATATTTGCATGCATTGTGGTGTATTATGGTGCTCTCATATGGTTTGATGAATGACTTAAGAGATTTACAAACACTTTAAATCCTTACTTCTCTTTATGTTGCTTAAAAAGGAAAATCAAGTTACAAAAGTTAGATGGATCACCTACATACTTCAAATCGTTAATGTTTAATGATTCTTAATCAGTAAGAATGTTTATAGATAATGTTTGTATATATAATATGATGTTCTCCTTTAGTTTGATGGGAGGAAAAATTAATCAATCAATGAATTGTAATGGTTCCTCTTGCATATTTTGATTAAATGGATAAAATCATCATTTGATTGGAAGCCTTCTACCCCATAATGAAGCATCACCTAAATTTGCATAACTTTATATATATGACATAGATAATGAAATTCAAAATAGGATGAATGTTGTCAAGTATTTTTTTTACATTATTAATAAATTAGATTCCATTTTATGTAATGATACTTTATAAATTGTTTTATATTTTGAATAACTGTGGTTGTGACTTATTTTCAAGTCTAATGACAATGATGTGTTTGTTGATCCTGAAGTTATACAAAAACTAAAGGAAATATTAGATACTTATAACCAACTTGGCAAAAAATTTAGGATGGTTAGACATTGACTTGAAGAGGAACAACTTATAGAATTAAGGTTAAAGTTAGTAAGAAAGAGAGAATCAAATTCATGAATGCACAATTTACCATCTACATCAAAAGTGGCATTATTAATTATTGGTGACATTGAAGATTTAAATAAAGATAGGGATATTATAGTTAAAACAAAGAGTGGACTTTTACAATGTATTGATAAACTTCATCCTTTATATTTACTACTCCAATATCCACTATTGTTTGCTACAGGACAAGATGATTATTGTAAAATTGATAACATTCAAATTTCTAGAGTCAAAATAAAAGGAAAACATTAAGTCACCATCAAATAATACTTTACATACATGCTGCAATTTAGATACAATCAATCTTTCATTCTTTTGTTATCAAGGCGTTTATTATAGTAGTATATTGTTGATACTTAGAATTTAAATGATTATCCTTTATAAGATACAATAAAAAGGACTTAAGAGTTAATTTATCTTATGTTTTAGAAGACGCATTGCTTAAAGGTAAGCGTGAGGGATATTCATGCGAAAAGCATGTAACCTTAACTTCTAGCTTCATAGGAGGTCCAAGATATATGATGCAAAACTGTAAAAATGCTATGGTAATGTGTAATTAGGCAAGATTTCCTAATTTATTCATAACTTTCACATGCAATTTGATGTGGTTAAAGATCATTATACTTATTAAAAAGCTTTGACTACAACCATAAGATTGTCTTTAAGTGCTTTTTGGAGTTTTTAATATCAAACTCATGCATTTTATGAAAGATTTGCAAAAGAATTTTCTTTAGAAAATATAAAGCAGGTATAATTGAAATAGAATTGCCTTCAATTTATTTATTTATAATTTTATAATGATTCAATTTACTTTCTTCCTTAATTATATTCTTGTTCAAAAAATACTAATTTTGCTAAATTTTATGGTTATAGTTATTCAGACTGTTAAGTTCCAAAAATAAGGGATATCACATGTCCATGTACTTCTATTCTTGAAGTTGGAATATAAATTTGCGTCTCTTGTTGATTTTGATAGAATTGTTTGTGTAAAAATACCTGATAAAGAAGAAAAATCTCATTTGTTTAATGCAATCATGAATTTTATAATGCATGGTCCATGTGGTCATGCTAATATGAAATCTTCATGCATGAAAGAGGTATAAAATTCTTCCTAAAAAAGTTTTTCCTTTCACTATTGTGGATGAGAAAAGGTATCTAATTTATTGAAGAAGAGATTATGGTAAAATAATCATCAAGAATGGGATTTCTTTTGACAATTGGTTTGTGCTTCCTTACAATACTCATTTACTAATGAAATATCAAGCATATATTAATATTGAAGCATGCAATCAATTAAGATTTATTAAATATTTATTCAAATATATTAACTAGGGTCATGATTGAGCCATTGCAACTATTTATGAAGCTAGCAAGGTGATAATAATAAACAAGTGGATGGGATCAAAACTAATCTTGATTGTCATTAAGTTTCTCTTTGTGAAGCTACTTAGCGTATTTTTAGTTATAATATTTATTATAAATGGCCCATTGTTCAAATTACACTTTCATCTTCGTAATAAGCAATATGTATACTATAAAGATGGTGCTAATATAGAAGTTGTGATGAAAAAGGCCTTAGTTGCACAAAGCATGTTTCTTGCATAAATGGAAGCAAATAAAATACATTTGAAGTAAGAAAACAAACTTATATTGAATTTCCATCAAAATTTATGTACGTTTTTTAAGATTGTAAGTGTTACATGTGAAAACGTGGATTTGCCATTAGTAGATTGCATTTTATGCCACCATATAGAGGTGAAAAATATTACTTGAGGATGTTACTCATTAAAGTTAAGGATCCAACTTCTTATAAAGATATACTTACAGTAAATAGTATTGTCCATAAGATCTTTTAAGAAGCATGCTACTTTTTAGGATTTCTTGAAGATGATAGAGAGTTTGTAAAAGTAATTAAAGAGGCATCTATTTGGGGTATTGGAGATTACTTAAGCAAGTTATTCATTAGAATGCTCTTATTAAGTAGCATCTCCCATCTTGAATATGTCTAGCAAGAAACTTGAAAAATTCTTTCTAAAGACATTCAATATCTACTATGAAGAAGAATGCAAAATGAAGGTTTCTTTATATCTTTTGAAGTATTCCTTATATTGACATGCTTTGTTTGATGTGATAATACCAAATATTAATCTTCGTTATTTATAAATATGATAATTTTTTATTCATTGATTGCTATATTTTTATTAAAATTAAGCAAAAATTAATATATCAAATATGTTTAGAAGAAGTTAAAATTTTGTCTATCACTAATTTTATTGTTAATCACAATATTTGGTTATTGCATCTTCCTAATGAGAATTTATTAGCTTCTTTTCAGATTTGGTCTTAATTGAGAAAAAGTGGAAAAAATATGTATTGCATGAAATTAATAAATTACTGAGAATTAATGGCAAATCATTAAAAGATTACCCTTTGATGCCAATTTTAAATGACACAATTTTTTGATCAATAGAATAAAATGATTGTTAAAAAGTTACATTGTGATTAAGCTAAATTGAAAGTGGAGTTTACAAGATTACTTGGCATGCTAACTTAAAAACAGAGAATAGTATTCCATAAAATCATTAACTTTGTAAATGGCAATGAAGGTGGTGTTTTTTGTGTATGGTTATGGTGGTATTGGTAAAACTTTCTTGTAGAAAGCTTTCACTTCTACATTAAGATTTGAAGGTCAAATTATTTTGACAATTGCTTCAAGTGGAATTGCATCATTACTTCTTTTTGATGGTTGGATAACACATTCTTGCTTTCCTATTCCATTAAACATAATTAAAGATTCCACTTGTAATATCAAACACAGACTTGAAGTTGCAGAATTATTATAGAAAAGCAAACTTATTATATGAGATGAAGCATTAACAGTTTGAAAGCTTTACTTTGAAGCTCTTGATAGAACTTTAAGAGATATTATGAGGTTAGATGTTCCATAAAGTTTTGAGTTGTCATTTAGTGGGAAATTTATTGTGTTTAATGGAGGTTTCAGATAAATATTACTAATAATTTTAGGTAGTCACATATCAGACATAGTGTATACAACCATTAACTCATCTTATTTATGGAAGCATTATAAGATGTTAACATTGACAAAAAAAATGAGATTGCAATCAAATCCATTGTCATCAGTTAGAGATGAATTAAGAGACTTTGTTGAGTGGATTTTAAAAGTTAGGGATGGAAAGCTTGCAAAGCGAAATGATGGGGAAGCAAAATCACTATTCTTAAAGATCTTTTGATAACTCAATTTGAAGACTCTCTTGAAGTAATTGTCAATATGACATATCCATCACTTGAACAAAATTACAAGGAGCCTTGACTTTTGAAGGACAAAGCTATATTAACACTAACACTTGACATTGTGCATAAACTAAAAGAGTTTATAATGTTAAAAATTCCTGGAGATAGAAAAATTTATTTGAGTTTTGACTTAGTTTACACAACAAGTTTTGGCACAGATGTTCAAGAAAATTTATATATATTAAAATTTTTGAATACTTTGAATTGTTCAAGTTTGCCTTACCATAAAATCATTTTAAAAGTTAGAATTCTAATAATGTTGCTTTAGAATATTGATCAATTAGTAGGACTGTGCAATGAAATTAGATTAATTATGACTCAATTAGATAATCATGTCATTGAAGCAAAAATCTTAACTAAAAGTCATTTTAGTGAAAAGGTTTTCATCCTTAGGATGAATTTTTCCCCATCAAAATCAAAATGGCCATTTAAATTACAAAGAAGACAATACCCTTTACTTATTTCATATGTTATGACTATTAACAAAAGTCAAAGGCAATTTATCTTATATGTTAGTTTATACTTACGCAATCTAATTTTTAGTCATAGGCAATTATTTGTTGCTGTCTCAAGGGTAACCAACAAGAATGGATTGAAAATTTTAATCTATGATAAAGAGAATCAGCATTTGAATCAAACAACTAATATTGTTTACAAAGAAGTGTTTAAAAACCTAAATTAGGTATTGCTTTGAATTTATATTTATTTTATTGCTTTGGCTATTATATTTAATTCTTATTTATTAGTTAAGAATATTTCTTTTTGTTAATTCATGCTTAAAAAACAAACTTGAGTTGCAATACTTTTGAAATTTGTGGGCTTATTATGAAAGTAGCACATTTGTATGAAATCTATAGTTGTATGCATATGGGTTTATTATGCACTCTAAATAGTAAGTGAAAGGCAATTACTTTAGTTTATAATTCTTAATATTAAGCTTTCTAGAATGTTCATTTTTTAGTATATAAAGTAACGAACCTTGGTAATCCTATACAATTTGCTGTGAATAGCTGAATTGCCTTTGCAAATTCTAATCATTCCTATCATGCAATTATGTTCAATAGCAAATAAGTAATCATGTATTATTGAGGAACCTATTATTTTCTTCCACTTTGAGTTGAAAATGAGTAAATTTTTAGTTTTTTATATTCTTGTAGGACATGTGCCATGTATTGGTAAAGATTTGAGCATTTAATTAATTTTTTTTAAGTTTTATGCTAAAATGAAAATTTCTGTTCTTTTTGTTGTCAAATTCATGTGATCTTTGTTTAGTGCATTTTATCATGATATCTTTTATGTCATATGCCATTTACAAATTTTAAAGGCTTTACTAAAGTTTTGTTAACATGTTCATGCCTATCATTTTGATGATACACATGTACTCAAATTGTGGGATAATTTCATTGATATTATGTTGTGACATTAATCTTAGCTTTCAATTTGTACAATCATCTCACTGAGTTTGTAGTACTCTATAGCTAGAGCATGAAACAATTGTTAACTTCATTTATCTTTTCAAAACACATGTGATGATGAAAGAAAATTAACTTACTCTAAACTTGTTAGATTTTTTATCTTTACTCCTTATATGCAATTTATATGCAATGGACAATGATTTTTGTAGGTATCATAGAGTCTTCCAATACTTACTACGGCTTAAAAAAATATAAATGGAGTTTGAAAAATCATGGGTATTTGTTATACACCAAGAGCACAGGAATTTTGTGAAATGTCGTAAGGATCAAGACAAGTATTCAACAACACAATAGAGATGTCAGCAATTTTGCCTAATGTGGCATGTCGGAAAGCATGTGGCATTCTTGATCAAGAATCTCCAATTCTATATTCAAGTCAATATGTCTTCCTTTTTTTATTATTCATTCTATCAATATCATTAGGCTATTTTGTTTCGAGAGATGCATTATCAACCTCCACCATGAACTCATTACCATGTAAATGTTACAATTACTCAATTATCCTTTTGCTATCCACATAGAAAATATAAGGAAATGTTGTTAAACCCTATTAATTGGATAAATCTAGTGTAAATTTTAGGCAACGAGGGCAATTGTTGATATAACACTTTCATTTCCAATTGCATTTACTGGAAGTGCATATACTTGGAGTTTTTATTATAAAATTTCAAACTTTTAATTTCTAAGATTATTATTTTTAAAATTGTACATCTCAAAACAAATATTCAAACCTTTATTTCAATGGCATTAGAAGTTTTTTAATTTTATATTAATTAAGATATGCCTGTGGAAATGCATAGGTCTTTAATTAGTTTATATTAAAATTTCAATATTATCTCCTATGCTGATAAGTTTTTCAATGGAGATATTTACATAACATCTAATGTGACATATATAAATTATATTTTAATATTCTTATGACAAAAAGTCACTTTTGATCCCCTTATTTTTATTAGAATTTCAACTTTGGCCCCTAAATTTTATTTAAACTATTTCTTTTAATTTTTCAAAAATGCAATCACTTTTATGCAAAGACAAAATGTGAGAGGACTTTTTATCATAACTAACCAATACAAATTCTAAACAAATTAAAATAATAACTTGAAAAACTATAAGGATAAATTACTTTTATATTTATAAATTATTGTGCTCATTAAAATAGTTATTAAGGATTCAGAATAAACATATGATGCCATAAAAATACATTTAAAATTTGAAGAGATTTAAGTTACAAAAAAGCAACAATAGTGTACTCTTGACATTACATTACAATCTTTTTTTTTTAATTTTATTTTAATATTAGGAGTGATTAAATAACTAGATATATGCATGCATGGTCTTGATATCAAACCTAAGATGGGAAGGAAGGTAGATCTTTTAACTAACATCATATATTATTTAAAGTAAAGGTTCTTGATTACATTACAATCATATTCTATCCTTACATGGAAGTGATAACATTTTAAATAGTTAAAGCTAAAAATGCATATATAATCCTTTAAGTATAAATGAAGGTTCATTCCAATTCCTTAAGCTTTATTTGAAACAAATGTATTCTTTAACTTTTGAAAAGAGTGTAATGTTATTTAGTAGCACAACACCATTAGAATTTTTAACAAGAATACTTACATAACATCTTATATGGATGGGTCATATAAGTCATATTTTTATATTTTTATATTTTTAAGGAAAAAAGACATTTTTATCCTCTAACTTTTACTATAGTTTCAATTTTGTCTACTAATTTTTATTTGAATCAAATTTATTTTTTAATTTTCTAAAGGCAATGAGGAAATTTACTTTAATGATAATAAAGAAGAAATATCAAATAATGATCATTTCAAAAAAGTCAAATTATTTTTGGTACAAGTACTAACAAAGACTTTTTAACAAATTAGTGTAAGAAATAGGTTGCCTAAAAAAATACTGTACAAAACAAAACAAGTTAGAAACTAACAAAAATTTAGGTATGTTGAAGAAGAAGATGATAGAATGAAGTTTGAAATTAATCATTATGAGAGTGAGGAATTATATATATATATAGTTATGGAGAAGGAAAGTTAGAGGAGTACTTTTGCTTCATACAAAACTCAGGAGATAATATTAAAACTTCAATGAAATTTAGAGTACTAAAAGTGTACTTTTGTCATAAAAATAATGAAAGTATGTGGGTCATTTAGAATATCAAGTTAGATGGCATGTAAGGATTTTTGTTAAAAAGCTTAATGGTGTTAAGTTATTGAGTAACACTGCATTTTTTTCTATTAAAAGATAAATTTATTTCAAATAAAACTCAAGAGATATGATTGAAATTTCAATAAACATTAGAGGATTAAAAATTACATTTTTGTCAAAGTTGAAAGATGAATTTAGTTGAAATAGAACTTAAAAAAATTAAAATTCTAATAAAAAATTGGTACTAAAAGTAACTTTTTATCATAAGAAAATTAAATTATGATTTATATATATACACAAAGTAAGACGATAAGTTGAATGTCATGTTATGTAAGTGCCTTCGTTAAAAAATTTAATGGCATTAATCAATTGGGTAATATTACATATTTTTAAAAAATTAGATGACAAATTTATTTTAAATAAAATTTAATGAACAAAACTAAAACTTTAGTGGAAATAAAGGAGCCAAATATATTTTTTCCCGAATTTAAAATATAAAATTCATAAACACACCTTTTGGAAAAAGATCATAACTGTTGGAGAAGGTTCGTAACTTGTAAAGGAAATTTGGTATTTAAAAGAAGATGGTATTGAGTTATGTATTATATTCCTATTAAAACATTTGATAAACTATTTAGATTATTTCTTTTATGATTACTTTTCTTATTTTTTATCATGCAAAAATTTTTTGTTTCCTACAATAGGGATTTAATTACAAATTATTTTAAACGTTAGGACGTAATCATACAATGTAAAACTACAAGGATTAAAATTTCTATAAAACCTGTTACATTGGTCAAATTAATTATAAAATAGTTAATTTTCCATGTAATGAACAAAAACATTTTCCTCATGTAATAAAAGTAATAATGTACTGATGCATGTGATAAAGTTTATTTTTTGTAAATTTGTATGGTAAAGTTTAAGTGAAAGCAATATCAATTAAGTTTATATATATATATATATATATATATAATGGTAGAAATAGTAATGTACTTTAACACATAGACATAAGATCTTGGGTTTTCAAGCGTCATTACACCTGATAATAAATGGAACATACCTACTTTGTTAACTAGGGGGAAATTTCTTGTATTTCATTAACACTAAAAATTCAATATTATTTTCATACAGTATTTGTCAAATGTACTATTTTTTCAAGTGTAGTAGAAAATTAGATTGTTGAATTAGAAAAATAATATACTTAAAAAAATTATACTAAATTTTCAGTGCTAATAAAAGATTAGAATTTTTTAGGTTAAGTAGCCTCTCTATTATCGAAATTCAATTTTGCCCTCCCTTAAGATTTAATAAATTATTACCCGGAAACCTTTTCTAGATTAAAATACTTTCAAAACTTATAGATACTTACGATAAAAATATTATTTATTTAAATTCAAACTTAAATTTTTTATCATTTATTTATTTACCATTTGAATTTAAACAAAACCTATTTTTAATAAAAAATTATTGAAAATACCTATATTATTTAATTTGAATATATAATCATTGACAAAAAAAATTCAAATTCTGGCTTAAGAATTTCAATTTTTATCTTTTAAAGGTGGTATGATTAGATTTCTAAATTAGAGTAAATGATTACATAATTGTTGAAACTTTCCACAAAATTTCATTAAAAATAAATTCATTATACATCACTCAAATGAGGGAAGAAAAACCAAATATCTAATATCCTTTCAAAATTCAGATGAGATTTTCAGGCAAAGGAAGGAAAAACTTCTAGGAGAGGGAGCCGTTCCTTCTTCAGCATCGTATGGAAACGGCAAATGTGCCGACATATAGGAGAGGAACATTTGTACCCAAATCCATCGTCTCTGTGCATATTTGTCGCGAAATTCAAACGCGTATTACGTGCTTTTTGTGAATATGATTCCTCTTCTAGGTTCGATTTATTTTTTGAAGAATAATTTCAATAACAAATTATTTTCTTATAAATGAATAAATATCCTGTATCTCTATGCTTTACAAATAAAAAAAAATTCTCAAAATAATGGTATTAAAGAAATTTTTTTTTCATCAAATTCATATATATTAAATATATCATTTAAATATTGAATACATTTCTACGAGACACATTTTCCATCCAAGCTTACAAAGCCCTAATTTCAGTCTTTTCCTTCAATGTTCATGTGTCGTATCATCCTTTATGCTTAATTTATGAAAAACGCTAAATCCATAAATTCTTGCAGGCACAAAGCTCTCACATAGTCCACCATCTTCTTTGGACTTGAACGTTCAAATAGTGACATAATTGTCGGATACATTTTGGGAGGGATCTCACTTCTCAGGTCCAAAGTTTCTGGTTAAGGTCAACCAGATATATATCTCCCTAAGAACAAATAAACAATTGACCTGACAAACTTGCCGCACAGATTATAGAAGATTCCAGGAAGTCACAGGGAGTGTTTGGCAAACCTGATCACGCACAAGCTGGCTCATAGCGAAATCAGAAATTCAAATATAAGGTATAAAAAATAGTCATTTTCTACTTGTGATACAGAAGACACAGTTTACAAATTGACACATGATTGACTAACAAAAAAACATCTAAAAACATCAGCAACTCCGAGACAACAATACCTGTGCTACAAAATACGAACACACCAGCCCAGCACAAGCCTGAAAGTTGATATTGTCTTATTTTTGTTTCCCAAAGAATTGTATGCTAAACTCTTTCATTACATTTTTAAACAGAATGGGCTGGTATCTGTAAATACTAAGGATTTTCTTGGATATAGAACATAATAATAGTATTTAGAGGATTCTGTCCTGCAAGTCCGTAATTAAAGTGGACGCCAAGGAGCTTAACTTCTTCCCGGTCTCTCCTGCAATGTTCTTTAAGGAAGAAATATCTTGTTGTGCCTGTAAGATGATTTAATACGGGCATTCCAACATCAATATTGAAGCCAATATGAAAAATATAACTAAACTATTATTTCATTATTTAAGATGATTAAAGATGAGAATGGTGAAAATTTTGAACGCAGAAAACTGTAAAGCACACCTGGAAAGAAAGTCGATTGATGAGGTCACTTGTAGCAAGATCAATGTTTGAATTATCTTCTGAGTGGCCAAAAAGATCAGCACTGGAGATGGCAGTTGAACCCTTTAACAAGATGAATGCCGTCAAGCATCGACATCATAGTTGGTACTAATGTTACAGTGTTAACAACAATCTCTAATCCAGTGTTTACTCATCCTTGGTACCAAGGGGTGAAATCTAAGAAAACAGAAGGATGTTCTTCCCTGAAAAATAAAGCAGTTTCCTATGTTTGGTAGATTAAAATGGGCACCCATTTTCACTTGCTCATTGATTTCCTCCACTCAGAAATACAAAAGTTGAGGTGAAATCGTATAGGGAACCATGCAAAGCGGTTTATATAAGTAATTTTTCACCACCTCTGCATTGCAAGTACCAAACAAGATTTTCATGTTTAAAGTTAAAATTAAATTGTTCCCTTTGGGCTCCACACTGACTAAAAGCAATACAACAAAGCTTATTAAAGCATATTACTAAAGGAACACCAGCATGTGTTTCAGTGTATAGCAGTCAATCTACAATTGTACAGGGATTTTTTTTTTTTAAAATAAAAATAAAAGACGAATATCACTGATTGAAAAAGAAAAGGAGAGATTACAGGATACAGGAGGATAAGAGATCCTCCATCAAGACCAGAAATTAAAACTAAACAACAGAAAAACAAAACATGAATTTGTAATGCAGAAAATAGTGGATACTTTTTCAAACAGGATGTATCACCGATATAGCTTTAGGCCTGATTGGCTCCTCTAAAGAAAGATTTTTCACCAGACATAATAATAAAAAATAGGAAACAGATAATCTTACAACGGAGAAATTCCCATCAAGAATTGCAGAAGTTTTAGGAGAGGACAAGACATGCAAAGACTCGTTTTAGATGCAAAAACATTGTTCTAAAATTTTCCACATTAGTTTGAGGAAAACAAACTGTTGAACGCCACCAGTTTCCTAGCATCCAAGTAATCCTATAAACTTTCCAGCAACTAAGAAGACTGGATAAGACAAAAGAAACATCCAAATTTAGAAACAATATTGGATTATGCATTTCAGCGAGTTACTTATAATGACACATACTGAAAACTTTGACAAAGTGACTTGAGCATCCGTATCAGCAGCTTTGCTCTGATCACCAAAAAATTGGGCTGAAGAGATAGACTTGGCATTTGAGAACTTCTTTCTTGCTTCATCAGTTTCCTGAATCTAGTAAGAAAAAGAATCATAACCATAATTAAAACTACATGAAAAGAAGGAAAAGTTAAGATAAACTACTTTTATCAAGAAATAACTTGGTGTATATTTCACTAAGTTTAGGCCCAAAAAAAGCACAAATATTATTAAAATTAGATTGTTAAACTAGCATCCAAAATATATTCAAGACAGTAAGACAGCATAATGGACTCAGCCTTTTTATGTGAGAAACATAGTTAAAAAAGGCATAAAAGCCCAGCTACCAAGTAAATAGCACACTACACATAAATATCATCCACCCTAACCACTAGTTGTGCACATTTGTTCATGCAATTAACATGCAATGCATTTTTTTTTAAATTATTTATAACCAGCATTTCCCAAGCCACTGTTCAAAGCATTATGCTACATGGATCAATGTTTTATTAAATTGTAGATGAGACCCAAGCAAATAAAAAAAGAGGTCAGATTTCAAGTTAGGAACAGAGTAAGAAATATTTTCATTGTGCGATGCACACAAACACAATGAAAGTTAACTAGATAGGCAATTGTTGAAGGTCATATGACGTACTTGCACTCTTGAGGAATTTGACCCAGATTTCTTAGGAAAGCCACTATCCATTCCAAAATCTGCAAAGAAGCTTGAAGACTTTGGTGGAGCCACATGGTTAATCACGTGTGCACCAGCAGGACTCGTTTCAGAAGATTGAACATTTTCTACATACTCAAACCGAGACGTCAAGGATCGCCCGCCAGCCAGAGTGTTGTTAGTTGAGGAAGGAACAGGAGCTGGTGGCTCTTCAGGCTTCTGCTCATAGAGAGACTCACTAGTCTGCATTTCAGAAAGGTAATTTGTCAATGAAGCCCACATTCGGATCAAGTGACAGTAAAATAATGATAATAAAACAGCCACTTCTAATAAATTTTGTATACAATAATAAAAGCAAAGGTTTGCCTTTTTAGTAAGCTTTCGGGCACCAAGGCCTCCTCCACTCTTCCCAGGTTTTCTAGCACCAATAGGCTTCTTGACAGTAGTTGATAATGTTGTATTTAAAGCTTTAGGTGAAGAATTGCTCTCAGGAGTTTCTGGCTTTGCCAGAGAGCTTTTTGGTGCTTCACTAGTTTGGACTTCAGGAAGTCCATTACCTGCTTGTGGAGCCTGAGAAGCAACAGGTAATGATGCCGTACCTGCCTCTTCTGCCATACTTTTAGCTACTTCTTTTGAAAGGATTTGTCTATACAAATCTGCAGCTCTGGATGTATACTTAGCCTCTATTTTACCACCATCAGTCCAACCATGTTGCTTGAAGAAAACCTGTGCACGATTGTTTCCTCCAAAGCTCATCATTTTCAGCTGCTCGGGAGTCCAAGTGTCTAAATTCGTTGATCTACATAAAAAGAACATACAATTATCAGATTACTTATCTTTTCATTCTGCTCCCACTTTCCTTTATTTAACAGCATAATTGATTAAAGATATCATATAAAGGTGCAAATCACAACCAGAGGAATATTTAAATCAAGTCATATCATATTGCTCATAAAAAAATCAGTATATTACAAAATTATCAGTGTGATGTATTTAGAAGATTATAACAAGAAACTCTCAGCTGTTGCAATTTGACTGCATCAACATTCGGTCAAAATTTTATTCAGTTGCTTCTTTATGAATCCTTATTTCATATGGAAACTGAAAAAATACAGCAATAAAATTAGCTTCAACAATGTTTGTCATCCTTCCAATCCTCGCCAACCACTAACTTCCTCAATGCAATAATGCAAGGCAATAATAAACATTGACAAATAACATTGAATCCTTTAAATATCAATTTATATAGCAAGTCACATTTAATATTTCCAAATCTAAGGACTAGACCCATGACCAAAACCCGGTCTTAGGGTTGTCCAGATCCCCCTCAAAATACCTATACGAAGCATGTTAAATTGCAAATCTAAACTCAATGTTGGCAAACAGGATACAGCCGCAAACTAATCCACCATTTGCCCCCGGTCCGGCTCCAATTCACAGAGATGTGCACTACTATCATTTATTCTTCACAGATCATAGAATAAAATTGCCATCTCAAAACCCTAGAGTCATATTCCTTTTTCGCTAACCCCAGATTTTATATTCTATACACTATTCAAGTGCCAAAACAAATCGATCTAAGTGATTATTAGAATGAATCAACAATACATCGTCCTAATATAAATTTATCAACATGTTCAGCTGATCAAACTAGAAAGGCTTAGCCGCCGCCCCCCCCCAAAAAAAAAAAACAATTGCATCGCATACCGCCTCTAATATCTAATCAGCTAGAAAAAGAAAAGGCGAATAATTGAACATGCCTGACAAAGCTGATGTGCACGCCAAGGCTTCGATGAGCGGCCGAGCAATCGATGCAGAGGAAGATCCCATATGTGACCGATGCCCAGGTTGGATTCTTCGCATTACAATCGAAACACATCTGAAACAAACCAGATGCATAAATATCACAAAAAACACTCACTTCAAGTCATATTTGTCGTAGATCTGAATCCGATCTCATTAACTCAAATCAGCACAAGTTTCAAAGAGAATTCCAGAAAAACAAAAAAAAAAAATTGAAAACCTGGCAGGTGAATTATTTAAAAAAAAAGCAGGAACCTTATTTTCGGCCTTGGCCTTAAGTTTTCTGAACACGGCATTCTTGTCGGTGAAGCTGTCGGAAGCCATTATTGACAAAGCAACAGAGAACGGAATGAAAATCGAAAATGAAAAGTCGGAATCTCAGGGGGTGCTGGTAGCACAGAACACCTCCTGAGGCTGCGATTTACAAAAACTAAAAATTGCAGCTGAAACCGCTAATCTAATATTGCATTGTCTTGTTTATTTTGGGTTTCTGCTTTTATTAGTTGGAAATATGTTAGCAAAGTGACGGAAATACCCTCTCGGAAATGGTAGGAACTAAACGTAAGTTGGGTTTGGGTTTTCGGGGTCGGTGATTCGTTGCTGTCCCTGAGCAAGAGGATGTTCAGTGTCCTGAATTGACGGAAACGTCCATGCCCACATTAATAACATTTTTATATTGATTTTATTATTAATAATTAATAATTAGTAATTAATAATAAGGAATTATGAAAAATATTCTTAGTATTCTTGGTGCTGATATTTTTAATATATTATTATATTTTTATTTTAACAAATAAAAGATTTTCTTTTAAATGTTAAAAATTATTTACTTGTAATATCAAAATATCTTTACTTAATTTAATTCAAATTCAAATATGAATAGAAGTAATACTAAATTTACTTTAAAAATTGAGATTTCACAAACAAAGCAAACTCACTTCTTATTTCTACAAGTAAATTAGGGAAAACAATTAAGATTTCTTACCTTCTACAATTTTTTCAATTATGTTAACTTTATAACTGTTTTATAATATATTTTATTTATTAATACTTACATTATGAATTCTTTTGGAAAAAATTAACACATCTCATCTAAAATTTTTCTAAAAATTAACCTTTTCCATATACTATACTGTATCTCCTAAATACAAACTCAAACTTGTTTTTAGAAAAAATGGAACAATTTATGCAGACAAGCCTGACTCTTTTTTTGCCCCACTGAAACAAGCCTAACATATTTTATCAAGTACGCTGTTGTTAACCGACTTATTGACGAATGTAATTATGTTTAAGTACTATTAATTACTTAATCATCGTACTCATTCGTAATTAATTTCGTGTAACATATATTTAAATATATTTGAAATTTTCTTAATCACAAAAGCCCATTCCGTAATATATTATTAGGTGGATGTGCAACTTTGAGTAATAGGCACAATCTACGTTACGCAAAAATTTATAGTGCTGCTCTTATCTAGATTTTCTAAGTATATCGTTTTTTTCAATTTCGCAACTTGATTTGGGTTCTCTAAATATATTTTAGAAAATATAAATCAAATTTAATACTAGATCAATCAGATTATTAGTTAAAAAATTAATATATTTAACAAAAATTTTATATAAAAATAAGAGAGTTTTCACCTCTAATGTTATATTAAAAATGCAAGTTTCTCCCATACTAAACTGGGCCTGTAATAACCTCCTGTGTGTTAGTACAGAGCTTGATCTTCATAACTTTATATGATTTAATTATCTCTTAATTGATAATTGATTATATTAGTGAATTTGATCGATTGATTACGTAACTATTTAAATAAGAATATTTAATAAAATTAATTATTTATAATTAGTTATTTGTATATAAAATAATATATAAAGATATAAGTATATTTTATGATTTATTTAAATATTTTTTATTTTAATATTTTAAATTTTATATGTTATTTAATAGATTAAATTTTCTTGTAAATAATATATTATTATAAATTATTATATATTAATTATTTCTTTAAAATTAAATTAATATAATTTTTATAGTTATTAATTTTTTAAGAAATCAATAATTATAATTATGTAATCCAGGAGGATCCCCTGGATTTGTTTGCTTGACTTTTTTTTTTTTTGGGGGGGGGGGGAGGTGAATTTCCTCTTCTGAGCCTGGCGGCCTTGGGCTATCTATTAGGCCGAAGATCTGAATTCCCTTTTGGTTGAATTTACGAATTATTTCAGGAAAATTTTATGGGATGCGGGAGTGCTTAGGAAATATTTCATACTATTTTCACTTATATTTTATATTTTGATAAGTAAAATATCTTAAAATAATAATTAAGTGAATCTTAAAATTTAAGAAATAGTTTACTTATAAAAATACAAAGGGGAAATGGTATTAAAAATTTTCGAGATGGGTGGGGCTTGAAACATTTGGGTTATTGACAATGTAAGGCCACATCTATAATAATTGGATAAGGAGGACATATGATAGAATGTAGCCCAATCAATAATTTTTTTTTAATATTATAATAAAACTAGAAATAGTTCAAGAGAATTCTCTTGTTCGTGATATATCTTACAAGGCAGGACAACATTAGGCCACAAATTTATGAGGATTGGGCTACATCCCATCATGTCCTACTTATTCAATTATTAGACGTGGCCTCACATGCATTGTCAGTGACCCAATTGTTCAAGCACAATCCATCTCGAAAACTTTTGGGTTCGAATTTGCAATGTTTCTTACCCATAATTTGAAACAACGTTGGGCTTTTTATTACAAGAGAGACCAAAAGCTCTGCCTTTGTGGGCTCAAAATCGAAAGCGAGGATAAATTTTTTCCTTTAAAAGAAAAATGGTCATGTGATTGATTGCGGGAAATTCCCTAATTTTAGCGTGAATCATTTATAGTATAAGCAAACTGACCCAACACCAATACCAGCATAAAATTAATTTAGAAAAATCATGTTTTCTCATAAAGATTTGGAAATCTAATTAATTCGGGAGATTATGCCATATAATACTTGTTTTCCTTATAAGGATAAGTGCGATTAAATCATCAAATACATTCATAATTCTAAAATCAAACGCAGGGCAAAACCTTTAAAAATATATCACATACTATTTAAATAAAAAATTCTCGACTTCCAAACTGCACTTTTGTTTGGAAAAGAGGAGGCAGGCCCAATTAATTAAAAGGAAGAGCATGTACATGTCTAGGTAATGAAACATGAAGGCTCTGAGGAATGAGGTTACTGATTTTGTTATATTTGGACAAGGATGTGTCCTCCAACACCAAATATGATGCTCCAAAGCAGCATTTCCTAGCAACGATTGCAAGCAAGTTATATGGGCCACTCCACATACCCAATTATTGTGAAAACAACATGTCTCTGTCTCTCCACAAGTCAGAAAAAACTGCTTTCCATATGCACTTTTTATTTCATCAAATTATCCTCAAACTATTTATGAGGAAGTTGTTCAAATAGTACCTTTTTTTTTTTTTTTTTCATTTTGGTACATATAATTCCATTATACTAGTCTCGTAATCAGATCTTGATGCATGCTATGAGACTGTGAAATTGAATCTTCACAAATCCTTCCTTTTCTTCTCAAATTTGAGTGGATGAAGATGAATAAAATTTTTTTCTTCTCAATACTCATATCAATCTCTTCTTCATATTTGAATAAAAAATCTTTTAAATTTTTTAAAAAGAGCTAAGTTAATTTATTCTTTTTTATACAAAAAGGAGAGTGAGAAGAAGTAAATATAAGAGAATGTACATATTCTCTTTATTCTTTTTTAAATATCCTTTGAGGTTAATGCATAAGGATTAAAAAAATAATAAATAATCCTAATTTTAAGATAAATGAATTACAATTTATTAATATATCCTTTATTAAAAATTAACTAATAAGTAAAGTTATTGAACACTTATTTAGATAATAGGAGTAATATTGAAAAGAAAATAATGAATATAATTTTGATTTCTTTAAATAACAAATAAATAGGGATAAAATTTTCTTTAAAATAACACTTAAAATAAAATGAAGAAAGTAATATTATTCATAAAATTTTGGAAAAAATATGAGCTCACATCATTGTATCATTCATACCCCCACATATTTTTCTCACATAACAATATTACCTCTAATTTTTCATTGCTATTTAATTTAAATGCGCATTATATTTTTTTTTAATTTCAATGAGAGTTGCTGAATGGATTAGGATTGAAGGTGTCTCTATCACTGATTGATTAGTCATTCTCTCATGACAATACTACCTCCACTTTTCCATTGCTACTTAATTTAAATGTGTATTAATTTTTTTTAATTTCAACGAGCGTTAATGGAGGGGTGAATGTTGAATATGTTACTATCAATGATTGATTAGTTATTCTCTGGTAATAATACTATCTCTACTTTTTTATTGGCACATAATTTAAATGTGCGTTAATTTTTTTTTTTTAATTTCAATGAGTATTAATGAAAGCGTAAAAGTTGAATGTGTCTCTATCACTAATTAATTATTAATTATGCTATCTTCAGTTAACTGTGTGATAGAAAATTTTGTATGATGATAAAAATAAAATTATTATATATATAATTTTATATATTAATTTTAATTATTAAAGTAAAATCATCATTCAATAATTTTGCTCTTGTACAAAAGTAGTATTTTCATTTGATTTTGATACGTTGGAATCTTACATCATAATGTAACAACCATAGGATAGGACAAATACCGAAAAACGAAAATGAGAGACAGAGTGGCACAATAAAGAAAATATGTCAACTAAGGACGCAAGTTGTCTGGTGGGAGCCCAGAGCGGTGAGTTGAGGGGAAGGCATGAAGAACGTGCGCGTTTGCCATTGACGGTCCACTTTTTCAGTCCGGATGCATTCCCCTCTCTCCTTCTCTCTCTTCAGTGATTGAAAAGATCATTGACCCACAACTCCTTTTCATATGTTTGGTGATTTTTTTTCCGACGCTTTATGGTATTTTTTTCCAGGGACCGGTAACTCAGGTGCTGCGAATCGATTTATTTATTTTATGAATTTATATTTGATTTATCGGATAATATTTTATATTATAAATAAATAAAAAATATATATAATTAAAATTTTTAGTTATGATAAAAAATCTAAATTTTTTTTATAGATCAAATCGAACTTAAAATTTACCCTTACATAAATAAGAAAAATATTTATATAGTCACTGCTTATTGCATTTTTCTTAGATATTACTATTTAAAAACTGCTAATTAATATGCATGAATTTATTTTATCTAGTAATTAATTAAATATAAATAATAAATTAATAATTATTCACTATTGATTATAATGATAGAAAAATTAAATCAATTCATAATTAATTACCAGATAAAATAGATTTACACATTTAAATTAACGACATTTGAGTAATAGTATCTAAAAATAGCATGATAGGCGGTAACTATTTCCTCTACTGAAAAATCAAGTTCAGGCTAATGTTTTAGACCAGCCATAATTTATTTAAAATAATACCTACCAATTTAATCTACCTGTATCTTTACTCTTGTTTGAGGGGGAGGAAAATTACGTTAGCTCTCCTTCCTCCTAATTCCTTTAATCCATCAGTTTTTTACGTCATCCTTATTCTTTCTTTCCATTTACATTTTTACTATAAAAAATAAATTTTATTTTAATTTATATTCACATCAAATTTAATATGGGTTTAATATTTTTTAAAAATTTCTTTCAATGTTTATTACAATGGTAAAAGAAAGTTCAAAGCCCCTCAATTGCTAGCTATCAACTTTTGGCACATTGAGTTTCCCTTTTTTTTCCTTCAAATTATGATATCTAAATGTTTGTTTAATTAATACAAAGACGCAAAATTTTACTGGAAAATGAGATTTAAAAATCTAATCATATGACATAAATAAGATACACGTCTAAAGCTTCATTCATAAAATCGGACATGTTGCCCGCGAAATAATACGGGACAATATTATTTTCTTTCTTTCATTAAAAAAATCCACTCTGATCCTCTATTCTCCATTAAGAAAGAAGAAGAAAACTTACATGCAATTATTTAAATGTTAGCTTTTTTAATAATATAACATGAATTAAATTGATTTTATTCCACTTTTGTAGATTATATAATGAGTACAAAGTGTTAGTTTTGCAATAAAAATATGAGTAAATAACAAGACACTATTTTAAAAAAGTTAAATATTTTTACTATTATATTTGTTTATAGATTTAATACAAATATTTCAAATAAAATTAATGACATCTCACTGTTGCGGTGCATATATTTTGTTCCAAAGTGAAGGAAATTGATGCTAATATCCTGAAAGATATAATAGCTTCTTGTGTTGCTTTAAAAAAATTTTCTTTTAATATCTTGAATTCGAATATAAATTTTATATGCATCAAGTGATTTACAGAAAAGAAAATTGTACGGAAGGATAATTTTATTTTTTTCGGTGGGAGTAGACAGTCAAATCCTGTGGGTGGGAGATTTTGGAGCCCGATTAGAGGTGGGTCGCCCGGCTCGATGAATTCGACTTGAAAAAATACAATATTTAGGTTCTCTTTTTTGACCCGATAGGCCCGATAGAACTTTTTTTTATGGCCCGATTAATAATTGGGCCGGGCTCAGGCTAAGGCAAAAAAGCCCGATAGGCCTGGCCCAGCTCGATTATATTAATTTATTTTTAATAATATAATTATATATTAGAAAATATAATTATATTTAATTATTTTTAATATAAAAAATATTAATTTAACATATTAAATATTTTATATATTTAAATATCATATTATCTCTTTAAATATATATATTTTCTATTTTAAAATATTATTTTTTATTAAAAAATAAAAAAAAATATTTCGGACTTTCGGGCCTTTTAATTAAAAAATCGGGCCGGGCCAAAAAATTTTGAAACATAAACGAGCTGGGCCGGGTTCGAGCCATCAATTTTTTTGATTTGATCCAGATGGCCCGGCCCGAAACCAATCCGGCCCTGCCTATGTACACCTTTAAACCTGATGGGGACTTTTTTTTGCTTTTTGGTGGATGGGGACCTCTTGGGGGTATAGGGTTCACTACATATTTGGCATTGTGGTGAACCATACAGAAAGTCCCGAGTCCCCTCACAGTTGCTCGTTTGTCAGCACCTTCCAATTTTGAAAGTCATTCCATTAGTTAGGATGATAATTTCTGATATGACACGATAACTTAATATAAATTTAATATATTTATTTTAATTTGAGTTAACATATTAATTTATTTAAAAGTTTTTATTAAATTTGTAATAATTTTATTTAAGAAATAAATAATATTTTAATCATAAATATATATATAATAAATATATAAAATTATTAATTTAATAAAATAATAATAATAAATTAAAATAATATTTTATTAATAATTAAAAATATTTTTATAAAAAATAAAAATAATTAAATTTAATAAATAATTTTATAATATATATTTTATTATTTAAAACTATTAAATAAGTTAAACGAGTGATCCGTAAGTCAATACAAATAACACGATTAATAAATGGGTCGACTTGAATGACATGAATTGCCACCCTTATCATTAGTCAATTCTCTGTTCTATTGCCCTTTTACCAACATTAAGTTCATCACCATGCTGTTAATCATGAGAAGTAAGTTTACATCGTGCCTTACATTCTTTAAGTTTCAAGATTTTGGATTGTAGTGTAAAAATATTTTTAATGGATTACTATTAATTAAATCTTTTATTTTATTTAAAATGCGCTGAATCTGATCCTATAGTTATAATTTTAAGTCCAATTTTTATAATCACTTTTATGAACTAAAAATATCTTATGGGCTAGTATATTTGGTAGCAGGTGTAGACCTTTAACCAATTGGACTTTTGATGGATGAGTTCAGTATAATTTTTTATTTAATCAGATTATGTCTCTTTAGCCACTCTACACTTTATTCATAACCATAAAATACTTTATGAATCATGATACCCCATCGACTACAAACTCATAGGGAAAGTGGGAAAAATTAAACTTTTGTTCATTAATTTATTCATATTTCATTATAACAAATACATATATACTATCTATTTTTTGAAATCATATATTTTATATTCTTGATTTATGTAAGTTTGTATCCTGTATAAATAATTTTTACTTACATTTGATATCAGAGTCAACCACTTACATTAGATTAAGAATTAAAATATATACTCCCTTTATGTAATCTATATTCTTAGATGATTATTATCATTTATTTTTCTTGTTTAATTATTATTATCATTAATTGTAAAATTGCAATCCTCTATCTATAAATTTTGATTTGATTTCGTTGATATATAGTGTATGTTATTTGTCATCATATTTTTTTTTACTCTTTCATACTTTTCTATTACGTTATTATATGTATATATTTTATAAGTTTTTGAGTTGGATCTGTTTCAATAATCAATGCAAATAATTAATGAAAATAGTACAAAGGATTTGTTTTTTTATTTGTTATATGTATATATCTGAATCAATTATTTTTTTTAGGTGATTTAAGTTTATTTGTTAATGTTGATGTACAATGAACATTATTTGAGATTATATTATCTGTTTTGATTTGGATAGAACTATTCGGATAATTAACAGATAATTTATCAATTATTTATTTTGATAATGTCAAATTTTGGATCAACATATGCAGTGGAATTTTAAAATTTTTTATTCGAATTCTACCTAGAATCCATGCAAAAAGGGCATAAATCGATAGTTAGGGTTTTACCTTTTTATGTGCTCGTGCTCTTTCCTAGATAAAAATTTGAGAAAGCGGATGAATCAAACGCCGACCAGTAAGTACAACGTTTCTACGGTATCCACATGGAGTGAACAATGACTTCTCCCCTCCATGAAGCTGCTAGGATTCGTCTTTCTCACTAGGATTAGGATTGGGCATTTTTTAATGATTTAAGATTTTATTGAAACTAATGTACGTCCATTGAAAGTGCTGCCTTCAAGTCCTTTTTATGGAATTAAGGCATATCACAATTCTAGTCCTACTAGGATAATACTTCAAAAGAATCCTAATTACACTTAACAATTATCACCTTATCCTTATCATAAAGAGAGTGAGGAGAGATAGGACTTATCTATTAATTATCTAATATTAGATAATAGCATTATCTCATAATATAATTATCTTATATTAAATAATAATATTATCTCATAATATAATTATCTAATATCTAATAACGTAATTATCTTATATTACTTTAATACCAAATAATATCACATAATATTATATATATATATTACGTGAAAAATATATTATTATCTTAATAATAATATATATGCATGAAAATAAGTTCAATTAATTAGATTTTAATCTAATTAAAGTTCAATTAATTATTATCTCATTCTAACTCCTTTTGTGTGACCTTGTAGGTTCTTACTACATTGACAATGACTTATTATTGAGCCATAAACAGTGAGCGATATCTAGCAATACATCATTACCACTTAAGTAGTAAGAATGTCTGTGATTCGACATTTACCTAATATGTGATCAACGCTTTGCATCATAATCCCTTTTGTAATAATATTTAAGTCGAACTAGAGGCATGGAATGTGTCATCCTCGTTAATGTTCAATTTATATTTTTTGATACTGAGTAAACTTAAAATAAATTATCAATATCACATATGATTCAATTGAGCAGGGTTATGCATTTCTAAGTCTCACTCAATCAAGGGACCTAAGGATATCGCTCTTTTATACAAGAGTAACAAAATCTCATCTACATCACTTACTTCCTTCTGCATGATTTGTGACACATCCAATCAATGTCCTACTTGTCATCCTGATTAAAGGTGACATGGAACAACATCAAAGTGAGTAACTTCTTATGTAAGGAACTGTAGTGACTTCAGGTCAAAGAATTATGAGCATTTATGATCATATGAGAATAATTAATAACACATTTATCCATGCAGTATTCTTACAGTGGGTCAGTCTAGTACATTGTTCACTAACAATGTACTCATATATTAACTTGATATCACATATCCATGATTCATAATCATCGGTCACTATACATACTAGTCTCGATGTATTATTATTATCCTTTTTGCAATAATACTTCACTAGGAGCATTTTAGAAATAATAAAGCTATTTCAAGGATAATTATTATATTTAAGTTATAATTGTGCAGAGTAATAAAATTATGAAATAAAAATATAATAATTTGAATTGCCTAAAATAAACATAATACATTATGCATTTATTACAATCATCTCTATGATTAGCTCTTAAGACACACACCAACAGATAACACAACGTTGTCTCCTATAAAAAATTGAAATTACTATCCGCCATTAGCGGACTGCCATAGTGCCCAAAAAGGGCATTTTACTTTCTAGGTTTTGGTTTAAGATGCAACCTATATCTTAACCAAAACATGAGAACATGACGTGAGCCACTTGCCATTATTGGCATGTGGGCTCCATGCCTTTCCTTTATATATATGAAAAAAATATGTATTTTTTAACTAATTTAAAAAATTATAAAAAAATTCTAGAAAAATAACATATTTCTTTCAGATTTGGATCAATATATTTCACTATCCCAAAATACACACTTTCTTAGAAGAAAAATTAGGAAAATTCAAAATTTTTTTGTACCAAATATATATATCTTAAGATTGTGTTTTTGATGCAATATGATTTTTTTTATGATCGGTATTGGTACATACTATTTAGCATCATTTAATGGACTGATCATATTTTATTTTAATTTATAGTTTTAAGCTATATTTAAATATTCTAATTTTTTTAGGAGATTTATAGGTTGAAATAGGTAATTATCACTAAAGTAAAATTATTTATTTTAATTCATAAGCCTTTGAGCTATTGATGAATATTTACAAAATTGATTTTTTAATTATTTCGTATAATTATCTACCCAAATGGGGTAAATATGTGTTATAATTAAAAGTGAACGTATATATTTTTAATTATTTCATATAATGACTTACCCAAAAGGGGTTATTATATGATATAATTAGAAATTAGTTTATTGAAGAAAAATATTATTTCTAAATTTATTTAATTATTATAAATTTTATTTGCCAAAAGAAGGTAATTTTATAATAATAATATATTATCTTGATTAGCTTCAATTTTTAAAGGAGATATTTTACACACTACATTCTCTACCCAAAGGGAAGAATGTAGTGATATTTTATATACTTTTAAATATGATTATGAATGAATTTAAAATATCAAAAACTAACATATTGCATCTCTAATTGTTCTTTTGCAATCTCTTTTACAATGAACAATAACACTGCAACTATTGAATTGTTAAATGGTACAAATTATGAGAGGTGGAAGTAGGATATAGAGTTTGCTCTTAATATTATAGATCTTGATTTAGACTTACGTGATCTAGAACTGTTAATGTTCACTCTTGAAAGTACTGAAAAGCAAAAGGACTACTATACAAAATGGAAAAAATCTAATAGGCTCAGCCTTATTGCAATTAAGAGATTTGTATCTGAACATCTATTGGGTAGATTGATAAATGCAACCAAGGCCAAAGAATTTATGAATGTTACAAGGCAAAGATATCAAGTATTTGATAATGCTAAATCTAAATGCCTGATGAAGGAACTAACGACCATGAAGTATGATAATACTGGTGGTGTAAGAGAGTTTATTATTAAGATGGTTCACCTCCAAACTTAATTGAAAAACTTAAAAATTGAATTACTGGATACTTTTCTTGTCCTATATGCCTTGAATTCCTTACCTTCAGAATTCAGCTAAGTTAAGATAGCTAATAATACCTTGAACACGCTCTGAACCATTAATGAACTCATCACTAAGTGTGTTGTTAAGGAAGAAAATTTGAGGAAAGAAAAGAATGAAATAAGTTTTTTAACCTAACTAAAATCCTTACCTAACAAGAACCCAACTCACAAGAAAAAGAAACCTAAATTACATGCTCTAAGAAATAATTCTTTTAAATCTCAAGAGGCCTAGAGGCATTGTAATAATAATAATACCGATTATAAATCACAAATAGGAGGCTCTAAAGATTCCATTCATAAGAATGTACAGTACTATCATTGTTATAAGAAATGTCATAAGAGGAATGATTATTATATGTTCAAGTTTTAGTTAAAGAAGAAAAAAGGCATTAAGAATGGTAAACACCTATCCTTAATTTACTTTGAATCAAATTTAGTTTATGTCCTTATAGATTCTTTGTGATTTAATAATAGTTCCACAACTCATGTTATAATTACCTTGCAGGGATTCATAAGCAAAAGGAAACTAAGTGAGAGAGAGTTCAAGCTTAAAGTAGGAAATGATCTTGAAGTTACAATTGAATGCATAGGAGATGTTATTTTACGTTTAGAAAACTCTGTTGAGATTACATTGAATAATGTCTTTTATGTTCCTAGTTTTAGATGTAATTTAATTTCAATTTCTCTTTTGAATAAGCTTGGATACAGATTTATTTTTGGAAATGGAAAAGTTAATATTTTATTGCATTTTGAGTCCATTAGTTTTGGTGTTCTTGATAATGGTTATATAGGTTACTATTAGCCTCTAATAGTCCTTATACTTCTTTGAATGTTGAAAATGTGGTTTAAAAAACACCTAGAGTTAAGGAAATATCATCAACGTTATGACATAGGAGATTGGGACATATATCTAGGGAATGAGTAGGGAGGTTAATTAAAAAGAATATTTTTCCTTTTCTAGATTTTGATGATATGGACATATGTGTGAGCTGTATTAGGGGTAAGTTAACTAAGACTAAAAACTAAAAAGAAAATTGTTACTCGTAGTTCTAATATTTTAGAGATAATTCATACTGATATATCTGGACCATATTCTTCCACTATTTATGGTTATCATTATTTCATCATATTTATTGATGACTTTTTTCGATATAACTATCTTTATTTAATAAAAGAAAAATCTAATGTACTTGAAAATTTCAAAAATTTCAAAATTAAGGTTGAAAGACAACTGGGAAGAGTTATTAACATCGTGAAATTTGACCAGGGAGGTGAACATTATGGCAAACAAGATATGTCTGGGCAGTATATGGGATCGTTTGCCAGGTTTTTACAAGATTGTGGAATTATTCAACAATATATCATGCCTGGTAGTCTTAAGTAAAATGGTGTCGTTGAAAGGCGCAATCAGACTCTTAAATATATGATGAGGAGCATAATGAGTAGAACAAATTTGCTTGAATTTCTTTGGGGGTGAAGCCATTAAAATTACTTTGTACATTCTTAATCATGTTTTTAGCAAGTCAGTATCTAAAATACCCTTTGAGCTTTGGACTGTCAAAAAAGCTAGCCTTAATCATTTTTAAGTTTAAGGTTATCTTTCTGAAGTGAAAATTTATGATCCATCAGTAAAGAAACTTGATTTAAGATCTTTTCATTGTTACTTCATATAGTATCCAAATTGTGTAAAAGGATACAAGTTATATTACCTTACAAGAGGTACAAAAATAATTGAGTCTATGATTGTAAAATTTCTTGAGCCTGATGTTGCTGATTTATCACTAAATCTAGGGCACCTTAAAACATAAAATGAGCTAGCTTCCATTACCATTCCACTAGTTTTACCTAGTCACACTATTGTACCTTTATTTGTTCATGTTGAGACATAAAATGATCAAAATATAGAGCATGAGCAAATTGTAGAACCTATTGTAATTATTCCCACTGAGAACCATCAAACTGTTCAACTTGTAGAATAAATCCCGATTAGAAAGTTAGTTAGACAATGAAGGGCAGTAATTTCAAATGATTATTATGTTTATCTTAGTGAGAGTGAATATAACATTAAGGATATTGTTGATCCAACTACATACAGTTAAGCAATGAACTGTTAACAGTTTGATTTGTGGTTGAATGTTATGAATGAGGAAATTCAATTTATAATTAGAAATGAAATATAGGAACTAGTTAAGCTTCTATAAAATTATAAAGCAATTAGTTGCAAATGGGTATACAATGCTAAGAAAGATTCGATTGGTAAAATTGAATGATTTAAAAAAAGATTAATAGTTAAAGGTTTCACTCAGAGAGAAGAATTGACTACTCTAAAACTTTCTCACCAATATCTTCTAAAGACTCATTTAGGATTATTATGACCTTGGTTGCATATTTTAATTTAGAGCTTTACTAGATGAATGTTAAAATAACTTTTCTAAATGGTAAACTTATAAAAGATGTATACATGAAACAACTTGAGGGATTTTAGATAAATGGATTTGAACATCTCGTCTGTAAGCTATAAAAATCAATATATGGTTTGAAATAAGTATCCCGATAATGGTATTTGAAGTTTGATGAGTTGATTACCTCTATGGGCTTTATAAAAAATAAGGTTGATCGATGTATTTATTTCAAGGTCAGCAAGAGCAACTTTAATTTTCTCGTCTTATTTATCGATGATATTCGATTGGCAAGCAACAATGTAACTTTGCTACATGATACTAAACAAATGTTGTCTAGAACATTTAACATGAAGGATCTTAGTAAGGTATCATTTGCTTTGGGTATTCAGTTTCATAAGGACAGAACTCGTAGCTTATTGGGATTATCTCAAAGAGCATACATTGATAGGATTCTTAAAGGATTTGAAATGCAAAACTATAAAGCCAGGGATGTTCCAGTTGTAAAAGGTGACAAGTTTAGCAATAAATAATGCCCAATAAATGAGATAGAGAAATAGTCAATGCAAAATGTTCCTTATGCAAGTGTTGTAAGAAGTTTGATGTATGCTTAAGTTTGCACCAGATCAAATTGGATTTTGTGATTAGTGTTCTTGATAGGTATTTGTCTAAGCCTAGAAAAGATCATTGGTGTGCTGCTAAGAAAGTTATGAGATACTTGCAAAAAACCAAGAGTTATATACTTGTCTATAGAAAGGTTAATAACCTAGAAGTAATTAGGTATTCTTACTTAGATTTTGCTGGATGCTCCGATGATATGAAATCTACTTTAGGTTACATTTTCATGATGATTAAAGGTGTTATATCCTAGAAAAGTGCCAAGTAGACATTGACAGCTTCTTCCATCATGCAAGCAGAATTCATTGCCTGTTACAGTACTGCTTTGTAAGCTATTTGATTGAAAATTTTCATTTCAAGATTATAGATTGTTAGTTCTATTGCTAGACCATTAAAAATTTATTATCACAATAGTGCTGTAATTTTCTTCACTAAAAATAATAAAAGTTCTAGTGGATCCAAGAATTTAAAGTTAAAATACCTCACAGTCAGAGATCTTATGAAGCATGGGGACATAGTTGTAGAACACATTCATGTAGATGCTATGCTGGCGTATCCAATGATTAAAGGACTTAAGTCTACAATTTTTCAAAAGCATATTGAGAGCATGGGAATTGTGGGTTCTTTTAATGTCTTTGGTTAGTGGGAGTTATTTTTATTTTTATAACTATCTTTTATGTAATTTTTCATATGTTCCTTTTCTTATATCTTTACATATACTTGTTGGTATATTGATTATGAATTTATGTTATCTTATTAATGCATGCATCATTTAATTATAATATGCCAATATTGTTATAATTTTTATGAGGACTAAGACTCAGTGTCAGTCATTAGTTCCTGAGTTTAATTATTTGTCTCAAAATTAACACTATTTTAGGATTTGTGAGACAATCTAGCTTTGTATATTACCAGTTAATTTCTTGTGCTATATGAATTTATTAAAGAAATCATTAAGGACCAACATGAACGATAAGCATGATTTGATCATAATTTTTTATGTTGTCTTTCATGCTATACTATCACATCAATGACTAAGTGTATATAGTTCATGATATTTTGTAACCATGGAAGGTCTTACATTAATAAAAAATGTAATTACCGCCATGATTCAGTATAATTGGCTGCATAGGCTTAGTTAAATTTTTAAACATTTATCTCTAAGGTAGTGTATTTTTAGAATTGTGGTTACATGTATTTAAAATTAGTCCTCAACCTAAGAGTCATTTTTCAAAATAAAATATTTTATAAAATAAATTAATTACAATTAATGTCATCTAAGTGGGAGAATGTAAAAAATATTTTTAATGGACTATCATTAATTGGGTCTTTTATTTTATTTTATTTAAAATGGGTTAAGTTTGACTATAGTTTTAAATTCAATTTTTGTGATCATTTTTATGGACTAAAAATTTCTGGCGGGCTGGTGTGTTTTGAAGCAAGTATAAACTTTTAACTAACTAGGCTCTTAATAAGTGAACTCAGTAGGCTTTTCTATTTAATCAAATTAGGTCCCTTTAGCTACTTTACACTTTATTCATAACCATAAAATACTTTGTGAATCCTAGTACCTTATTGGCTGCAAACTTATAGAGAAAGCGAGGAAGATTAAACTTTTGTTCATCAATTTATTTATATTTCATTATGGCAAATATAAGTATGCTATCTATTTTCTAAAATTATGTATTTTATATTCTTGATCTATATAAGTTTGTATCCTGTATGAATAATTTTTGCTTGCATGTAGTTTTTTAAGAATTCTTTTATTATTTGATGATGTAATTAAGAATATTATATCTCATATAGATCTTATGTAATTTTCTTTCTTTTTGGCCATAAGTCTTATATATATATAAAGAAAACTTTGGCTTGCTAGCCACTCGTCACTTTCCATCAACAATTACAAATGCATATTATTAATCCTATTATGATGCATAATTTTTTTAAATTAATTGCACACTTTTAATTTTTATACACTTCTTATATTTTTTAGTGCATTTTCTTTATATTATACCAGAAATAGGTACTAAAAAATAAAAAAAAGACATCTAGAAATTATTATATAAAATCAAACTAGAGATAACAATCTGCACAATACAAACAAAAATGAAATAGATAATTAGTAACATTATAGAAATTGTGTACCAATAACATATTTGATATGCTTTGGTGGTTGGCCTTGTTTAATTGACTCCTCTAAAAAATGCTAGTATATGGATTTTTGTAACAGAAACATCCAACTTTTGAATCAAGTGATTACATGAAATGCCAAGCTATGACTAGGTTTGATACAAGTTTTTTTTACTACTTTTGATATCTATTTGATACTATTAGTTTTATCCTTCAAAGCCCTCCAACATCCTTTATGTGAATAGACATTTTAAGTTATAACTTTATTTTTTGCTAACTTTATT
Organism: Sindora glabra; assembly: GCA_020226215.1. Lineage (NCBI taxonomy): Eukaryota > Viridiplantae > Streptophyta > Magnoliopsida > Fabales > Fabaceae > Sindora > Sindora glabra. The sequence continues at coordinate 19,175,143 of CM035236.1, forward strand.
TAATTTTCTTTTGTATGTTTATGCTAAAGTAATCTTTTATGACCAGCATCAATTTGATCAAGCATTTGTAAATCTTAAAAGGCTTCATTGGTATGATGTTTCCAAACACTAGTTGAGCAAGATTGTGAAATGTTAGTCCTAGTAGCTTCACAAACACTCAATGTAGGCCAAGTTTGACTATCATTTAATAGGGGTCCTTCAGGATTATAGAAATAGAAAGGACAATACTTGATAATGTAAATAAATTTTTTCTTGATTTAGGTCTCATGCAATTAAAATGAAAGTGTCCTATATTACTACAACTTGAACAGAATCTGCTAATGCTTTCCATCTTGAAAAGAACTAATTGTGTATTACCTACATTAGTAGGAGCAAAAACACAAAATCATTTTATAAATCTTAACTTGTTTAGAATTTCACCAAAAGTTAAAGACACCATGTTGTTTAGAAGCTTCCGTAGATTCCATTTGCTTTTGAAAATCATAGATTTGTTCTTGTATAATATTTTATTCAAAACCCAATCGCTTGATCCTGCTAGACATTTCCTAAAGTTATTTGATTAATTCTTTATTATTGGATGCCAACTCTTAAACTTGAGCTTTTAAATCATTCATTTTGGTAATAGTAACTTAACTTCGAAGAAAATCCTTATTGTCAATAATTTTTAGATGATAACATTTTCTTAGAACCAATGACATAATATTCAAAAAACAAGGATTGAGTGGTTTAAGGATCTTCAACGTTATGAACTTGAGTAGTAAAATTCTTAAAAAAAGATGGGCCATATATTTTCTTAATTATGTGAAATTATTTGCTTAGATTCATCACATATAAGATGCTTTAATTTCTTTTGCTTTTACAACCATGCTTCTTTGTTATTCTCTTTAAAATTAAAGCCTTCTGATAAAAATCCTCTTCTAAACTCTATAGGATCTAAATTAGCTTCCAAAATCAAAATAAAACACTCTAATAACATAAAAAGATAATAAATCTTACTCAGTAGTTATCTAGATTACCTTAAAACTACCTCTCTTCAAGACCTTCAAATGACAAAAGAACCAAATAGATTACACGAAGAGGCTTGACTAAGTAATTGTTGAAATTATAGAAAGCTAAACAGATTATAGAAAGAGAAGAAGGTAAAATAAAACCTAATCACTAAGCCATTGCAACAACAATATTAAATTAATTAATATTGAATGCTTCAATCAATAGCAAATAAAAGGTTTAAGACTAATCAGCCTACAAATGTTGTTTCTCTATTACTTACTGCCACAGAAAGCAATGGAGAAACAACATTGGATTTTAATCATTCAAAAGATTTCTAAAAACTTCTTCTTTAGTTAAGCCCTTATAATATTTTTTGAAACCACAAAATTTTTTTTTGGTACATTTATATATTTTTCATTTATTCATTCCAAATTACTTTTTTTTTCCTTGAGATTATGTAAAAATAAGCATGTCAAACATTTAGTAAAAAAATATTGCTTATGGATTTTATGAAAAGAATAATGCACATGTCATTTGATTTTCTAGATTAGAATTTGGATAATTTTTATTATACTAAGTCGTTAATTTAAATAAGATTGAAAAAATGTATTTATAATTCTATTGATAGAGCTTATGTTTTCTTAACATAAAAAATATGAATTCAATATATATTTTGAGCATATCAGAGAAAAACCTTCTTTTCTTTGAAAATTGTCATTCCTTTTGTTCCATAGATAAAACATAATCATGAATTTTAAAAATCTCATTGGTAAGAGAATTTTTAGATAATTTTCCTATCCCACTCCTGATTATAAGCCTAACCTACTTTGTCATTTGATAAGCAATTTGATTATATTCATGAGAACACTATAGCATTTCAACATTAGGCATAAACATGAAAAAAAACCCTTACAAACTCAAATAATGCACTCACTCTCTAAAAACATTTTAAAATACCCAATAATAACTTTATTATGACCTCGTAATCACTTTCTAATTATATCAGGTCATGGCTAAAATTGTGTAAGATTATAATACCCTTTTGAATAGCTAAAAATTTAGTTGCCAATGAAAAAAGACAAGTAACATTGTTATATTGCATTCCCATTAGTTTACCTAAATAATTTCTAATAATAATAGCAATTGAAGAATGCCTACTTACCTAATTTAAATCCACATAAATTTTGATAGCATTTATAGGGAAAGGATTCCATTTTTTCCCTAGGCTTCATTGGCTTAGCAATACATTTAGTTATTTTCCTCCCTTTTAAACCCTAAACCCTTCACCACTTAGGTAAAGACAACTATTGTCTAGCATAATTGCCATTAAAGCTTTCATTATGATCCTTAATCGCAGTCGAAAAATATCTATATCTTTAAACTTGAGCCATATTAATCTATATCTTCAAACTTGAACCATATGAATTTCATAATCTCATAATACTTTATTGGATGCAACTCTAGTCTTTACCATAAAATCACATAATGAAAAAAGGTATTTCTCATTCCCATTAAATTACTTATATGTTCTCTTATAGATAATACACTACTTGTTAGATGCCATAGCATCATCTTATATTTATGATGACCGTCTTATTACTAGAATACTCCCCATATATTGATTTTAGGATTTGAATAGATAAGTGTTCTAGATACTAACTTTATAGAGAAAACCATAAAGGTATTTAAGCCCTACACCAATTTATCTAGTCTTGATAATAAGAAATGTACCTATAAAATCCGTTGCACATCAATTTCCAAAAAAAAAAATTATCTTGATAAATTTAAATTCCATCCCTCATTATTTCCTAACATTAAAGAATTAACTATAATATTTGCATTAATATCAATATCTTACCTTAAATAAGGTTTAAATTTGTGACAATATGAAAACCAATGTTCAAATGCTGGTTTTCTATTCAAATCATTCCCTACTATGTAACAATAATCTCTTTAAACAAAACATTTTTCATCTTGAATGCTCATCCATATCTAGGATCCTTTCACATTTCTTTCAATTAGAAAATCTCCATTAGGTAAATATTTATGTCTCAAACATTGAACCTAATAAGAATGAGGGTTAATTTGCAGCTTCCAAGTTAATTTTGCTTGTAAATCTATGTTAATGGAAGAAAATAACTTTAGGCTAAACCCACCTATCATTTTAGGTGTACATATCTTTGTCTATACCATCGAATAATAATGCCTTTTTCCTTTATTTACTCTCCACCAAAATCGCCTATGAATTGTATCCATTTTTTAACATATAGCTTGAGGAACCCACAACACTGAGATAATGTATTTAGGAATTCATCATAATATCGATTAAATCATAATCAATTAGCTAGCTATGATAGCAATTTTTGTTTCTAACTTATAAGTTTTGTATACACCTTTCTAATCAAATAATTAAAATCAATAACATTAGATTTAGATAAAAATGATGGAATACCCAATACTTGATTATCTGAGCCTTACAAATTTTATAAATTTTTACCTTGCTATTCTAGTCATATTTCAAAAGAGTATTATTTACAAACATAAGATGAGTAATAGATAGATCAACTTTAGGAATCTTCACACCCTAACTTTTCCCATATATCTCTTCTTTATATAATAGCCTTGATAACATCTTTGAGTATAAAGTAAATAAATATGGAGATAATGGATCTCCATATCTTAGTCCCTATTGCAGTTGAAAACTTCTTATTATATTTCCATTTATTAAAACTGAGAAAGGAATAATAGACAAACATTAACTAATTAAATGAATAAATTATGGATGGAACCCAAATTATTCTAAAATCTGAAAAGCAAACCCCCTACTCCACCTAATAATACATTTTTTGCATATCTAACTTTACCTTTATCAAGCCACCCTACCTCTTTTTTACAAAGTATAAACATTATACTTTTTGTTATTTATTTTCCCAAAATAAAAGTGAATTAAGTAGGTGCTATCAACATATGTAAAGCTGGTCTCATTTTGTTTTCCAATATCTTAGAGATAATTTTATAAATCAAATTGCGTAACCTCATTGGCCTTAACTCACTAAATACCTTTATGTTTTTTACTTTTGAAATGAGAACTATGAAGGTATGGTTAATCTCTTTCTATATGCTTCTTGTTATGAAAAATTCTTGGATAAGTAATATACATACTCCTAAATTATTGAGCAATATTATTTGTAAAAGATTTCCATTAGACTATCAAGCCTTGGTGCTTTCTAGTTTGGCATGGCCTTAACCACACCTAAAATTTTCTCCTCATATGGAATTTCATATAATGAAGCATTCTCCAATTCTGAAATCTTAGAAGTAATTAGTTGATCTAAATTGAAAGGAAATGAAGATCTAGAAGATTGAAACAATTAGTTGAATTCATTAACAAAATGATCCACCATTTGATTCCAAGAGCACAACCATGAACCTTTCCCCATTTATATACCAATAACATTATTTTTTCTCCTATTGATAATTATAAAAAGATGATAGAATTTTGTATTCTTTTATTTTAACTCATTATTCTTTAATTTTTTCTAGCCTGTTGAAAAATTAATTGCTCTTGTATTTTACAACATAATTATTTTTCCTAGTCCTTTATTTTCAATAGTAAGTAAATACTCGTTAATATCTGCCAATCATTTATGTGACTAAGTCAACCTTGTCTTACATAATTCAAAAACATCTTTATTCCACCTTGTTAAAGCCTTTTGAACATTTCTAATTTTATGCATCTATTGCATCCCTACTAGACTATGAACTTGCTTTTGCCATGCTTCCTAGATCACAATTCTACAAGATTCCTCTTAGAACCAAGTAGTAAAAAATCTGAATGATCATTATCTTTTATTTTATAAAAAATCTACTAACAATAGGACATAAACAAATACACTAGTAACCAAGTGTGTAATAGTTACTAAAGGAAAATAATTTTGCCATTATTCATTATAGATAGCTTTATCTGATCTTTACTTAATCATTTAATTGCTTGTTCTTCCCTAGTCCAAGTAAATATGTCACTAGAAATCAATCTCAATACCACTTATACATCTCACAAAATTATTAAACGTGGCATCATTTGATGACTTTATCTTTTTTCCTCCTTGTTTATCATATTTATTTAGTAAAGCTTTAAAATTCCATATAATTATCCATGGTTACAGCTTATGTTCATCAATTATACATTAAAGAAAAACTTAAATAAGATGAAAGCCTTCTTTATATTCTTGAAATCTACATTATGTTGCTTTAAGCATATTTGAAATATATTGATTTTAGTTTTTAGGTGCTTCCTAAGATTTTTGCCTATTTTGTTTAAAAAAACTATAAATAAAAGAAATTAAAGATTTTTTTTTAAAAAAAGAGATTAAATCTATTGGGTTTAATATAAATTCTAATTGTTATTATTTTGTAATTGTTTTTTATTATGAGTTATCTTCTTATTCAAGTTATGTTTTTATGTTAAAGTAAGATTGAGATTCCTTACTAAATAAGTATTTCTAAGTTATAAATATTTATGTTGGCTTAAGGTTTGAGGCATAAGAGAGATGTGATGTTAGTGTTTAGAAGAGTTATATAAGAACTCTTATAAAGATTTAAGAGAGATGTAGGGGTAGTGGTCAAGAAGTTGTAAGGTTATGGTTAAAAATCTTTATGTACATTATCTTGTAATCTTTTGATAGTATAGTAGATTTTTCTCATCCATAATTTTTTCCTAAAGATTGGGGTTTTTTCATGTTAAATTATTCACTTATTGTTATGTTACTTTGGTTAATTTAATTAATTGATACTTATATATTTAAAAATAGAGATATTTTTCCTAATAACTAGTATTAAAATATGTTTGGTCCCTTGAAAGAGTAATATTTTGAGAGTAAAAATCCAACTCAATTATGTAGGATGAAGTTGATAGTGATGGTAATATGATAATAATAATGATAATGATGATGGTTTGTAAAAATTATGGTGACTAACAAAAATGTTCGTAAGATTTGATGTTCTTGTAGATATGAAAGGTTCTTACTAATGAAGAAGTTGCATATAGAATTTGATAAGACTTGTGATGTTTAACTAAGGTGGAGCAACTTAATAACAAGATGATTATCATAGTTTAAAAAAAATTACAATGATAAAGGACTTGCACAATTGGTGCTTTAATGATTCGTTTGATTTAACAGTAGGTAGAGTGTGAAGATTAATGAAGATGATGGAATTTATATCGAGTATAAATTGTTAAGTTTAACATAAATTCTAATTGTTATTAATTTGTGATTATTTTCTATTATAAATTATCTTCCTATTCAAGTTATATTTTTATGTTAGAGTAATATTGAGATTCATTATCTAATAAGAATTTATGGGTTATAAATAATTGTGTTAGTTAAAGGTTTGAGATATAAGAGAGGTATGATATAAGTATTTATAAGAGTTATATGAGAACTTTCATATATGTTTGAGAGAGATGAAAGGATAGTGGCTAAGAAGTTATGGGATTATGGTTGAGAATCTCTATAAACATTATCCTATAATCTTTTGATGATATAATAAATCTTTTCTGATTCATAACTTTTTTCCTTAGAGTTTAGGATTTTTCCACATTAAGTTATTCATATGTTGTTATATTATTCTAATTGATTTAATTGCTTGATACTTATGTATTTGGAAGTAAGGATATTTTTCCTAATAACCAGATCAAAATGGGTTTGGTTCCATAGAAGAGTAGTATTTTGAGAGAGTAAAAATTTGATTCAATTTCATATTCAAGATGAAAATAATGGATAAAGTTGAAAGTGATGATGATGATGATAATTTGTAAGGATTATGATGTTAAGGGTATTTTTCCAAACAAAAGTATGCAAGCCATTACAAATTATTATAACCTTTAAATATATGCAATATTTTCCATATTAAGTCAAATTCAAAAAAGTCATCATGCTTTAAAAATAAAAGGGAAAATAGAAAAAAGGATCTACCTTTTATTTCCTTATTTATTCAAATGTACTTAAGTAGGTACTAAGTACATTGATAATAGTGCTTCACAAAATTAACCAAACAAACAAAAACAAGTACTTAATCTTAAAGTCCATGTCATGCATGGAAATTTTATGACCAACAGTGGTAAGGATGGAAACTAGAAATAAATATAATAATTTCTAAATTCTTGGATAAATATTATTTTAAGTATGACGTAGTTAATTGATCATATTAATGGCTAATTAATTGAATTAATGATTAGTTAATAATTAATTATATTAGCTAATTTAACTAATTGATAACATAAGTTATTTGAATAAAAATATTTAGTAAAATTAGATATTTATTATTATTTGCTTACATGTAAAATAATATATAAAGGTATAAATATATTTTATGATTTATTTGAATATGTATATGTGCATGTGTGTGTGTATATTCATATTTATATTTCAATCCTTACTTTCCTCAAAGTTATGATACTAAAATCAAAGAGGTCCTAAGGGAAGGAGAGAAGAAAAGAGAGAAAATGGAGTAAGAATTGTAGGTGAATTCCTATGCTATACATGCAAATGTAGAAATAAATATTAGAAATTTAAAATTTAAAATTTATTAAATTGAAAGAAAGCTTGTAGAGAGAATTATAGAAGGAACTTCAGCTCTAATGGGTAAGTGAAAGTATGGATAATACATTTTGGCAAAGAACTTACATATAGGCAAATATGAATTGTTATAATGACTACAGAGCTATATAACTAGCTAGTCCATGCGGGCCATGCCTTTTACGGGCCGGGCTAGCCTAGTTCACATATTTTTTAAGCTTTGAATATGGAAGCCCTAGTCCATGAAAGCTTGTGGATAAATGGGCAAGCTTGTAGGTTTTTTCTTTTTCTTTTAAATTTAAATATTTTAAATGTTTAAATAATAAAAAATTTTAAATTATTCAAAAACACCATATCCATTTATAAATAAGTTATAGTACATTTAGAAACTATATATAACTTTAAAAAAATATTATGCATACATATATAAGTTATAATATATATATATATATAATTAAAAATATCATATAAAAATAATTCATAACATAACCTTATATAATTAAAAATAAGTGATTGGAGTGTAGCTTTATATAAATAGGGAATATAAGCCTATATAAAATTTAAAAAATTAAGAATTTAAAAAAAAGTAATATGAGTTGGGTTAGGTCAGCCTAGCCTATCTATAAGTTAGCCGGCGTAAACTATGACCTTTATAGACTAGGCCAAAATCGGTTTGCACTTAAATGGGCCTCCAATATGAAGGCTTATATCTTCAAAAGCCCATAAATGAATGGGCCATTCCTCAACCTACAAGCTTTTTTCAACAACTTTAAGTGATATGAATAATGTACCACTACAATATACGGTTACCTACGAATAGTAATAACTACGTACATTATTGGCTATAAATATAGATAATTTTTTATTAATTTTAATTATTTTAAAGCTAAAATTTTTTGCTTTTACTAAAGCTATCTAGAATCTAATTATGTTATTGGCATCAAAAGAATTTCCATCTTTTATCTTTGAAGTCAACTTTAAAGTAATCAGCTTCATTTGATTGGGTATAATCTTTAGAATTTCCATCTATTAAGTCATTTAAGCATTTAAACTTTGCCTTGTTTTCATTTTCTAGTACCAAGAAGATATCTTTCAACTTTGATACATAATCTTGCTTATTTGAGGAAGAACCTAAGGATGCTATAAATTAAGACTTATTGAAGGAATTAGTTAGTACCTTCATTTGCATTTTTATGGAAATGTGATTTTTTATAGAACCACTTCATAATTTTGAATTTCTTTACCTTAGAGGAATAATTCTAATTAACCTATCATTTGCCATAATCTTGCCTCTGCAATAATGGAAATTTGCAATGAGGACTCAAACCATATTAGTATTCTTAAGAGTAAGCCTATAGTAATTCGATTTAGGAGAAAGATTAAAGAAGTAAAAGGAGGTTTCCATTATTTTCATTGTCAAAACAAGATTTGAAAACATCCTATTTTTTTTAATATTTTCTAGAAAAAAAATTTAATTTGTTCAAAGATGTTCCACCACTTTATGGACTAATTTAGAAATTTGTACTTGGTGTTCTCCAAAAAAATAATACAACAAAAAATGTTTCAAAATTTTATTTTCAATGTAAATAGTATTATACTAGGCTTTTTTATAGTCCCAATATATATACTTTATTAAATTTAGGTGAAAATATTTTTAAATTTTTTCATCTGAAAAAGTTCTAAGCTTTAATTGAATGAAGTAAGAATTTTTAAAATATTAAAAGTTAAATAAGTCACAAAATTTAGGTCATCCTCACTCAGCTTATCTTTAATTTTTACTAAATTAAAATTATCCAAAATATGCTCATAGAGTTCCCAGGAATGGAATGGTGATTCAAGAATGAAATTGCATCCTTTTAGGAAAACTTTTAAAAGAAGTTCTTTAAGATTTTTGCTCCAATAGTTGGATTCTATTTGAAAAATACTATAGGCATTTGGTTTTTTTAATATATTAGTGGTTATTTTGATGGGTTTAGGATTGAAAGTTGTAATGGCTTTTGAAGAGGTTCATATTATTTTAATTTGATTTATACTTTTTTCTATAACTTGAAGGATTTTGGATTGGTTAAAGATTAAATCATTTGCTTCTTTTTCTTTAACTATATTTGCCCAAGAATTTTTTGCCAAATTAAAGGGTTTTGCATCTGTGAGGCAAATAAGTAGAAGGTTTCAATTAAAGATTGAAATCATTGACTTTTTAAGATTTAGGTTTTGAAAAGGAAGAGGTTGTTACCTACTTCCCTTCATTTTTGGATTTTGATTTGGTATTATGAGAATTTTTATCAAGGGAAGGGTCATCTTCTTTCTTTTTGTAAGGAAGCATGACTATCTTTCCTATAGAAATTCTCTTGTAAAAAAATTTAGCAAATAATTTGAATAATCTTTGATATACTTAATTTTGAAATTAAAGATGCTTAAAATTGCTAGCCAACAAACAAAAATTTATTTTGATGTAATGTTTTGAACATCCTTTTGTAAAACATTTTTTTTTGCAAAATTATAGTTAACCCCAATTTTAAATTTTTGGTTGAGTAAACTGTTTTGAAAATTTTGAACACATAAAATAATTACTAAAATTTTATTTTTTTTAGAGTTGAATAATTTTGCTATGTATCATTCTAATGTTTTGAAATGAATGCAATAATTTATTTTTTATTTGTTTGAGAATACCACCATATCTTATATCTGATGCATTTATATCAATAATTTTTAATGTAGTTAGATTAGCAATATGTAAATATAGGATACTTTTCACTTAAGATTTGATTTTTTTTAGTAATATTTGTATCAATATTTGTCCAAGGAGGAGGATTATTCCTTAGACGATCATGGAAGGGTTTAATTAAGTTAGATATTTAAGGAAAAAAATCTTAAACACTATTTAAACATCTAAAAAATCTTTGCAATTGGGTTTTATCAATAATTTGATTAAAAAATTTGTCAGTAAACTAGATTGCTCTTTCTATTAAAGTAATGGTTTCTTAGAAGATATAATGACGTAAAAGCCTAATTTTAGATTAAAACAAATAGATTTTTATTTTTAAAATGGCTCAATCATTTAAGTAATTTCAAGAAAAATATTTAGATGTTTAAAGTGTTGATCAATTTTTTTTGAAAGTACTAGAATATTATTAATGTAAACAATAATGAATTTGGTGAAAGGATTATAATCTTTTGAAACTCTGAGGATGCATTTTTTAGGCTAACAGACATTACATTCAACTTGAACTGTCCAAATAGATTGTGAATGCAATTTTATACCTATCCTTAAGTTTTATTTGAATTTGCCAAAAATCAAATTTCGTATCAAACTTGAAAATATTTTTATAAAATGCAAATGATTTAAAATATATATTTTTTTATTTAGGATTGGTTACCTTATCCATTGAAGAGTTTTATTGAGAGGTTTGTAATTGATTACAAGCCTTAAAGTGCCTCATTCAATTTCAATATTTTTATCAATATAAAATGCTAAGCATAACCAAAAGCTTCAACCTTTTCTAATGATGTCCTTGGAGTTCCTAATTCATTTGGATTGGCCTAAATTTAGTAGGGATTTGCTTATCTAAAAAAATCTTTTTCATTTGATAACTCAACCATATATTGTTTTTTTTTCCAAAAAGCATTTGGAAGGTTAGAGTAGACAAAGCTAACTATCTTATTTTCTAAAGAGTTATTTTTTTCTTGAACAATTGGAGTGACTAATTGCTATTCAATTTTTCCAAAGGAAATTTCTTTAAAGAGATAACTGATTTAGTTTTTCTTACATTTAACTAAATTGAGTTCTTTAAAGATAAGTTCTTTTTCAAAAAGGAAGACTATATTTTCTCTTAAAACCTTTATTATTATTCTTTTATCTAATAAATTATATAGTGTTAAGGCATGGATAAAAAGTGTTCAAAGAATGACTCTATTGAATAAATTTTTCACTACTTAAAAAAATTGCTTGATTTTGTATAAGGAATTAATTGTTTCTACATATGAAAGTTTAAAACTACTTTAAAGAAGAGAGCCACTAACAAACCTGAGGCACTCCTTAGTTTTCTTGAAGAATTTGGTAAGTACTAAACCTTTTTTAATATAATTAAGATCAACTTTTATATTAAAAAGGGCTGCAATTTTTATTTCTTAATTGTTTTTTACTAACTTGATAGGAATATAGTATTTTTATATAGGTGTCTTAAAGATGAATCTTAAGAACTTATCTTTATTTTCTTTCTTTTCAAAATTCTTCTCTACTAAGTTTTCTTAAAAGTTAAAAAGAATCAAGTTATGAAGTTCGTGTTGTTTTCAAATTTTCATTTTTAAAAAATTTATTTTAGATTGTAAATCTTGCAATGTCACGAGCTTATTAACTTTTGATTTAAATTTTTCTAAAGCATTTATGAAGTTGTAGGTATTTACTATAAGAAATGTGTAGGAAAGTGCATGTTTTTGTGAAGTTTGTTTGAACCTTTAGAGATATTCTCTCTTTTGTTCATTATTAAGTAAGTTATTATTAATATCCAAAAGAAAATATTGTTCCCTAATGAAAACATTTATCTTTTTTTCAAATAATGATTCTTTTATTTTCAAAGAAATTTCATCATTATTTAGATAGTTATATTGCTTCTCAAACTTGATCAACTTCTGCTATGAACTATTTTGATTTAGATAATTTTTTAGCAAGAAAGTTATTTATCTAATCAAGAATATTCCCATTAAGTTTAGGATTCTTAATTTTTCCATTTAGATGGTAGTATTTGGCTATGCAACCAGGTTTGTTGCAATTAAAACAAACTAATTGAATGTCTTGATTTAGTAAAGGAGTATACTTGGGCTTTCTTTATTCCTTTTGGTATTGCTTGCTTTGTGGTTCTAAGTGAGTTAGTTGCTTAAACTCAGTCTATTACTTAGCTCTACTTTTATTCTTAGGTTTAAAGGTCTTTGGACAGGTAAATTTAAATTATTGACAAAAAGATTCTTTTTTTTCATCTTAGTATATTTTAAGAGCTACTTTCTAAACATAACTTATTAATTGTCTATAGGTAAGATATTCATAAAGAATTTGGCCATTAAACCAGTTCTTAATTTTTTCATAACTTTATCCCCTAAGGATCTAGAAAAGCCTACAAGGAATTTCTCCTTTTAGAAAGATTGGTTACTATTAAACCTAATTTCGATCCTATTGAAGAAGGTATCTTCATACTATCTGAAATTTGATAAAGTTTTGCACTTAAAGTTTGAAATAAGTTTTGTTAATTTATCCTTCCATAAGTTAGGATCTCTTATAAAGTATTTGGTGATGATGTAAATTAAAATATTTACAACATTTAAAATTGGTTATCTATCAAGTCCTATTATTACTAATCCTTAAGGGTCAACCTTGATAGATTCTAAGATTTGAATTTTTTCAATCTCAATGAAATGTTTATCCCACTATCCTTTGAGCCGACTAATGAAATGTGCAATTAGGATGTGGACAACTTGAGTATTATCACTTCCATAAGTTGCTTGATAGGTTATACTAACCATGGTTATTTGTTATATGGTATTGAGGATTTCTTATTCAGATTTACCATCTCTATTCCATTCATAAATGTTATTCCTATTATGAGAATTCTAAATAATTAGGTGTTTTCTTTATGATTTGATTAAGAAAGCTAACTTTAAGGTAGTACAACTTTTGAGGTACCCTTCAATCAGCCTCTATCTTAATAGCTCTCATTTTAGGTTCTTGGATATCTTCTGAAGGCATTTCTAAAGCTTTATCCAAGATATGGAGTTTATTAGTGACCAATTTAGTTGAAATTAGGGAATACTCATTAATTTTTAGGATAATGATATTTCTTAATTTCTTATCTATTTGTTAGATCATTTAGTCTGTCCTAGTTATCTCTGATTTCTTGGATAAACTTATTTACTTCCTTTTAAGGATTTAGTAAAGCTTGAACAAAGTTTTTTCTATCATTTTGCTGCTAACAAAAGTTTTTCCTACAAAACTAGCTTAAAAAGTATTGGTTGGTATGATTATTTTATTCCATCAAAGATTGTATGTCTTTTAAGGAAACATATTCATTTTCCCTAAGCTTGAAGGATGTTGCTATGAAGGGTCTTTTATGGTTAATGAACCTAATTTAAAGAGATTTCTTAGGAGATAATTCTGACATGAACTCCTCTCATTTAGTAGTATCCCATTCTTACATGGTTCTATATCCTGTAATAATGATTTTACTAAAAGAATAATCTATTTTGTTAGCTTTAACATTTACATTAAATTATTCAAAGGAAAGGAATATTTGTTTCATTTCTATTCATGAACTTATAATAAAGTACTTGAATATTTGATCTAGATTTTCCTTTGAAATTTAAAAAAAACCAAGTTTATCAAGAAGGGAATTTCTATAAATAAAACTCTTTCTTTAGAGATTCTTTATCAACTGGAAAAACCTTTTCAAAAAAATCTAGATTGTAAATTATTTGTGTTTTATATTATCATCTTGCATTTGAGAACAAGTTGAAGAATTAATAGATTTAACAGAATTTGCATCATGTTCTTCATTTTTTTTCCTTTCCCTTTTTGAATGAATTGATTATAGATTACTCTAAGTACTCTAGAAAAGTTATCTAGACTGGTGACGTCAACATTTATTGTTGATAGTGAAGTTAAAGCTGTAGAAAAGGAATATCCAGGTTTTTCTAAAGCCTTCATAGAGTAGTTTCATTCCAATGTATAAGAACATGACTTTCTAAGTTTAGCATAACTCTTATTTTTTGGACTATTTGGCTTTTAGGGAGGTTCTATGATTTTAGGTTCATCTTTTCTAAGATGACTTCCTATCAAAGAACATTTCTACTTTACTCGAAGGGTATTGCTTGTATCTGGAAATTAAGGAGTCTCAAGTTTTACTTAGGGCATTATTTTTTCAAATCCCTAATTTTTTGGCTAATCAAGGTTATCTCAAAAGACTACTATTAGTATTAACAACTTTGCTTTGGTTACATCTATTAAATAGAAAGCAATATGTCCCTTTTTTGCTAAGTGTATAAGTAATTCTAGAAGCAACAGATTAATGTAATTTATAGTGGATCCTATAATTTATTACCATAGGTATAGATCTTTCTTTCATATCATAGCTATGAGGCTTAACATTGTGAGGGATAACATTTAGAGAATTTTGCTCTTTCAAGCAAATTTTAATGTTTGGAAAGCAATTGAAATAGATTGGTCATTGGGAGAGACTAGCTTCCACAAGTCCTATGACTTATTCATGAAATTGGTTGTACTATCCATCCTATAAGCATTGAAGGATTGCATTATTCAATCCAATCTTATGTATTGGGACTGTTGTTACTTGCACATATTTTGTATACATGTAGTTGTATTTGACTTAGTGAACTTTGATAGACTTGACAAAAACAAGAATAAATTCTTCATATTCATGTCTATTCCTATTGATTCTTTAATTGTCCCAATTATATAATTAGATTTGTTGAAGAAACCAGTTAAGGGTTTATAAAGCTTTCTTTCTAGAATTTTTAGTATTTGTCAATGGTTAAATTCTTGAGCCGAATCTTTAAGGTTAATTTCTTCTTTGAAGATAGAAGTTAATGTTGAATTTAAAGAATCTTTAAATTTGATTTAAGAAGAAAAAGTAGAACTAGAACTTGAAAAAGTGAGATGAATAAAAAATAATTTAAACAAATACATAAGAAATATAAACAAATCTCTTGTCCAATACCAAAGCTTTTAAGGTTTGTAAAAATAAAATATAAATCTCCTATATTTTCCACATGAATTAAATATCAAGATCTAAACATGAAATTTTTATTCTAAATCATCTAACTTTATCTTGTATTTCACATGAGAGTATAGGTGATAAAGGCTGCCCTAAACTTAATCACAATTATAAGACTTATACTCCTTTACGAACTTATATGCATGCTATTGATTTTCTAAAACTTTATTCATATTTAAACATTAATATATAATTAATGAAAATGAATATAATTTATTCATATTTCAATCCTTACTTCCCTCTAGACTCTAATATCAGAACTGGAGAGGCCTTGAAGGAAAGAAAGGAAAGAATAGAGGCCTTGAGGGAAGGAGAGGAAATGAAGTAAGAATTGAAACATGAATGTGAAATATGTATATAATGGTTATTGTTCATAGGTTATTGTACATTGTATTCACAATCACTTTAGTAATCCAAATTTGTCTATAAATAGGCCTATTTCATAAATGTATTCTCCACACTTTCACTCACCCAGTAAAGCTTGAATTCCCTCTATAATTCTCTTTATAAGTTTTTTTCAAATGAATAATATATATATATATATTGTGTGTGTGTAAATTAATTTTATTAATTTTTACTTTTTATGTAGAAAGAATTTAAATTTATTAAATAATTATATGACAAATTTTTTAACATATTAATTATAATAATTTTTTTAAAATATTAATTTTATTATGTAAATTTAAATAGTGAAATGTTAAATAATTATTTATTATTTATGAACTATTCTATTCTTGTATATATTAGAATAATTAATATATGAATAACAAAAGGCATACAATAGCATAATGCTTAAGTAGAAGATATTTTGTATGTTTATGTGTATTAATTAGTATGAGTTCAATTTTTCTCATTAATACTTTTAATAAAATAACAAGTGAAAATAATTATTATTATATAATTTAATTGCATTTTTTATTTTTATATACATTTAATGAATCAACTATTTGAAAATATTGACATTTCTAGTTTTTCAAATTAGTTAATTAAAAGCTAATAAACTAGTTGAATCAGTTATTTATTAAACATCTAAAACAATTGATTAACCTTTCAATTTGTTAAAATAGCCTAAATCAATTAAAAGTTAGTGAAAAAGTTATCTTTATATTAAATTTTTTCTTACTCAAATGGCATTTGTTGATTTTTAGGAATTTTTATCTTTCTTTCCAATTTGATTCTATTTTCTAATTCTTTTATGTGTAGAATTTTTAAATTTGTCACTCTTACCTTAAATAAATGAAAAATATTATCTGCAAAAAAAAAATGTAATGGGAGATAAGTAGTCATATTTGAAAGTACAATATCATAAAATTTGTCTTCAAATTTATATTTTAAATATAATATATTTTGTAACTATTTTTATTTATTTTAAATTTAATTTATTGTAATATAATTTTTTTACATGATCTAAAAATAAAAAGGTGATTCATCATTAAAAAGATATCAGTTATTAAAAATATTTACTACCAATAAATAAATTTAAAGATTTTTTAATAATTTAATAATATATAAATAAGTAATGATACGAAATTAATATGTAAATATATTGAATCAAATTTAATTTTTTTCTCTTCTTGGTTTAAAGAGCAATAGTTATCTTAGTATTTTTCTCTTGTATAGATATAATAATTATCTTCTAATCAAGCTTGCCACATTAAAAAGGGGTCCCACTATTACCACCAACTTAGATCACTTGTGAGGATTTAAACAACTCAAACTAGTTATGTGCAGTTTAAAATTACTCCTTTTATTCTTTTTTATCTATCACATTTTGAAGAGATTTTTTTTCTTTTTATTTGCTACTTTAGTTATCTTAGTATCTTTCTCTTGTATAGATATAATCATTATCTTCTAATCAAGCTTGCCACATTAAAAAGGGGTCCCTACTATCACCACCAACTTAGATCACATGTGAGAATTTAAACAACTTAAACTAGTTATGTGCAGTTTAAAATTACTCCCTTCATTTCTTTTTATTTATTACATTTTGAAGAGATTTTTTTTCTTTTTATTTATTACTTTAGAATTTCAATGAAATATTAAATATTTTTTTAAATCTATCCTTCTTTTTTATTAATAAATATTTTATTATTCTATACTATTAATTAACTTGCATTTGTTCCTTTAAATTTCTATTTTTATTTTCAACTATCTTAAATTTTTTACATAAAAGGTAATCATGTAAAGTTCACTAAAAATAAATAAATTAAACTACTTTCTTAATATGTGTAAAATTAATTAATAGTGACAGATAAATAAGAACGAAGAAAGTAATATATAAAAAATGTTATTTGAATTTAACTTTTAATGATTTAAGTTTAAATGAGCTGAATTCAATTAATAAATAAATTTAACTTCAATTTTATATTATTCAATTCAAACTATTTGTAAATTTAAATGAGTTTAATAATAAAAAATATAATTTTATTTTTATATAAAAATAATGTAATATATGAAAATTTTAATCACATAAATAATTGTTAAAGTTACAAGAAAAAATATGATATTTTGACTGGAATAATTAGTTTTCATTGAGTGTAACTATTGGTACTATATGACAATCATGTAAATATTTTTAATAAATTCAACAATTATAAACAAATTTATATTGATAAATAAAATATGATAAGAAATTAATGTTTAATTTATTTATGAAAGATAAAATTTTATATAATTAAATTTAAATAAAATAATAAACTATTTAAATAAAATTTTATAAATTTATTTAAGTTTACATTCATTAAAAATTTGAATTCAAATTTAAATATTTTAAATTTGAATTCAAATTTAAATATTTTAAATTTGATAAACAGCTAAGAATTAATAATATACTATTTAAATAAACATATAAATTTATTTGAATTTGTATTCCAATCAAGGTTAATATTGAGATCAAATTATTCAAAGATATTCAATTTCAATTTGTCTATTTTTTTAAATTTAAATTTAAGTGTATAAATATTCAACTCATTTCAATTTGGTTGCGGGGATGAGATTCACAAATTAGAAAAGACACCTGACCTGCTTAGGTAGGCAATTAGGTGCATGAAAACGGGAATCACGTGCTGGTGGCCCGCTTTGAATGGTACATTGGAGAGTCCATTTGTGTTTTATTATATGTCCCACACATATTCATTCTTTGATAATTAATTGATAATTATAATAATTAATTAATTATATTAATTATTTAAATAAAAAAATTAATAAAATTAACTGTTAATTATTTAAATATAAAATAATATATAAAAATATAAGTATATTTTATAAGTTATTTAAGTATTTTTTATTTTATTATTTTAAAATTTATATATTATTTAATATATTAAATTTTTTATAAATAATATATTATTATAATTCATTATTAAATTATTATATTTTTTAAAATTAAATAATTTTATAAATAATATTATATATTTATTCTATTTAACAACTTTTAAAATTATTATAATTTATTATTAAATTATTAGATATATTATAAATAATATATTATTATATATTCCCTCTTTTTTAAAATTAAATTAATATAATTTTTATAATTTTTAAATTTTTTAAGAATTTTTTAGAAAGGACAAAATAAAAAATATAAAAATTTATTAGGAGTAATTTGATCATTTTTACCAATTAGTTAATTAAAAATGTTGCCCCCTCAACGTTTTCAATTTCAACTTTTTAAACGTAACTACCTAATTTGATCAGTTGGTTATCAAATACTAAAATTAACTAATTGTTAAACTAATTAACTAATTTTAATCAAACCAACTAACAACCATGCAAAAATTTATTATCCAAACAAGTCTTAATATTTTTCCACTGCTTAAAAAAATTATATATTTCAAGCTTCTTATAATTTATGATGAGTTTAAAATTATTGTTACAAAATATTTTCTATATGTTACAAGTAAAAATATGAACAAAATTAAACCATAAAGATTTTTTCTATTGAAATAATAAGAATTGAAGATAGGTTAAAATTGTTTTAATCTCTATAGGATTAAATTTTCATCAATTTCATCTTTAATTAAGAGTTTATATTAATTTAATTTTATAAAATTAATAATTTTTAAATTTTAATTCTTTAATACAGTAATTCAATAATTTTATTTCATGTAAAAAAAGACTAAATTTTAAAATTTTTTAATTTTAAAGGAATGAAATTAATATAAAATTTTTGTTAGAAACAAAATTGATAAAAATTCAATCCTACAAAAATAAAAAATAAATTTTTAATCTTGAAAATAAAAGAGAACGCAATAGTTTTTTTGATTTTGAAAAAAGATATTTTAATAGAAATATAGTTATAAATTATTAAAATAATAAAAAAATATTCTATATATTATATATTAAATATAAAAAATTTGATAAAAATTTTAAAATTTTTTCTTAATAATAATGTATGAAAATAATATATTATTTTTTATTTATATAAAAACATATGAATTTTTTGGCAAAAAATATTTTTAAAAAAATAAATGGAGAAATAATATTAAGTTGAGAAGGAACAAAGGAGGAAATGGTTGGCTTCTTTTAGCCCCACGTTGGCATACATCTTCCGGGAGCTTCCAAAGAAATCAAACCATGAGAACTAGCCTTAACTAGCCAGTGCCCACCACTAAACGACAGCGGCGTACTTGTGCGTTTCTGTGATGGACAGACAATTCATGCTGATGCAGCGTCACATTGAATTTGTCACATGACTGCATTCATAGCAAATCATCTAAAGATTCTGTCTTCCGAATCCGTAGATTGTTATTGTTAGCTTTGTACCCAGCATCGTGTGCTCCTTTCTAGTTTCTACTAACGCATTAAACTCTACTTCAAGTCAATAAGGAGCATCTGTGCAACGGAAGCAGAGGAACATGTTTTCAAGCTAAGAAATAATAATAATAATAATAATGGAAAAAAATGTAAAATGCCTCTCTCATTTTCGGTTGAATTTTATTTTCTTTAATTTTAAAAACTTAAAAATTTATCCTTTAAATTTTGTAAAACTTAATATCCATCATCTACATAATTAATTATTTTTATAAAATTTCTAAAAAAGAATTATATTATTATAAAATGTTAATTCATTTTATTTTTTCCCATATCGGCTCATACTTTATTTATAAGCATTTAATTAAAATTTTTATATATAATTTAATTTATATTAATTATATAACATAAAAATTATATTTAAATTTTTTTAAAAAATTATATAATTTAATAAAATAATTTATTAAGTAAATGATGAGTATCAATTTCAAATTTCATAAAAATGATGAGTATCAATTTCAAATTTTAATGTAAATCTTATTTTTAAAGAAATAATTTTGTAGTTTACTTAAATTATCTTAATTTCAACTTTAGCCGTTAAATTTATGAAGAAATATTACGTATGTGTTTGATATATAAATAAATTATAAGTTAATCTCTAAAAATATTTGGCATACTTAAGAAGAAAAGGTTTAAATTTGATAAATTTTACATGGTAATTTATAATTCATAATTTGTAGTTGATAGTTTTTCAATTTTTTTTCAAATTTATCTCACTTTTTTTTACTTAAATGTCAATGTATACTCTAATTATATCTGACATACACTTATTAATTTAATATAAATAAATAAAAATAAGTAAATAAATAAATATGTAATGTCATAAAATATAATTAATTAAATTTTAAATAATAATTTTCTTTTGAAAAATGAATAAATAAAAAACATGTAAATAAATATATAAATAGACATGTAATGTAATTTCATAAATATAATTAATTAAAAATTTGATAATTATATTTTTATTTTAAATATCTTAATTATATTAATATAAAATAAATATAAATTAATTTAATTAATATATTTATTTCTACTAATATATTATTTTATATTCTTTAGATAATTAACAGCTATAAAAAAAACTAAAATTTTATTCATCTAATTTAAAATTTAATTTATGAATCATTCTACACAAAAATTTAATGTTAATTGAATTAAATTCTTATTTTTTAAACAATCAATCATTCAAAAAAGGGCGGTAAATCGTTCCGTGATTATTGGGTGACTGGCGAAGTTGGACATTTATAACGGATTCAGAGAATCTCAATTATTACAAAAGAACAAAAAACAAAAAGCAGACGATCGATTAGGCCAAGAGCGAGGAATGATGGAAATAGGATCGCGTGCTAATTTTGATTTTTCATGATGGAACCATATATATTATAAAAAAATGTTATATGCACTAATAATAAAATTTAAATTTTTTATATTTATTAAATTAAATTTTATTAATTTATTTAATTATTTTACATTTAATTAACAAATTTTAATTTATATTTAAAATTTAATTTTAAATTTTATCTTTGATAGATATAATGTTATCATATATTATATTATAATCAATTCTAGATTCTCCACCGCACAATCATTCATCAATATCAAACATTGAATATATAGTATTTTAGTTAGTTTTTATAATAGCTCTCGGATAAGCGAGACCAGAAAAATAATTATAAATTAATTAAAAAAAAACACATTTGTAGTTTTCAATGGAAATGACAAATAGAGGTGACAGAATGGACGCAAATGGATTAGAAGGGGGTGCGTTATTATTAATATATTTATTAATTGGTAATTTAATATAAAATTTTAAATAAATTTTTTTTTTTGTAATTTTTCTTCTCTACTTTTGATAAGCAGATTTGAATGCTATTTATAAAAAGATTGCATAATATAGATAAATAAAAATAGTACTAACTATAGTACAGAGCAGATTCTCAATAAATTAAAGTAAATTACGGAACAGATTCCCAACAAATTAAAGTAAACTACAGTTCAAATCAGATTCCCGACAAATTAAAATAAACTACAATACAAAGCAAATTTAATGTTTGGACTTATGGGCTCGGGTCTTCAGAGGAATATTTTTTAAACTATACTTCATCATCACTATTCGAGTCAAAACTTTATTTATGCTAAGATTGGAAAGTTAAGTCATAAAGTTCTTAACATTGGGATGGAAAGAGATTATTATACCAATCACGCCATTTAAGCAATGTGCCATACATCCGGATGGAGATTGTTTGGATCAACATCATTCATTTGGCATAGTATAGTATGAATTTCTATCCAAAGGTGATAGAACATGAACGGGTAGGCAATGATATGATAAGAATAATGAAGTCCATGCTGATGATGAAATTCTTCATGGCATTGGGTGACTATGTGATCTTCTTGAACATCTTCAGTAAGAAACCACTAAGAATGGAATGTGACTAGTACATTTTGTTCAGGGATTTGTGTGAGATAGTCAACCCATTGCTGAAGTGGTTTAAATAGGGAAAGCCATATTAGAAAATAGGATGGTTGTGGCAATCTTCCAATGAGACCAAGATTGAGTAGTGATAAGGCAGCATTTTTATCAATATAGCACCTAATAGTATAAGTCTTGATCATAATCTTTATAAGAACATATCTATATTTACTTGGTTGATTTAAGGGATAAGTTAAGTTGAAAATGGTAAAATATGGATAGTTAGGATTAACAATACGAGAGCTTAATTGATCATATTTTTTTATGCCAATAACACTGTATGGTATGATTTGTTTTTCAAACCATTGGTGAAGGATGTCCTCTTTAAAATCAAGTGGAAGGTTATGGTATGGTAAAGATGGATCAAATGATTCTCCAATAATCATAAAAATAGGAAGAACAGGGTGGATAGAGTCTGGATTAAACTTTGTACGCCTAGAAAAAAAGCCTGTAAGGAAATTTCTTTTTCCTTTGACATGCTTGATATCAAACTTCCACTGTTCAAACCAAATTTTCTACCAAATTAATTGTGGCTGGGGTACCGAGTCTTCTTTTGTTTAAGCATTGCTGGGAATGCAGACATATCCATTTTTATTAAGAAATGACGATCAACCAGATGAAATTGAAATTTTTCAATAGCCTTTTTAACTGCAAGAATTTCTTTGAAAGTGGAGTGATAATGGATTTCAACTTCTTTGAATTTTTCACTTTGATATTCACAGATGGTGTGATTTTTGCTTTCATCAAGCAAGACAGCTCCCTAATAATGGTGACTAGCATCTATCTAAAGAATTCTCCTACCGTTAGCAGTAGGGATTTAAAGGATCGATAAATTAGCAGATAACTTTTTTAGTTTGTTGACCGTATCAGTATGCGATTCAAACCATGTTGGGGGACTTTTCTGGAGTAATTGGGTCAAGGTAGATTTGTATTAGGCTATGTTAGGAATAAAATATTTCATATAATTGATTAGGCCTAAAAACTACTAGAGTTGTTTGATCGAATATGGTCCATCAGGAAATTCTTAGATTTTTGCAGCAATATGAAGCTGAAGGCAGATTTGGCCATCTTTGATAAGTAACCCAAGGAAATCTATAAAAGATTGGGCTATCACCATTTTCTTTTAAAAAAGCATAACTCCATATTTTTTGACAAGATTATGGAATTTTTGTAGGAGAGCCAAGTGATCATCAGGGTTGAAGGAAAATAGTAGGATGTCATCAATGTAGACAAGGGTGCTGTGTAGAATAGGCTCTAAAATTTTTGTCATTGCCTTTTGGAATTCTAAGGGAGCATTCTTTAATCCGAATGACATTACAATCCATTGATAATAAAAGTTTAAAATACAAAATTCTACTTGGAATTTTTCATCCGAATGAATTCCAAGTTACCAAAATCTCGCTTTTAGATCAAATTTGGAAAATATCTTTGCATTCGAAAGTTTTGGAGTAAAACCTCTCTTCTTAGAAGGGAAAATTTGATATCTGCAAGAAAGAGGTAAAATGGATTATAATCAATGACAAGTCTCAATTTGCCTCGGACTTGGTCAGATCTTTAATTGACATAAAAAATTTGACATGCCTATGGAGATTTGGTTTCCTCAATGATCGTTTGCTATCTAAGTTGAAATAACTCTTCTTCTACTAATTTTTTTATGATCAAGGTGCATTCTGAAATAAGTGGCTTTTGTTAGATTGATATCCTCATTCTTTTTGAATGGAAGGCGAGTGAAAAAATCTTTATTAAACCATAATGGTTGGGAGCATTTGTAAAGAAATTCACCATGGTTTTCAGCACAGGATTGTTGAACAATCTCATCGGAAAAAGTAGAGAAATCAGTTGTACATAAATAAAGATTAGGAATTTTTGTCCATTGCCAAAAATGATTTTTCCATTAAAGTCCAGTTAACTCGATCTTTGCCTTTTGATTCAGTAATTTATCAATAAGATCGAATCCGACTAGAATGTCTCTTCTTGAACCAAATGTACCATAAAATTTATGTTTAATCTCATATCTTGGGAAGAGTTTAAGCCGAATTGTTTTGGAGATTTTTGTTATCATCATCAATTCTCTATTGGCTATTCTGAATTATTGATAAGTTTTTATCCAATAAGAAAGTGGTAAGATATCATGATTAATCATTAAACAAGCTGCTCCAATATCAAAGAAGATAATTACTTTGGTTGGCCCATCAAACTTATCCACGAGTATTGATACTTTCATTAGTGGAATTGTAAATTATTTATCAGTTAGAAAGGTATCTTAAATTTGCATCATTTAGCAAGAATCATGTTTTGGAAATTCAACTTTAGCTTTATCTTCTGATTAAGTATCATCAAACTCTTTTCAAATGCAAAATATGGTGTTTGGTGTGAGCTCCTCCTCTTCTTCATAGAGGTATTCAAGGTTATCTTCATTATTGCAGTATTGTTCTATGACAGCTTGTTGGGATGTCATGTAAGGGCATTGTTTATCTAAATGGCCTTTTTTCTTACAAATGAAACAACATTTATTATCGTTCTTTCCCTTATTTTTCTTTTTTCTGAAGAAATGAGCTTTGGACTTTCTTTGCTTAAATTTTTTAAATCTTTTTTAAAAGATTCATAGCTTGTAATTGTTGGTGTGTGTCCTAGAACCAATCATATAAGATGATTAAAGTTATACACAATGTATTATATTTTATTTTAGGCAATTTAATTATTATATTTTATTTTTATTATTATTATTATTATGCGCAATTTATAACTTAATATAATAATTATCCTTGGAATAGCTTTGCTATTCCTAAAATGCCCCTAGTCAAGTATTATTATGAAAAAGGATAGTAATAATATATCGAGACTAGCATGTATAGTGACTGATGATTACGAATCATGGATATGTGATATCAAGTCAATACATGAGTACATTGCTAGTGAACAATGTACTGGACTGACCCACTATGAGAATATTGCATGGATAAACGTGTCATAAGTTATTCTCATATGATCACAACTACGCATAAACCTTTGACCTGAAGTCACTACGGTTCCCTACATGAGGAATTACTCACTTTAATATTGTCCTATGTCACCTTTAATCAGGTGACAAGTAGGGCATTGATTGGGTGTGTCATAAATCATGCAGAGGGAAGTGAGTGATGTAAATGGGATTTTGTTACTCTTGTATAAAAGAGAAATATCCTTGGGCCCCTTGATTGAGTGAGACTTAGAAATGCATGGCCATGCTCAGTTGAATTAATATGTGATATTAATTATTTATTTTAAGTCTACTCAATATCAAGAAATATAAATTGAACATTGACGAGGATGACACATTCCATGCCTCCAGTTCAATTTGGATATTATTACAAAAGGGTTATGATGTAAAACGTTGATCATGTATTAGGTGGATGTCGAATCACAGACATTCTTACTACTTGAGTGACAGTGATGTATTGCTAGATACCGCTCGCTGTCTATGGCTCAATAATAAGTCATTGTCAACGTAGTAAGAACCTACAGGGTCACACAAAAGGAGTAGGAATAAGACAATAATTAATTGGACTTTAATTATATTAATATCCAATTAATTGGACTTATTTTCGTGCATATATATTATTAAGAATAATAAATTCACGTTTTATATATATATATATATATATATATATATATATATATTATGTGATATTATTTGATATTAAAGTAATATCAAGTAATTATCTTATCAGATATTAGATAAATATATTATGAGATAATATTATTTTGATATTTGATAACTATGTGCAATTATCTAATATTAAGATATTTATATTATGAGATAATATCATTATCTAATATTAGATAATTAATAGATAAGTCTTATCTCTTCCCATTATCTCTAGGATAAGGATAAGATGAGTTGTTAAGTGTGATTAGGATTTTGGAAGCATTATCCTAGTAGGACTAGGATTATGGCTTGCCTAAGTTCTATAAAAAGGGACTTGAGGGCAGCACTTAATAATTACGTTTTAAGCTTCCATATAAACCCTAAATCACTCAGAAAACATCCAATCCTAATTTTTAGAGAGAAAAATGCATCCTAGCAGACGCGTGGAAGGTGAGAGGTCGTTGTTCACTCCGTGTGGATACCGTAGAGACGCTGTACCTTCCGGCCGGCGTTTGATTCATCCGCTCTCAAGTTTTGATCAGTAGAAACACGAGTGCCCAATAGGTAAAACCCTAATCATTGACTTATGCTTTTTACATGGATCCTAGGTAGAATTTGGATCAAAATTTAAAATTCCGCTACATGTGATAATCCGAATTCCCAACAGTAATGAGATTAGGTCATCCACAATCTGATCCTAACTTCAAACTATTAAATTATTTGAAGAAGGTTCTTTGTTCGCAGAGGCGATCAAGGGTAGCAATTATAGCTTGGCACAAGCTTCCCAAAGAAGCATTTGATATGTTGAGACTTTGGTTTTTCATAATAACTTCAGCTTGTTTTCCTAGAGGTTTAGGAAATAATTAAAGGAAAACATATTTGAGATTGACTTCATCAATCCCATGGATCTGATAATACTTTTTTTGACATTGCGTCAAAATATTATTGAAGATGCTTTCTTTTGAATGAGACACACTTCATTTGCATGAATTCTTTTCTTACTTGCGCCTCAAAGTTAGCTGCTACTTCTAAAAATGCTTGATGCAATCAGCCAAATTCATTAATATTATTCAAATTAAAATAAATCATTTGCTGATATTCACCAAGATTCATCCAATAATCTCTCATTCTTCCTTGCATTTTAGAAGCAAATGCCCAGAAGAATTGGCCATGGGAGCATTTTTATTCAAGTTAAACAACAGTTATCCAGGAATGATATTTTAAGAATTTGTCTCTCCACTGAGTTGAAGGAATATTATCAAGAGTAAATCCTTTAATTAAGTTAGGAAAGACATCATTGGTGGAGGGATTATTGTCAATTTCCATTTCTTCTTCATTCTGGAGGTCGTAAACCCCTGAATGTTCTTCACCAAAGCCTCATGCCATGAGAACAGGCAATGGTGGTGAAGGAGATAGTTCATTATTTGAGAAAAAGTCATCTTTTGTTATTTTTTGTAAAAAATCCACTAGATAATTATCCTCAAGGATTGCAATTTGTTATTTTTGTTTTGGGTCTGCTGGTGGTTTTTGAGCCTTTTTGAGGGATGGCAAAGGTTTTGGGTTTAACAGTTCTTAGGGTAGGAAGGCAGCTGAATTATACGGACTCTTTGTCAAACTTAGTGGCTGAGCTATTGGAGGCAAACTTAATCCTAAAGGTTGTAAAGGAGAGTAATAAGGTGTGATTAAGGAGTTGAGCTGGTTTTTTTGGATTTTCATTTCAGTCTCCTTTTGAGATATAGCAGAAAATTATCCTGCAAATACAATGTTCATTAATTCTTAATAAAGAGATGAAATCCTTGCCTCTAGCTTTTGAATGAGCACTGATGTTGATGATTGCTGCTTTTTGATTCTTTTTGCAAACTCTTATTGATTATTAGCAAGTTGACATAATAACTTATTTTGTGAGATAGTATTTTTAGACTACCAATTCAGAATTTGCTCAATAACTGTGGCTTTTGGCTTTTGAGATTCATCATGATGTTGAGTTATTCTACTTTTAATTTCCAATTATTACAAGTTTGTTATTCTTTTGAAACAAATTGTAATGGAGGAAAATCATTTTCTAAATTCCATCCATCATTATCCTACATCATACAAACAGGTACGACAAACTCATTTTTTAGAGCAGAATATTTTATATAATAATCAAATTTGCCAGATGGTTCTCTAAGAAGTCTTATGGAAAGATTTCTTTCTTTATATTCTTCTTTTAATAGCTATTGGCAACTTTGCTTTTTGTTCTTCCTTTTTGAACAAGGGCGATCATCCTTATCATCACTCTAGGCTAGACAATCTTCACAAATGTAAGCAGTAGGGTCATACCACTTATGGTCTTTTCCCGTAATAGCCTCATAGATTGGTTGTCCTTCAGCATTAAAGGCATAGATGGGAACTTTTATATTATTAGAGATCATTATGGCTAGTGGTATATGTTGAGTTACTGAGTTTGCTTGTTTTGGGAAAACTATTTCAATAAATCCATCTTCCTTGGTTTGGAAAAATGATTCTGCTATTTGAAATGGAGCCTAGAAGGATTTGTATTTTTCATAATGTGTCACCTATTTTTCAGGAAGAAGAGAAAGAAGCTCATCCCGAGAAGTTTGTTTGGGAACAAAATAACATGTGGGATCTTAATCTGGATCAATGGTTATGTATAGAGAACTTTCACTTTTTTTTTAGATAAGCAAGATCAAACTGGGTGTGGAGTGTGGTAGCATAGGCTTCAGAGGTCATTGGACAACCTGCTATCCAAACTTGAATTTTTAAGAAGGTAGGAAGAGTTAGATCTTTAAGGGGCATATTGAAGTTTGGAAAAATAGTAACAAAAATAGTTCTAGCATTAAGGGTGAATTAGATTGTAGCTAAACAAGCTTACTGGTATTGGTCACACCTTATGCCTAGGATAGCTATTCGAGATACTATTGGCAATCCTTTTCCTTTATGAAAAGTTAGAGCAACTTTAATAGTACCAAAATAAATATGGGTATATCCTTCCTGATGCCATTGGAGAAGAAACTCTTTTGGAAATGGAATAGAAAAAATTTGTTTAACACTAATAGCTTGGAGTAGATGTTGGTCAAAAGAGGATCCCTGGATATATTCTTGGATACTATGTTGCTTTGGTTTACAAAAAGGTTTAATAATTTTGGTGAGGGTGGTTTGTTGTTGTTTCTCAAAAATTCGATAGGGATTAATGAGAAGGTGTTGGGAGATAGGAATTTTACTATCTTCAAAAAGGTATGAGTTTTAATACATATAGTCTAATTTCTGGGCAGTAGACTTCCTAAATAAAGATGTTTCTAAAGGTAGAAAATAGTCTGATGAAGAAATTAAGGGTCTGGAAGAGGTTAAAGATCTAGAAGAAGTGGATCTTGAGCAAATAAGCCAATTTGACATGGTAATAGAATCACTTCTAAGAAAAAGATGGTAGTGTTTTCAGAATATGAGTAAACAGTCCAAGACACACATGCTTACTTCAAAGTAAAACTTTCAAAGGCACTATACTCTCGATCTTGAAATTACACTTGTGTTTAAGTACTCAATTATACAAAGAACTAACTATTTTTTATGTGAAAGATCAGTCTAAGCTACAACCACAGGGCATACACAAATAGTCCAGAAGTAAGCTGCAACTCTTATCTTAATTATTATCTAAACTCTTCTTTCTTCTCAACTCTCCTCTCATTTCTCAACTAATCTACATATAAGCACTTAAAATAGTCTAAAAATCTTATCAATCTAGTGAATGAACATAAAATAATTTACAAAAAAGATGAGAAAACAATATTTAGAATAAGAAAGAAGATTATTCATTCAATTCATCTTTCATATTTTCTTCTAGAACATATTTTTCCTATTCCAGATCATCTTTTTCTTCTTTTTCATCAATTTCTTTGAAATTTTCCTCTTCCTCACCCTTTTTTTCCATGTTCTTCAACTTAGGATGACTCATCAAACTCTTCAAAGCCATCACGCATATCATGCATACTAATAATTATGTCATTAACCTTAATTGCATGATATGTATGTGACATATAATCATCTTGGTATATCTTCCACCAATCCTTTAAGCTTGGTCTTTATAACTATAGACTAACCTTATTTATCTTTTTTTGTATATACGTATGATGCATAATACACTTGTGTTGCTTGTTATGCAAAAGTAAAAGGATCATACTTATCATATCGCCTATTATTTTTTATTTCAATTATGCCATATTAATGGGCATTCTTACGATCGAACATGGGATTAAACCAATCACAATAAAAAATAACTACCCTTTTGATTGGCATCCCCAGGATATTCTAGTTGAACTATTTCCTTTAAAATGCCATAAAAGTCATCCTCTTTTGTTGAGACATTTCATGTGCCTTTAACACACATGCCATTATTGTAAGTTTTTTCTTGTGACTTTATCAATGTATGTAATATCAATTGACAAAATAAATTAACCATGTTTTCATTATCTTTAATAAACCTCGAGTAAGATCTTGAAAATATTGATTGTGCACTCTATTGGCTTCATTATGAACCTATACGAAAAGAGAATAATTTTATATTAGTTTATGAAAACATAACTATAAAATTCAGCATTATATTTATTACGTTTACTTATATATGCTTGAAGCTAACCAACAAATTGAGTATTGATCATTACTTCAATGTCCTTTTTTTGCATATATGGGTAGTATTGATCATTGCTTCAATGTCCTTTTTTTGCATATATGGGTACATAGTCTTCAACCAATGCAAAAACATGCTACAATATGAAGTAATGAGTATTAGTTTACCATTAAATCAAGAGATGAATATAGGAAATGATCAATTAAGTTAAAGGAGACTCACCTTTTATATAGTTTGACTTTACCACAGTTTAGTAATATATGTGTTATAGCCTATTGTAGTTCTTTGTCATCCAAATATCATTATTGATAAAAACCAAATAGGTATCCTAGAAGGTTGAAGATTCAAAGAATAAGCTCTAAGGCTTTATCCCAGCCTAATCATCATTCTTATTAGGTCTTGTACTTTGTGATTGCAAATCAGGACCAATGTAATGTTGAAAGTAAGCTATCTTTTTAGGTAGATAAGCCTCACAAATATTTCTTTCTAGCCTAGCTCTGTTGTGAATTTTCCTTTTCAATTTGTTAAGAAACCTCTAAAATGGATATATTCATCAATATTGTACAAGATCATTAACTCTTACTTTAAATAGTAAATGAATAAGCAAATTCCCCATTAAATAAAAAAAGGCTAGTGGGAAAATCTTTTTAAGCTTGCATAATAGTATGGGAGTATTTTACTTTATTTAGAGCAATTCTTCTTCTTTAAGGATAGTTAAGAACAATTTTCTAAAGAATTGACTTAATTTAGTCAAAGCCTTTTATATAGGATTTAGCAATATATTGAAAGCAATGGGAAACAATTACTTCATGAAGATGTGATAATTATGACTTTTTATTCTAGCTATCTTTCAATCAATTACACTAGTACATCTATCTAGTTTAAAGGTATAATCATCAAGCATTCTTAATTCCTTAATCCACTTAGATATTACCTTTCTTTCATTTAAACTTAAGATATAGTGAGCTTTAGCTTTATGTATTTTTCCATTACTTACCTTTCAAAGCTCTAACTCCCTTCATCTATAGTATTCTTTTAAATCCAATCTAGCTTTCAAATTATCTTTATTTTTTCCCTGAACATCTATCACTGTATTGAAAATATTGTTAAAGATATTCTTCTTTATGTACATGACATATAAATTATGTCACAATAGGTTAGTTAACTAGTATGGCAAGTCTTAAAAGATGCTTTTCTTAGTCTAATTGTGAACCACTTATATCCTAGCACTATAATAGGCTAAGTATCTCCCACTTTTATAATGAAACAAGTTTGGTCCAAATTTTGTTTGGTACAAATTTTGTTCATTGTTTAGTCATGCTAGAGGCTCAAGTCTTTTACTCTATTTTTAATGAAATTATTCTTTCTCCTACAAAGGTGATCATGTGGTAAAAATTGTTTATGACAATTAAACGAAGATTGTTTTGGATTATGCTTCAGAATGAATGCTTTTATTCCATCCATATAGATCAAACACCTTAATTTTCCAGGATCTTACCATCTAGACAATATTCCATATATAAAAAGACCATTTATAGCCCACATTAATATAACCTTTGTATGAAAGTTTTGCTTTGTTGAAATTTTATATTCTAGGACACATTTATTCTACAAAGTTAGTAATTCATTAATCAAATGTTGCATTAACACATTGATCTTACTATTAGAATTTTCTAGCCTGTAATTATCATAGGCAAAAATATGTATAAGTTTGTCATACACATTTATGGAGGCAAGTTGTGAGAAGTAATTATCATTAGTCTACATGAATATATGTTGCATTGTGACTAAGTGGAGTAAAATCCTTAGAACACAACCCAAGTCTTACAGTGCAAGGTTTAGATGTAAAATTAGGATGAGTCTGATCAAATTTTTTTCAAGCTTCTACATCTAAAGAGTGACAAGAACATGTTAGCCTCCCTTTGATCTCATAATATCATCTCATATAAAGACTCCATTGATGCATACAACCTTTACAACTTTAGAATTCATGGTAAGTAGTATATTTTCTTGTATGGTACATCTTCATTGTTCTTATTGGCCTTCTTTTCCATGTATCAAGGTGAATCATAAATTCTGCACCTTATCTCAAATTTAGCATCCTCATAGAACATCATGCAACCATTCATAAGACAATGTATTTTCTAACATGTCAATCTTAACTTTCTCACTAGCTTTTTTATTTGATAAAAGCTTAGAGAATCAACATTTTCAAGAAAACATATTTCAAACATAAGCTACATAATCCAATCAAAAGAATTTTATATTAAGTTGAAGTTTGATATTATACTTAATGTCTTTACAACTATGGACAATTCAGAATGATTGGTACACCTTGTTTATAATGGTCGATGTCCAAAGGTTAACATTTCATAAAAATGTTAGGCATTTTGGTTTACTTAAAGACTTTGTTAGAGATGTAATAAAATGTTAGGCATTTTGGTTTACTTAAATTTACCTACTAGTAAAAATTTACCTGTTAAAGATTTTGGTTAACATTCCCGCTTTTATATTTAAAGACTTTGTTAGAGATGTAATAATTTTACCTACAAATTTTCCTTATTTAATGGTTCTGTTTTAAGATTAGATGAGTACTAAAAATCATTGAATCCAATTTATAACTTATATATTAATTTTTTTCAGCTTTCCTTAATGTATCATATAAAAGTAAGAGAAATGAAAATTAAATAAAATGAAAAATGAGATAAAGGAAAATAAAAAGAATAATATTATCAATTTTTTATGTTTGGATTGAGAGAAAAATGAAAGGAATGAAAATATGGGAGATGTGATTTTTCTTTGTTTAATTTGATGAAAAAGTAAAAGGGATGAAAATATTATGTATTAAAATTGCAATTATATTCTCATATGTAAATATGTAATTCAAAAGTGTATTTTTTAGAAAAATTAACATAATTTAATTATATATTTTAGTTAGAATAACATTAAAATGTCTTACATTTTTTAATTATCACTCAATTTAATTTTATTAAAATAACTATATAAAATAAATAGTTTTATTTTTCATTATTCAAAATGACTTATGTTATCTACATTCAATCTATGTTTTAGAGAAATTTAGCAAGAGAGAAATAAAAAGATTGTAATGTATAAAAACACAAATTTTGGGGACCGAAAATTTTCCAACAATAAAAAATATATGCAAGATTAAATAAATAAATTTAAGTTATATAACAGTTTTTGCTTTGAAGGATAAAAACTTCAATTTTTTTTCCTATTACACACTAAGACTTTATTTATTTTTTCAAAAAAATATTATTTATATATATATTAATAAAAAAATAATATGTTACTTATATTAATAATTAAAATAATATTTAAATACTTCATAATTGAAGAAAGTAATTTTAAAAATAAAAATTTATATTAAATTTTTATATTTAAATTTAAATAAATAAAATATATTTTAACTTAATATTTTATAATTATATTTTATAAAAAAACTCTTCTTAAAAAGCACCGCGACCAAGAGACTCGTGGGTACGGGAAAGCAAACAAAACGTGGAAAGCGAATTTTGCTTTACCGATATCACTCCGTTTTCTTTCCAAATCAGCCGTGAAAATTTTTCTGTGGGTCCACGCTTATTTTAAATCCTATTTTACATCCTCTCCAATTTCTTCGGGGCAGCCAAACAGATGAAAGTACTTTCACCTCTCACTTTTTACTCCTCTGTTTTCAATCCTGCCTTTCATCAGTCCAAACAAAGATAGCCTAAGATAGCAGTAAAAACATGTTGCCACTCATAGTTCTTCAATTTTTGTTATTTATTTAAGATAAATTAATAATTTTATACATAAAATTACAAAATAATTGTAAAATTATTTTTAAATCATAAAAATAATAATTTCATTTTTAAGTAATAATTCATGTATAAATTTTAATATTTAATCATATTATTTAAAAAATCATGTGAATAGGAAAATAAAATTATATATGTAAATTATTATTTAAAATTATTATTACAATTTGAAATAATTTAATAATTATTTTATTATTACTTAACATTTTTAGAAATGAATTTATTAATTTTATTTTTATTTCAATACTTTCTTCTAAAAAATAGTAGAATTTGTTAAGGTGACGTTTGATTTGGGAAACCTTACATTCCTAAGAGAGTGTATATTCCTAAAAATATGATTTTTGATAATTTAATCAATAGGAATGCAACATTCCTATACTTAGCTCACTATAAATTTTTCTAGAAATATTTTATTAAATTCTTAAATATGTTATATTATTATGTTTGGTTCATATTTAATATCTCTAGGAATCTTGAGATTATTTTAAAAATATCCTTATCAAAATTTTTATTATAAAATATAATATAGTAAATCATCTTTTTATTTAAAACTACATAAATAATAAATTTTTTTAATACCTAATAAATTAAATTTTAATATTTAATATCTAAAAATTTAATAAAAAATATATAGATATTTTATATTTTATTATATTTTAATATGTAATGTATTATATTTTAATTTGTTATACTTTATTTTAATATTTTATACGTTATTATCATAATTATTAGTATTATTATTAAATTAATTTTTAAAATGAAGTAAGCATAATTTATTTAAGTTATTATCTTAATATTAAATATACTTAATATTTTTATTTTTATAAAATTATAAATTTTCACGACTAAAGTATTTTTACAATTATATTTTATAATGGTATTAAATTTTATATTATAATTTATTTTTTAATATAAAAATATTATCATTTTATATTTTTATGTATAAATATATCTTTTTTAAAGAAACTCCAAGCCTGTTATATTATTTTTAATAAAAAATTATACATATATATAATTATATTAAAAATTTCCATACATTATGAACAATAATAGAAAAGAAATTATAGTTAAAAAATTAATATATAATTTTCAATAAATAAAAATATTTAAAAAATAAATATTTTTAATTAAAATTAAAAAATATTTAATAAAGTGATAAATATTATTATTTTATATTTTTATGTATAAATATGCCTTTTTTAAAGAAACTCCAAGCTTGTTATATTATTTTTAATAAAATTATATATATATAATTATATTAAAAAAATTTCCATACATTAAGAATAACAATAGAAAAGAAATTATAGTTAAAAAATTAATGTGTATTTCTTAATAAATAAAAATATTTTACAAATAAATATTTTTCAGTTTAAATTAAAAATTATTTGATAAAATAATAAATAAGAAAAAATTAAATATAAAAATAATTATATCCTTTTATTTTAATATCAGTATTTGGATTTCATAAAAATTTAAAATTCCCACCTCCCCTATAGAAATACTTTAGAGGAAAGTTAGATTAAAAATATTTTTAAAAATATGATATTTCTAATTTTTTTTAAAAATCTTGAATCAAATATAAGAATGTAATATTTTTCTAAAATATTTTTAAAAATATTAGAAATATTCTACAAATCAAATACCATTTAAAATTAAATCAAAATTTAATAGTATTTATAATAAGTGGTAACATGAAAGTTTTCGCATTGTAAAAATTATATCGGTAGACATCAAAGTATCGTACATGTTCGGAAGTTGAAATTAGCCAGACGGGTGACGCACACCCTTCTTTTTTAATTGAAAATTTGAAATTAACGGAAGAAGACAACAAACCAGCCCGAAGAGCCG
The DNA here is from genome assembly GCA_020226215.1 of Sindora glabra. Classification (NCBI taxonomy): domain Eukaryota; kingdom Viridiplantae; phylum Streptophyta; class Magnoliopsida; order Fabales; family Fabaceae; genus Sindora; species Sindora glabra. Next base: position 19,211,695 of record CM035236.1, read on the forward strand.
GAAAAGGGTGTATTTATAAATTTGTCCCAAGAATTAAAATAGTAGAAAGTGGTAGTGGCTTTTCACATGGGAAAAAGTGATATATTATACACGTGCCCCCAATGGCCAAAAAATAAGGCGATTATTTCCACGGTGCGCATTAACCAAAACGTGACCTAAAATATAGTTAAATTCATAATAATTGTACGAGACAAACTAAACTAAACTAAAGTATATTGGTTTTCGAACACAAAGTGGTTTATCGCTTCGATGAAGTAACAGCTTCCTATCAACGGCCATGATCGTATCTCCAGACGACAACGCGTTATATCACCATCTGAGCGATGACTTATTTTATCTAGGCTCCTTAAATAAACTCATCAAAGATTTCCATTCATAACAATTCGTAAATAATAATAATAATAATAATAATAATAATAATAAATTCTATTTTATTTAATTTTAAATTTCACATAAAATATTAATAAAATAATTATTATAATTTTAATATTATTATAATATAAATTAATAAATTTTAATTATTATTAATTAAATTTAATAAAAATAATTTTATCTTTATATTTATAACATATACGAGAAATAAAATTTTCAAGTAATAAGTAACTTTTGATATTTTATAAGAAATTCTATTGTTAAAAGATAGTAATAAGCAACTATTGGTATTTTATAAGAAATTCTATTTTAATATTATTATAATTTTAAATACTCTATACTAAAAAAATGATTATTGTATTTTTAATATTATTATAATAGAAATTAATAAATTTTAGTTATTATTAATTAAATTTAATAAAAAATTTATTTTTATATTCATAAAGAATATAAGAAGTAGAATTTATTTAGAAAAAGGTAATAAGCAACTTTTAATACTTTATAAAAATAGATTTTTTTAAAAATTGTTATTTTTCTCAATTTATTAAATAATAATTAATTAAATAATTTATTTTTTTCATGTTTTTAAAAGTGAGAGTTTCTATATTATTATTGTAAATCAAACCACTTTTACTATATGTAAAAATTATATTCTTTTTGTAAATAAAAATGATAGAAAAGGAAATTTTTTCTTGATTTACGCCTCATGCAATTAGAATGAAAGTATCCAATACTACTACAACTTGATTAGAATCTGCTAATGCTTTCCATCTTAAAAAGGACCAATTGTGTATTACCTACATCAGTAGAAACAAAAACACCAAATTATTTTGCAAATATTAACTTGTTCAGAATTCCACCAAAAGATAAAGACACCACATTGTTAAGAAGCTTCCGTAGATTGCATCTACTTTTGCAGATCATAGATTTGTTCCTGTAGAATATTTAATTCAAAATCCAATCACTTGATCCTATTGGACATTTCCCAAAGTTGTTTGATCAATTCTTTATTACTAGATACCAACTCTCAAACTTGAGCTTTTAAATCATTCACTCTTGTAATTATAGCTTAACGTCAAGAAAATCCTTATTGTTAATAATTTTTTGATGATAACATTTGCTTAGAACCAATGACATAATATTCAAAAACAAGGATTGAGTGGTTTGAGAATCTTCAATGTTATAAACTTGAGTAGTAAATTCATTAATACACTTATCCTTAAATTTCTACAACTTCAAAAAGAAGATGGGCCATATATTTTCTTGATTATATGAAATTATTTGCTTAGATTCATCACATATAAGATACTTCAATTTCTTTTGCTTTTGCCACCATACTTCTTTGTTATTCTCTTTAAAATTGAAGCCTTATAATAAAAATCCTTTTCTAAACTCCATAGGATCTATATTATCTTCCAAAATCAAAATAAAACACTATAATAACATAAGAAGATAATAAACCTCACTTAATAGTTATCCAAATTACCTCAAAATCATCTCTCTTCAAGACACTTAAGTGACAAAAGAACCAAATAGATTACAGAAGGAGGTTTAACCAAAGTAATTGTTAAAATAATAAAGAGCTAAATAGATTACAAAAAGAGGGAGAAGGCAAAATAAAACCAAATCACTAAACCATTGCAACAACAACATTGAATTAATTGATATTGAATGCTTCAATCAATAATTAATAAAAGGATTTAAGACCAATTAGACTATAAATGCTGCTTCTCCAGTGCTTGCTGCTAGAAAAAGCTGGTTCCTATCATTATATTTTAAGCATTCAAAAGACTTCTAGAAACTTCTTTTCTAGTTGAGCCCTTATATTGTTTTTCAAAATCATAAAAAAAAGTTTTTTGGTACATTTACACACTCTTCATCTATTCATTCCATATTACCTTTTTTTTCCTTTGAGATCATATAAAAATAAGCATGTCAAACATTTAGTAAAAATATATTGCTTATGAATTTTATAAAAAGAATAATGTACCTGTCATTTGATTTTCTCTATTAGACTTTGGATAATTTTTATTATACTAAGTCATTAAATTAAATAAGCTTGTAAAAGAATGTATGTGTAATTCTATTGATAGAGCTTATGTTTTCTTAACATAAAAACATGAATTCAATATATATTTTATGCATATCAGGGAAAAACCTTTTTTTTCTTTGAAAATAGTCATTCCTTTTATTCCATAGATAGAACATAGCCATGAATTTTAAAACTCTCATTGGCAAAAGAATTTTTAGACAATTTTCCTATCCTACTCTTAATTATAAGCCCAACCTACTTTGTCACTTCATAAGTAATTTTATTATATTCATGAGAACACTATAGCAATTCAACATTAGACATAGACATAAAAAGAGCCTTTACAAACTCAAATAATGCACTTGCTTTCCAAAAATATTTTAAAATACTCAACAACACCTCTATTATGACCTCGTAATCACTTTCTAATTATATCAGGTCATGGCTAAAATTGTGCAAGATCATAATACCCTTCTAAATAGCTATACACTTATAATTTGTATTGTGTATTGATTTAATATAAAAAAAATTTAACATTCTTATAGTGATGAAATAATATTGAAATTAATTGTAAGTATAATAAATATGATTTTAATTTTTCCAAGCAATTTCTTTATTAAAATTTGGTCATAAAGTTGGATGAATTTGATATTTTAAAAATTGCATAATAATATTAAAATTAATTACAAGTGTAATAAATATGATTTCAATTTTTCCCAAGCAATTTTTTATTAAGATTTAGCTGCAAAGTTGGATGAATTTAATATTTTAAAATTTATGGGATAATATTGAAATTAATTACAAGAGTAATAAATATGATTTCAATTTTTCTCAAGTGATTTCTTTATTTAAATTTGACTATGAAATTGAACAAATTTAATACTTTAAATTAAAAAAATTATTGATTTAATACTTCTTAAAGTAAATAAGATTATTTAACATAACTTTTCTTTATCATATTATTTTAAAAACTATATTATAATCATTTTATTAAAAAAACTTTCAAAAATAATAAAATAAAATCTTTCAAATATAATAAAAATTTATGTCTATGACATATTAAAGTTAAATAATCTAATTATAGGTATGATCATGATGATACTAGTTACTAATGAAAAAGACAAGCAACATTATTATATTGCATTCCCATTAGTTTACCAAAATAATTTCTAATAATAATAGCAATTAAAGAATGCCTACTTACTTAATTTAAATCCATTAAAATTTTGACAACATCTAGAGGGAAAAGATTCCATTTTTTCCCCTAGGCTTCATTGGCTTAGCAATACATTTGGTAGTTTTCCTTCTTTTTAACCTTTAAACCTAGCTTTCCTCTTCATATATATTATGCTCAATTTGCTATAATAGTTTGTCAAGATTAATAGCTACCATTTCATGACAAACCATTTCTCAAATCCTAAAGATGATGATTTGCAATGTCAATAAATGCCATCACCTGAATGTAGAGATTAGTGTCATCGCTTAGGTAAAGACAACCACTACCTAGCATAGTTGTTGTTTGAGCTTTCATTGCAATCCTTAATCACAGCTAGGAAATATCCATGTCTTTAAACTTAAACTAGATTAATTTCATAATCTCATAATACTTTATTAGATGCAACTTTGTTTCTAGCACAAAATCATATAATGGACAAAAATTATTTCTTATTCTTATTAAATTACTTATATGCTCTCTTGTAGGTAATACACTACTTGCTAGATACCATAGCATCATTTTATATTTATGATGAACTTCTTGTTGCTAGAACATTCACCATATTTTAATTTTAGGATTAGAATAAATGAGTGTTCTAGATACTAACTTTATAGAGAAAACCCTAGAGATACTTAAGCCTTGCACCAATTTATCTAATCTTGATTATAAGAAATGTGCCTATAAGATCTGTTGCATATCAATTTCAACAAAAAATTTCTCGATAAGATCAATTTCCATTCCTTACTATTTCCCAATATTAAAGAATTAACTATACTATTTGCATTAATATCGATCTCTCGCCTTAATTAAGGTTTAAAATTGTGACAATATGGAAACTAAGGTTCAAATGCCACTCTGGTATTCAAACCATTTCCTACTATGTAACAATAACCTTTCTAAATAAAACATTTTTCATCTTGAATGCTCATCCATATCTAAGATCCTTTCACGTTCCTTTCGAATAGAAAATCTCCATTAAGTACATATTTATGTCTCAAACATTAAACCCAATAACAATGAGGCTTAATTTGTAGCTTCCAAGTTAATTTTGCTTGTAAATCTATGTTAATGGAAGAAAATAACTTTATGCCTAATCCACCTATCATTTTAGATGTACATATCTTAATTTATACCATCAAATAATAGTAATGCCTTTTTCCTTTATTTAATTTCCACCAAAATCACCTATAAATTATATCCATTTTTTAACATATAGTTAGAGGAACCCACCATACCGATATAGTATAGTTAGGAATTTGTTATAATACTAACTAAATCATAATCAATTAGCGAGCCTATGATATCAATTTTTGTTTCCAACCTATAAGTTTTATATACACCTTTCTAATCAAATAATTAAAATCAATAACATTAGATTTAGATAAAAATGATGGAATACCTAAATAATGAACATCTTTGTTTAATTGTCTAAGCTTGTAAATTTCATAAATCTTTACCTTGCCATTCTAGTCATATTTCAAAAGAGTATTATTTCATATTTCAAAAGAGTATTATTTGCAAACATAAGATAAGTAGTAGATAGATCAACTATAGGAGTCTTCACACCAGAAATTTTACCATACATATTTTCTTTATATAATAGCCTTGATAACATGTTTGAGCACAAAATAAATAAATATAAAGATAATGGATCTCCATGTCTTTGTCCTTATTGCAGTTGAAAACTTCTTCTTGCATTTCCATTTAAGAGAACTGAGAAAGCAATAGTAGACAAACATTGACCAATTAAATGAATAAACTATAGATGGAACCTAAATAATTCTAAAATCTAAAGAACAAACCCCTTACTCCATTTAATCATACACCTTTTGCATACTTAACTTTGCCCTTATCAAACCACCCTAAATTTTTTAAAAAAAGCATAAACAATACATTTTCTATTATTTATTTACCTAAAATAAAAGCAGATCAAGTAAGTACTATTTATCTATGTAAAATTGGTCTTATTTTATTTGCTAATATCTTACAGATAATTTTATAAATTAAATTAAATAATCTTATTGGCCTCAAGTCACTAAATATCTTTATATCTTTTACTTTTGGAATGAGAACCATAAAGGTATGATTAATCTCTTTCTATATGCTTTCTGTTATGAAAATTTCTTGGATAAGTAATATAACATACTCCTGAGTTATTGACCAATATTATTTGCAAAAGATTGCCATCAAACCATCAAGCCTTAGTGCTTTCTAGTTTGGCATGGCCTTAATAACACCTAAAATTTTCTCATCAAATAGAATTTCACATAATGAAGCATTCTATAAATTTGAAATCTTAGAAGTAATTAATTAATTTAAATTGAAAGGAAATGAAGCTCTAAAGGATTAAAATAATTGGTTTAATCCATTAACAAAATAATTTACCATTTGATTCCAAGAACACAACTATGAACCTTCGCCCACTTTTGTACCAATAACATTATTTTTTTCTCTTTTTGATAATTGTAGAGAGATGATAGAATTTCATATTCCTATCTTTTTCTAAAACTTATTATTTTCTTAATTTTTTATACTAGATAGCCTTGCAATGAATCAATTGCTCTTGTATTTTTTGACATAATAATTTTTTTAGTCCTTTATTTTCAATAGTAAGTAAATACTCATTAATATTTACCTATCATTTATGTAACTGAGTTAACTTCATCTTACATAATCTAAAAACATCTTTATTCCACCTTATTAGAGCCTTTTGAACATTTCTAATTTTATGCACCTGTTGCATCCCTATGATGCTACCAACTTGCTTTTGCCATGCTGCCTAGATCATAATTCTATAAGATTTCTTTAGGAACTAAGCAATAAAATTTTTTAACAATCGTCATCTTTTATTTTTATATAAAAAAAGGAAATCTACTAATAATAGGGCATGATCAGATGCACTAGTAACTAAGTGTGTAATAGTTACTAAAGGAAAACAATTTTGCCATTGTCCATTATAGATAGCTCTATTTAATATTTTCTTGATCATTTAATTGCGTGTTCTACCCTTATCCAAGTAAATATGTCATTAGAAATCAATCTCAATACCACTTATATGTCTCATAAAATTATTAAATATGTCATCATTTGATGACCCTATCTTTTTTCATCCTTACTTGTCACGTTTATTTAGTAAAGCATTGAAATTCCCTATAATTATTCGTGGTTGTGGCTTATGTTCCTCAATTACACATTAGAGAAAAACTTAAATAAGATTAAAGCCTTCTTTATATTCTTAAGAGCCACATTACGTTGCTTTAAGCATATGTGAAATGTATTGATTTTAGTTTTTAGTTGCTTTATAAGATTTTTGCTTGTTTTGTTTCAAAAAAAATTATAAATGAAAGAAATTAAAGATTTTTTCTTAAAAAAAAGAGAGGTTAAAGTTGTTAGGTTTAACCCAAATTCTTATTGTTATCATGTTATTATGGTTTTTTTATTATGAGTTATCTTCCTATTCAAGTTATGCTTTTGTGTTAAAGATTGAGATTCCTTGTTGAATAAGTATTTTTAAATTATAAATATTTGTATTGGCTTAAGGTTTGAGGCATGAGAGAGATATGATGTTAGTGTCTAGAGGAGTTATGTGAGAACTCTTATAAAGATTTAAAAGAGATGTAGGGGTGATGGTTAAGAAGTTGTAAGGTTATGGTTAAGAACTTTCACATATATTATCTTGTAATCTTTTAATAGTATAGTAGATTTCTCTTATTGTAATTTTTTCCTATAGAGGTTGAGGTTTTTCCAGTTAAATTGTTCATGTGTTGTTATGTTACTCTAGTTGATTTAATTAGCTGATATTTATATGTTTAAAAATAGGGATATTTTTCCTAACAACTAGTATTAAAACATGTTTAGTCCCTTGAAAGAGTAATATTTCGAGAAAGTAAGAATCTAACTTAATTCTGTGGGATGAAGTTGATGGTGATGGTGATATGATAATAATAATGATGATGGTTTATAGAAATTATAATGACTAACGAAAATGTTCATAAGATTTGATGTTCTTGTAGATGTGAGATATTCTTAACTTGACTAAGGTAGGAGTAACTTGATAAGAAGATGTTAAAAAAAGTGCAATAATAGAGGACTCGCACAATTGGTGCTCCCATGCTTAGTCTGATTTAGAAGTAGGTGGAGTATGAAGATTAATAAACATGATGAAATTTATACCAAGTATAGATTGATAAGTTTTACCTAAATTTCATATTGTTATTAATTTATAATTATTTCCTATTATGAGTTACCTTCTTATTCAAGTTATGTTTTTATGTTAGAGTAATGTTGAGATTCATTATCTAATAAGAATTTATAGGTTATAAATAATTATGTTTGTTAAATTTTTGAGGTATAAGAGAGATGTGATATAAGTATCTATGAAAGTTATATGAGAACCTTCATAAATGTTTAAGAGAGATAGAAGGATAGTAGCTAAGAAGTTGTAAGAATATGGTTAAGAACCTCTAAAAGCATTATCCTATAAATTTTTTATGATAGAATAAATCTTTTCTTATTTATAATTTTTCCCTTTAGAGTTTAGGATTTTTCCACATTAAATTATTTGTATATTATTACATTACTTTGATTGATTTAATTACTTGATACTTATGTATTTGGAAATAAGGATATTTTTTTCAAATAACCAGTATCAAGGCGAATTCGGTCCCTTAAAAGAGTAGTATATCAAGAGAGTAAAAATCTAAATTGATTTCATGTTTAAGATAAAAATAATGGATAAAGTTAGAAGTGATGATGATGATAATTTGTAAGGAGTGTGATGATAAGGAAATCTTTCCAAACAAAAGTATGTAGGCCACTACAAGTTATTATAACCTTTAAATATATGCAATATTTTCCATATTAAGTTAAATTTGAAAATGTCATCATGTTTAAAAATAAAAGGGAAGATAAAAAAAGATCTACCTTTTACTTCTTTATTAATTCATATGTATTTAAGTAGGAATTAAGTACATTGATAACATTTCTTCACAAAATTGATTAAATAAACAAAAACAACTACTTAATCTTAAAGTCCATGTCATGTATGGAAACTTTTACAACTAGCAACAGTAAGGATGGAAACTAGAAACAAATATAACTATTTCTAAATTCTTGGATAAATATTATTTTGAGTATAACGTAGTTAGCTGATCATATTAGTAACTAATTAATTTAATTAATAATTAGTTAATAATTGATCATATTAGCTTTTTGAATAAAAATATTTAATAAAATTAGATATTTATTATTAATTATTTATATATAAAATGACATATAAATGCATAAATATATTTTATAATTTATTTAAGTATATATGTGTGTATGTATTCATATTCATATTTCAATGTTTACTTTCCTTTAAGTTGTGATACTAAAATCGAAACTCCTCAAGGAAGGGGATGAGAAAAGAGAGGAAATGAAGTAAAGATTGCAAGAGAATTACTATGTTATGCAAATGCAAATGTAGAAATAAATATTAGAAATTTAAAATTTATTAAATTGAAAAAAGGCTTACAGAGAGAATTGTAAAAATTTTTTTTAACTTTAGTGGGTGAGGGAAAACGTGAATAATACATTTTAGGAAGAGGCTTATATATTGGTAAATTTGAAATACTACAATGACTATAGAGCTATTTAACAAGCTGGTCCATGTGAGCCATGCCTTTTGTGAGCTAGACTAGCCCAGTTTGCATATTTTGCAAGCTTCCAACATGGAGGCCCTAGTTTAGTCCATGAAAGCCTGCAAGTAAACAGGCAAGGTTTATTTTTTTTAATTTAAATATTTTAAACTTTAAATAATAAAAAATTTAAATTATTCCAAAACACCATATCCATTTATAAATAAGTCATAATACATTTAAAAACTATATATAACTTTTAAAAAAATTATGCATACATATATACGTTATAAAATATCTATAAAATTAAAAATATCATATAAAAATAATTCCTAACACAACCTTATATAATCAAAAGTGAGTGAGTGGAATGTAATTTTGTATAAATAAGGAATTTAGGCTTATATAAAAATTTAAAAATTAAAAATAAAAAAAGTAATACAAGTAGGGTTAGATTGGCCTAGCCTATTTATAAGTTAGCTTATGTAAACTATGGCCTTTGTGGACAAGCCAAAATTAGCTTGCATTTAAATAGGCCCTTAATATGGAGGCTTATATCTTTAAAAGCCCATGGATAAATAAGCCATTACTTGACTTGTAGCTTTTTTAAAAACTTTAAGTGATTGTGAATAATGTACCACTATAGTGTATAGTTACTTATGAATAGTAACAACTAAGTACATTATTTGCTATGATTATAGATAATTTTTCATTAATTTTAGTTATTTAAAGCCAAAATTTTTTGCTTTTGCTAAAGCTATCTAAAATCTAATTATATTATTGGCATCAAAAGCATTTTACCTTTTAATGTTAGTAGGATTTTAAATTTAAGTTTTAGATTGAATTTGAATGAATTGCTAGGTCAAGTCCTCTTCATCTTTGAGGTCAATTTCAAAACAACTATCTTCATTTTATTGGGTATAATATCCAAAATTTCAATCTATTAAGTCATTTAAGCATCTAGATATTGCCTTGTTTTCATTTTCTAGTAACAGGAGGATATCCTTCAACTTTGATACATAATCCTTTTTATTTAAGGAAGATGCCAAGGATGCTGTAAATTGAGACTTATTTTGAAGGAATTAGTTGGTGCCTTCATTTGTATTTTTATGGAAATGTGATTTTTTCTGGAACCATTTCATAATTTTGAATATCTCTACCTTAGAGGACTAATTATAATTAGCCTACAATTTGCCATAACCTTGCCTTTGCAATATTGGAAATTTGTAATGGGGACTTGGATCATATTGTTATTCTTAAGACTAAGCCTATAGTAATCAAATTTAAGAGAAAGATTGAAGAAGTAAAAGGAGGTTTCCATTATTTTCATTGTTAAAACAAGATTTGAAAACATCTTATCTTTCTTTAATATTTTTTAGAAAAATTTCTTTAATTAGTTTAAAGATGTTCCACTATCTTATAAACCAATTTGAAAATTTGTAACTGGTGTCCTCTGAAAAATAATACAACTAATAATGTTTCAAAGTTTTATTTTCAAAGTAAATAGTATTATACCATGCTTTTTGATAGTCCTAATATGAATATCCTATCAAATTTAGTAAAAAGATTTTTTAATTTTTTTATTCAAAAAAGTTCTAAACTTTAATTGAATGAAATAAGAAATTTTAAGATATTAAAAGTTGAATAAGTCATACAATTTAGATCATCCTTACTTTACTTATTTTCAATTCTTACTAAAGTAAAATTGTCCAAAATATGCTCATAAGGGTCCTAGGAGTGGAATGGTCATTCAATAATGAAATCCTATCCTTTTAGGAAACTTTTGAAAGGAGTTCTTTGAGATCTTTGCTCCAATAGCTGGATTTTGTTTGAAAAAAACTCTAGGCATTTAGTTTTTTAATATATTTAGTAGTTATTTTGATAAGATTAGGATAGATAATTGTAACAACTTTTAAAAAGGTTTATGCTATTTTAATTTGATTTATATGCCTAGAAGGTTTCGATTGAAAATTGAAATTATTGACTTCATAGGATTTGGGTTTTGAAAAAGAAGAGGTTGTTACCTACTTCCCTTCATTTTTGGATTTTAATTTGGTATTCTGGGAATTTTTATTAAGGGAAGGGTCATTTTCTCTTTTTTTGGAAAAAAGTATGGCTATCTTCCTTATAGAAATTTCCTTAAAAAAATCTAGCAAATAATTTGAATAATCTTTGATATACTTAATTTTAAAATAAAAAATGCTTAAAATTGCTGGCCAATAAGTAAAAATTTATTTTGATGCAATGTTTTGAACATCTTTTTACAAAACATTTTTTTGCAAATTTGTAGTTAACCTTAATTTTGAATTTTTGGTAAAGTAAGTTGTTTTGAAATTTTTAAATACATAAAAAATTACTAAAATTTCATTTTTTTAGAGTTGAATAGTTTTGTTATATATCATTCTAATGTTTTGAAGTGAATGTAACAATTTGCTCTTTATTATTTTTTATTTGTTTGAGAATGCCACCACATCCTATATTTGATGCATCTATTTCAATAATTTTTGATGTAGTTGGATTAGTTATATGTAAATGTGGGAGACTTTTGACTTAAGATTTATTTTTTTTGACAATATTTATATGGATATTTGTCCGAGGAGGAGGATTATTCCTTAGAAGATCATGGAAGGGTTTAATCAATAGTTTTTGATGTAGTCAAATTAGCTATATGTAATATGAGACTTTTGACTTAAGATTTGATTTTTTTTTAACAATATTTATATGGATATTTGTCTAAAGAGGAAGATTATTCCTTAGACGATCACGGAAGAGTTTAATCAATAATTTTTTATGTAGTTAGATTAGCTATATGCAAACATAGGAGACTTTTGATTTAAGATTTGATTTTTTTTTTTTACAATATTTGTATGGATATTTGTCTAAGGAAGAGGATTATTCCTTAGAGGATCATGGAAGGGTTTAATCAAGTTGGATATTTAAGGAAAGAAATCTTAGACACTATCTAAACATCCTAAAAATCTTTACAATTGAATTTTGTTAATAATTTGATCAGAAAATTTGTCAATAAACTAGATTGCTCTTTCAATTAAAGTAATGGTTACTTGGAAAATATAATGACCTAAAAACCTAATTTTTAGATTGAAACAAATAGATTTTTTTTAAATGGCTAAATCATTTATTTAAGTAATTTCAAGAAAAATATTTAAATGTTTAAAATGTTAACCAATATTTTTTTTGAAAATACTAGAATATTATTAATGTAAACAAAGATGAATTTAGTGAAAGGATTATAAATGTCATTCATAATCTTTTATAATATTTTGAAACTTTGAAGGTGTATTTTTTAGGCCAAAAGACATTATATTCAACTTGAACTATCCAAATAAAATTGTGAATGTAGTTTTATTTGAATTTGCTAAAAATTAAATTTCATATCAAACTTGGAAAATGTTTTTGCAAAATGCAAATTTTTTAAAGTATCCTTTTTTTTATTTAGGATTCGTTACCTTATCCATTGAAGAGTTTTATTGAGAGGTTTGTAATTAATTATATGCCTTGAAGTGCCTTATTCAATTTCAACATTTTTATTGACATAAAATGCTAAGCATGACCAAAGGTTTTAGCTTTTTCTAATGATCCTCCTTTTAAGAACATCATTAATTTCCTTCTGGCAATGTTTTAGAAGTTCTTCATTCATTGGATTGGTTTAATTTTAGTAGGGATTTGCTTATCTAAAAAAATCCTTTTTATATTGTAATTCAACCATATGTTATTTTTTTTTTCAAAAAGCATTTGGAAGGTCAGAGTAGACATAGCTAACTATCTTATTTTCTAAAGATTTGATTTTTCCTTGAATAATTAGAGTGGCTAATTGCTATTTAATTTTTTTAAAGGAAATTTCTTTAAAAAGATATCTGACTTAGTTTTCCTTACATTTAACTAGATTGAGTTCTTTAAAGATAAGTTCTTTTTCAAAAGTGAAAACTATATTTTCTCCTAGAACCTCTATTATTATTATTCTTTCATTTGATAAATTATATGGTATTAAGGTATAGATAAAAGGTGTTCTAAGGATGACTCTATTGAATAAATTTTTTACTAGCTAGAAAAATTGCTTGATTTTGTATAAAGAGTTCACTTTTTCTGCAAATGAAAGTTTAAAACTAATTTAAAGAAGAAAACCACTAATAGACCTGAGGCACTCCTTAGTTTTCTTGAATAATTTGGTAGGTACTAAACCTTTTTGAATATAATAATGATTAACTCTTGTATCATAAAGGGCTACAATTTCTATTTCTCAATTATTTTTTACTAACTTAATCGAAATATAGTATTTTTAAATAAGCATTTTAAAGATGAATCTTAAGAACTTATCTTTATTTTCTTTCTTTTCAAAATTTTTCTCTACTAAGTTTTCTTAGAAGCTAAAAAGAAATAGGTTATGAAGTTTGTGTTGTTTTCTAATTTCTAATTTTAGAAGATTTATTTTAGATTGTAAATTTTGCAATTTTACAAGCTTATTAACTTCTAATTTAAATTTATTTAAAATATCTATGAAGTTGTATGTATTTACTATAGGAAGTTTATAGGAAAGTGAAGGTTTCTTTAAAGTTTGTTTGAACCTTTGGAGATATTTTCTCTTTTGTTCATTATCAAGTAAGTTATTATTAATATCTAAAAGAAAATCTTGTTTCCTAATAAGAACATTTATCTCTTTTGTAGATGATGATTTTTCTATTTTCAAAGAAATTTTATCATCATTTGGATAGTTATATTGTTTCTTGAACTTAATCAACTTTTGTTATAAACTTTTTTAATTTAGATAAATCTTTAGCAAGTAAGTTACTTATTTGATTGAAAATGTTCTCATTAAGTATAGGATTCTTAATTTTTACATTTAGATGGTAGTATTTGGCTATGTGACCAAGTTTGTTACATTTGAAACAATTTAGTTAAATGTTTTAATTTGGTGAAGTATACTTGGGTTTTCTTCATTCCCTTTGGTATTGCTTCCTTTGTGGTTTTAAGTGAGTTAGTTATCTAAACTTAGCCTATTGCTTAGCTCTACTTTTGTTCTTAGGTTTGAAAGTCTTTGGGCAGGTAAACTTAAATTATTGATAGAGACATCCTAACTCTCTCTTATTCAAGGATTTTTCTTTAGCTAATTACTTTTGAATTTTTTTATCTTGGTAGATTTTTAGAGCTATTTTGTAAACATAACTTATTAACTGTCTATAGGTAAAATGTTTATAAGGAATTTGGCCATTAAACTAGTTCCTAATTTTTTCCTAACTTTATCCCCTAAGGATATGGAAAGGCCTATAAGAAATTTCTCCTTCTAAAAAGATTAGTTAGTATTAAACCTAATATAGATCCTACTAAAGAAGGTTTCCTTATACTATCTAAAATTTGATAAAGTTCTACATTTACCTTTTGAAAGAAGTTCTATTAATTTATCCTTTTATAGGTTAGGATTTCTTATGAAATGTTTGGTGATGATGTAAATTAAAGTATTTACAACATTTAAAATTGGTTATCTATCACATTCTAGTATTATTAATCCTTGAGGGCCAACCTTGATAGATTCTAAGATTTGGATTTTCTCTGTCTCATTGAGATGTTTATTCCACTATCCTTTGAGTTAACTGGTAAAGCGAGCAATTAGGATGTGAACAACCTGAGTATCATTATTTCCATGAGTTGCTTGATAGGTTGTATTAACCATGGTCATTTGCTATAAGGTATTGAAGATTTCATATTCAAATTTATCATCTATGTTTGATTCATAGATGTTATTCGTACTATAACAATTCTAAATAATTAGAGGTTTTCTTTTTGATTAGGAAATTTAACTCTTAGGTAGTATAACTTTTAAGGTGCTCTTCAATCAACCTCTCTTTTAATGGCTTTCATTTTAGGTTCTTGGATATCTTTTAAAGACACTTCTAAAGCTTTATCTAAGATATGGAGTTCATTGCTAACTAATTTAGTTGAAATTGGGGAATACTCATCAATTTTTAGGATAATGATATTTCTTAACTTCTTATCTATTTGTTGGACCATTTAGTCTATCCTAGCTATCTTTAATTTCTTGGATATACTTATTTACTTCCCATTAGGGATTTGTTAAAGCTTGAACAAAGTTTGTTCTATCCTTTTGCTACTAGCAGAAGGTTCTCCTACTAAACTAATAAAGGCTTCTACTAAGGTTATTGTCTTAAGCTTAAAAGGTATTAGTTAGTATAGTTATTTTATTCCATCAAAGATTGTATGTCTTTTAAGGAAACTCATTCATCTTCCTTAAGCTTGGAGGATGTTGTTATGAAAGGTCTTTTAAGGTTAATAAACCCTATCTAAAGAGATTTCTCAGGAGATAGTTCTAACATGACCTTTTTTCTTTTGGTAGTATCCCATTCTTGCATGGTTTTATATCTTGCAATAATGGTTTTACCAAAAGAATAATCTATTTTATTAGCTTTAACATTTGCATCAAACTATTCAAAGAAAAGGAATATTTGTTTCATTTCTATTCGTGAATTCATAATAAAGTACTTGAATAATTGATCCAGATTTTCCTTTGAAATTTTAGAAAAAACCAAGTTCTTTAGGGAAGGAGTTTCTCTAAATAAAACTCTTTCTTTAGAGATTCTTTGTTAATTGGAAAAATATTTTCACAAAAATCTAGATTGTAAATATTTTGGGTTCTATATCATCATCTTGCATTTGAGAGCAAGTTAAAGAATTGATAGATTCAATAGAATCTGCATCATATTCTTCATTTTTTTCCTTTTCCTTTTTGAAGGAATTGATCATAGATTGCTCTAGGTACTCTAGAAGAGTTATCTAGACTAGTGATGTCAACATTTATTATTGATAATGAAGTTAAAATTGTAGAAAAGGAATACTTAGGTTTTTCTAAAGCCTCCCTAGAGTAGTTTCATTCTAATGTACAAGAATATGACTTTCTAGATTTAACATAACTTTTATTTTCTGGACTATTTAGTTTTGAGGGAGGTTCTTTGATTTTAAGTTCATCTTTTCTAAGATGACTTCCATCAAAGAACATTTCTACTTTACTCGAAGGTTACTGCTTGTACCTAGAAATTGGGGAGTCTCAAGTTCTACTTAAGGCATTATTTTTTTAAATCCCTAATGTTTTGGCCAATCAAGGTAATACCAAAAGATTACTATTGGTATTGACATATTTGCTTTGGTTCCATCTATTAAATAGAAAGCAATATATCCCTTCTTTACTAAGTGCATAAGTAATTCCAGAAGCAACAGATTGGTCTAATTTGTAGTGGATCCTATAAATTATTACCATTGGTATAAATCCTTCTTTCATATCATAGCCATGAAGTTTAACATTATGAAGGGTAAAAATTAGAGAATTTTTCTCTTTTAAGCAAATTTTAATGTTTAGAAAATAACTGAAATAGATTAGTCATCGGGAGAGATCAGTTTCCATAACTCCTATGACTGATTCATGAAATTGATTATACTAACCATCCTTTAAGCATAGAAGGATTGCATTATTCAATCCAATCTTATGTATTAGGACTGTTGCTACTTGCACATGTCTTGTATACATGTAGTTGTATTTTACTTAGTAAACTTTGATAGACTTGACAAAAAGAAGAATAAATTCTTCATATTCATGTCTATTCCTTTGATTCTTTAACTATCCTAATTACATAATTAGTTTTGTTGAAGAAACCAATTAGGGGTTTATAAAGTTGTCTTTCTGGAATTTTTGGTATTCGTCAGTGGTTAAATTCTTGAGTTGAATCTTCAAGGTTAATTTCTTCTTTGAAGTTAGAAGTTAATGTTGAATTTAAAGAATCTTTAAATTTGATTTGAAAAGAAAAAGTAGAACCAAAACTTGAAAAAGTGATATGAACAAAAAATGATTTAAATAAGGATATAATAAATATAAGTAAATCTTTTGTCCAATACCAAAGCTTTCAAGGTTCATAAAAATAAAATATAAATCTACTATATTTGCCACATGAATTCAATATTAAGATTTAAACATGAACTTTTTATTCTAAATCATCTAGCCTTATCTTACATTTCACATGAGAGTACGAGTGATAGAGGTTGCCCTAAACTCAATCATAATTATGGGACTTATACTTCTTTGCAAACTTATATGCATGCTATCGATGTTCTAAAACTTTATTCATATTTAAACACTAGCATATAATTAATGAAAATGAATATAATTTATTCATATTTCAACTTTTACTTCCTTCTAGACTCTAATATCAAAACTAGAAAGGTCCTAAAGGAAGGAGGGGAGAGAGGAAAAGCCTTGAAGGAAGGAGAGAAAATGAAGTAAAGATTTAAATATGAATATGAAATATGTATATAATAGTTATTATTCATAGGTTATTGTACATTGTAGTGGTGTACTATTCACAGTCACTATAGCCAGCCAAATTTACTTATAAATAGGCCCATTTAACAAATGTATTCTTCATGCTTTCACTCACTTGTTGAAGCTTGAGTTCCCTCTATAATTCGCTCCATAAACTTTCTTTCAAATGAATAATATATATATTATGCAAAAAGAGTTTAAATTTATTAAATAATTATATGACAAAATTTTTAACATATTAACTATAATAATTATTTTGTTAAAATATTAATTTTATTATGTAAATTTAAATAGTGAAATGTTAAATAATTATTTATTATTTATGAAGAACTATACTATTCTTGTATTTATTAGGTTAGTTAATATATGAATAACACAAGGTGTATGATAGCATAATGCTTAAGTAAAAGATATTTTGTATGTGTGTGTTAATAAGTATGAGTTCAATTCTTCTCATTAATACTTTTAATAAAATAACGAGTGAAAAGAATCATTATTATATAATTTAATTAGATTTTTTATTTTGTATATAAATTTAATGAATCAATTATTTGAAAATGTTGGCATTTCTAATTTTTCAAATTAGTTAATTAAAGGCCAATAAACTAGTTGAATCAGTTATCTACCAAACGCATAAAATAACCTTTCAATTTGTTAAAATAGCCTCAATCAAATAAAAGATGGTAAAAAAGTTATCTCTATATTAAATTTTTTCCTACTTAAATAGCATTTGTTGATTTTTAGAAAATTTCATCTTTCTTTCGAATTTGATTCTTTTTTCTAACTCTTTTATGCGTAGGTTTTGTAAATTTGTCACTCTTACCTTCAATAAATGAAAAATATTGCTGCAAAAAAAATGTAATGGGAGATAAGTAGTTATATTTGAAAGTATGATATTATAAAGCTTGTCTTCAATTTTACATTTTAAATATAACATATTTTGTAACTATTTTTATTTATTTTAAATTTAATTTAGTGTAATATAAAATTTTTTACATGATCTAAAAATAAAAAGGTGATTCATCATTAAAAATATATCAATTATTAAAAATATTTACTACCAATAAATAAATTTAAAGATTTTTTAATAATTTAATAATATATAAATAAGTAATGATATAAAATTAATTTGTAAATATATTAAATTGAATTTAATTTTTTTCTTCTTAGTTTAAAGAGCAATAATTATTTTTGCATTTTTCTCTTGTATAGATATAATCATTATCTTCTAATCAAGCTTGCGACGTTAAAAAAGGATCCCCACTATTGCTACTAAGTTAGATCACATGTGAGGATTTAAACGACTCAAACTATTTAGGTGCAGTTCAAAATTAATATATAATTTTTTTTGAGTTTAATTTTTAATAAATTAAGTTTAAATAAGCTAAATTTAATTGATAAATAAATTTAACTTAAATTTTATATTATTCAATTCAAATTATTCATAAGTTTAAATAAATTTAATAATAAAAAAATATAATACATAAAAAATTCAATCACATAAATAATTGTTAAGTTATATGAAAAAATATGATATTTTAATTGGAATAATTAATTTTCATTGTGTGTAACTATTGGTACTATGTGAAAATTAGGTAAATATTTTTAATAAATTCAACAATTATAAACAAATTCATATTGATAAATAAAATAAGATAAGAAATTAATGTTTAATTTATTTATGAAAGATAAAATTTTATATAAATAAATTTAAATAAAATAATAAACTATTCAAATAAAATTATATAAATTTATTTAAGTTTACATGCATTGAAAATTTGAATTGAAATTTAAATATTTTAAATTTGATAAAAGTTAAGAATTAATAATATACTATTTAAATAAATATATAAATTTATTTAAATTTGTATTCGAATAAAGTTTAAAGTCGAGATCAAATTATTTAAAGATATTCAATTTCAATTTGTCTAATTTTTAAAAATTTAAATTTAAATATACAAATATTCAACTTGTTTCAATTTGGTTGCGGTGATAAGATTCCCAAATTAGAAGACACCTGGCGTGCTTTGATGGGCAATTAGGTGCAAGAAAACGGGAATCACGTGCTGGTGGCCCGCTTTCAATGGTACATTGAAGTATCCATTCGTGTTTTAATACGTGCCGTACATATTTCTCCAACTAGAGTAATATTTTTCCCACCGCTAAAAAAAAAAAAATTTCAAGCTCCTTATAATTTCTGATGAATTTAAAATTATTGTTATAAAATATTTTCTACCTTTTACAAATAAAAATATGAACAAAATTAAAACATAAAGATATTTTCTATTGAAATAATAAGAATTGAAAATAGGTTAAAATTATTTTAATCTTTATAAGATTAAATTTTTATCAATTTTATTTATGATTAAAAGTCTATATTAATCTAATTTTTATAAAATTAATAATTTTTAAATTTTAATATTTTTATATGATAATTTAATAATTTCATTTTATGTACAAAAAAGACTAAAATTTAAATTTTTTAATTATAAAGAAATGAAATTAATATAAAATATCTGTTAAAAATAAAATTGATAAAAATTCAATCTTAAAAAAATTAAAAAATAGATTTTAATCTTGAAAATAAAAGATAACACAATAGTTTTGTTAATTTTGATAAAAAATATTTTTTTAGAAATAGACTTATAAATTATTAAAATAGTAAAAAAAATTCTATATATTATATATTAAATATAAAAAATTTAATAAAATTTTTAAAAAAATTCTTAATAATAACATATGAAAATAATATATTATTCTTTTATTTATATAAAAATATATGAAAAATTTGTCAAAAATATTTTTAAAAAAATAAATGGAGAAATAATATTAAGTTGAGAAGGAATAAAGGAGGAAATGGTTGGCTTCTTTAAGCCCCACGTTGGCGTACATTCATGTTGATGCAACGTCACATTGAATTTGTAACATGACTGCATTTATAGCAAATCATCTAAAGATTCTGCCTTCCAAATCCGTAGATTGTAATTGTTAGCTCTGTACCCAGCATCTAGTGCCTCTTTCCATTGACACATTAAGGACTCGTTTGGTTCGCAGCAATAACGTGGGAAACTGAACTTTCCAGGAAATAAACGATCCCAGAGTTGTTTGGTTGCCCAAATGGAAGGAAAAATAACTTTCCGGGAACTTGTATTTCCCATAAAACGCAGGAGGTCACTTACCCACCCCCCTCGGTAAGTTTTATTGGCTGCGTTTTCAACTAATTTATAGACAAGAATGACCCTGCTAAAATTACTTAATACCAATTTTGCCCTTGTAATTTGAATATAAAGGATTCACTTCTTCCTGTATGCCTTTTTGTTTGTCGAGCATCTCCTGTCGCCTCTCAACCCTTAGCAGCAGTCTCTGACAAAGGTAGTAGCGATTTCTGGTTCTCGAGCTTCTGCCATCTCCCCTAAACCCTAGCAACAGTTCCGGGTAACGGCACTAGCGATTCAAGGTAAGCCTTGACGACATTGCTCGTTATATTTCCTCTTGTTGTGGAATTTGACAAAGAAGGGTGTGCTTATGGTTTAGCAAACTGGTATGTTTAATCCAACCACGACGGCAGAGCTTCTAAGAGGTTCTGGATATAATATTGTTGTTGTTTGCCTTGTTGACTACCTTGAAAAAGATGAATAGAGTTTGTTGCATTCAAATTTCTCAGAGTGGCTGACCATATTTTTATTGCTCTTCTAACTTATAACATTCTTGCATGTAATTTGCCTATGTCATACAGTTATGGCTCGCTTACCGTTGAGTAAAAGGAAGAAGATTGCTACTACATGTATTGCATTATACACACAGATGATGCTCATGATTTTGGAGGCTATTTCTGAATTCTTGTATCTTTTGGCCTTTTTGGACATTAGATTGCCTCAGCCTATGTCCTATATATTTGACAGCTGTGCTGAAGAAAGATATTATGCTAGGATTTTGAATCTCAGGCCAATGATTCAAGAAAGTGACTTAGCATGCTTGGACAACCTTAGGATGAATAGAGCCTGTTTTTCTAAGTTATGTGATATGCTTAGAGATGTCGGTAAGTTACAAGGAAATAGGAATACTAGTTTAGAGGAGATAGTTGCTTTATTTCTATTCACACTTTCTCATGATACAAAAAATCGAAGAACTCAGTTGTACTTTAGGAGAAGTGGTGAGACAATATCTAGGCACTTCAATTCAGTTCTCCTTGCTGTCCTTAGATGCCATGATATTCTACTAAAGAAACCTGAGCTAGTGACTGAGAATTGCCAAGATGAGAGGTGGAAATGGTTTAAGGTAAGTTAGAATTTCTAGGAAGATTAGGTGAATGCGTAAATATTTATAAATATATACAGTATCTATTAACAAATTATATATATACACACTGCAGAATTGCTTAGGTGCTTTGGATGGAACTCATATTAAGGTTCGTGTTGGGGATAAAGATAAAGCTAGATTCAGGAATAGAAAAGGAGAACTCACTACTAATGTGTTAGCTGCTTGCACGCGGGATCTGCAATTTATTTATATATTGCCTGGTTGGGAGGGGTCCGCACACGACAATAGAGTGCTTCGAGATGCACTTTCTAGAAAAAATGCTTTGCAAGTTCCACAAGGTAACACCATAGGTACCTTGACATTGCTCAATCTGAACTAAGGAGCTTATTTGAGATGACAGTACCTGACACTTATGTTGGTTAATTATTGGCAACTACTATTTGTGTGATGCCGGATACATGAATTGTGAGGGTTTTCTAACACCATTTAGAGGCCAGAGATATCATCTAAGTGTGTGGAAGAGTGGTGCGCAACCTGTATCTGCTGAGGAATATTTTAATATGAAGCATTCGCAAGCAAGGAATGTTATCGAGAGGTGCTTTGGATTGTTAAAAATGAGATGGGGTATTCTAAGATGTACAACTTGGTACCCTAGGAAAACCGTGGGTAGAATTATCCTGGCTTGCGCATTGATGCATAATTTCATTCGAACATTCATGGGTGTGGATCCCATGGAGCCCTTGCTTGTGGATGGTGAGGAAGAAGACAATGGTGAACTTAATATTGGAATTATGGAATCTAGTGTTGCATGGACTACCTTCAGACATGATCTTGCTAATGAGATGTACAATGCATGGTTACATGACACCACGTCATTGAATAGGGTTTAGCTAAAACTATGTAACGTGTTTCACTTGTATTGCATTTATGGATTGGTAGATAATATACACTTTATTCTTGTAATATTGTTATCTGAATTTGTAATAAGATGTGAGTAATGACTTCGCTTTTTATTGAACTGGTAGTATGACCATCCTAAATTGTTAAATCATGAGCAGAATGCCGCTCTAACGAATTCCTATGTTTCCTGTCTTTCCATCTTTCATTCTTAACAGATGAGTCAACCAAAAGCTCAGAGAAATGCCAACCAAGGTGGTGAGGGTGCGAACCCATCTAGAGGATGCACAAGATGGGGAAGCGCTGAGGATCGTGCACTAATTGGTGCAATGATGGATCTTGTGGAGCTGGGTGGCTGGAAAACGGATAATGGCCAGTTCAATAATGGAGCTTATAACAGGTTGGAACAACTTATGGATCAGAAGATTCCTGGGTGTGGTATGAAGGCTAAGCCACACATCGAGTCCCGTATCAAGTATTTGAGGAATCAATATAATGCTATTGCGGAGATGCTTGGTCCAGCTGCCAGCGGCTTTGGATGGAATGATGAAGAGAAGTACGTAACTTGCTCAAAGCCAGTGTGGGATGAATGGGTGAAGGTAATATTTTATATTATGCCTTTTCTTCTATGCACATAAGTGTAAATGTGTATAATTCTATTTATTGGTGACAACTTTTAAAGTTTTACCTTCTCTCATTATGTTTTCCCTTCTTTTATGCTAGAGCCACAAAAATGCCGTGGGTTTAAGAAACAAGCCATTTCCATTTTTTGATGATTTAGCCAAAATATTTGGGAAGGATAGAGCCATTGGAGACGAGGTTGTAAATCCCCAAGATGCATTAGAGGGGATAGAAGACGAAGTAAGGGACAGAGAGGAAGAAGAGCAAGAAGAAAATGTTCCTGCCTTTTCCGCGGAGGACACTTACCCAGTCCCTCCATGTGCCCCAATGGGAACTTCTTCCTCAACCACCCCAGTAAACTGTAGGTCAAAGAAGGCAAAGATAGAAAATTCAGAAGTTCTGAGAGAATTCTCTTCTAGATTTGCACGAATGAGTGATGTGATGGAGGATGCAAGTAAACATATAGGCCGCTTGGCGTCTTGTTTCCAACATGAATCTGATTCTGCAGGGAGAAGGATGCAAGTGACAAGTGAGATTATGAAGATTGACGGGTTAACTCCTACCCAAGTTATGACTGCGGCTAGGAAGATTGCTCTCAACCCCCTAGAAGTTGATTTCTTTTTTAGCCTTCCAGAGGAGTACAGATCTGCTTATGTGCATGGTTTGTTACTTCCAGATCAGTGAAGTTCTAGAAAAGTAGTAGTCAATAGGAACCAAGACACTGACAAAATTCATATTATGTTGTTGAACTTCTGTATGTGCGCCTATTTTTTGGGCACTGACATCGGATCCTAATTAATGTATTAGATGATGTGGCTGAATATAACAATACATTCCATTATTTTTTCTCATGGCAATTCCATTGATACTCCTAATTAATGTATTAGATGATGTTACTGTTTTGGACGAAAACAGTAACATCGCCTAGACTGATGGGTTTTGAGTCCTGGAGGTTATGATGGGCTGGAGGGCGGGTGCGGGTGGTCATTCACGTCGCTTGAAAAGTTCCTCTCCTCAGTGTGTCCAATAAACGTGTTCTTGTGGGATGTTGCTGTTTTGGGATAAAACAGCAACATCGCCCTGGCTGCTGGGAATTGCTCCCTGGAGGTTAAGGTTGGCTGGGGGGCGGGTCTAGGTTGTCATTCACGTCGCTTGAAAAGTTCCTCTCCTCAGTGTGTCCAAGAAACGTGTTCGTGTGGGATGTTGCTGTTTTGGGATAAAACAGCAACATCGCCCTGGCTGCTGGGAATTGCTCCCTGGAGGTTAAGGTTGGCTTGGGGGGCGGGTCTAGGTTGTCATTCACGTCGCTTGAAAAGTTCCTCTCCTCAGTGTGTCCAAGAAACGTGTTCGTGTGGGATGTTGCTGTTTTGGGATAAAACAGCAACATCGCCCTGGCTGCTGGGAATTGCTCCCTGATGGCTGTGCCCACCTGATTGTCCTTCATTCATACAAACATTGGTGGTAGGTTTCGATAATAGTATCGCACAACTGGATGTGTGGGGTATCCGTTAAAAAATAGTAGCATCAACACGTGTGCGAGTAATTCACATGGCAACCTGATGTCTGGGTGCTAACATTAACTGGATATAAGATTAATCTGTACAGAAGAATTACATTTACAATTGAGTTATACATACACTTGAATTTTAAATATTAAGACTTTGGGATAAAACATGAATTTAGTTTTACATATGTGCATAATAACCAACTTTATTGTTATATATGTGCATGTTAAACAACTTCAGCTGGGAAGAGTGAAATCCTGGAGGAATTTATTAACTAAGTTTGCTCTGTATCGTCTCACTTCTTCCAAGGGAAATTGTTCCTGAAACTCTTTATTGTTGAATACATTCTCTATATGGAAGCACACGATTATCCCGCAGTCTTGCCTGGAAAATAGTAACGAGTTAGTTTGGTACCCACTAGCCATGTTAACATTCGGTAAGAAAGGACCTTGCTACTTACGATGCTTCTGCCTGTTGAGGTGACCGTTCGTATGATATTATATCAAACGGTGGACCTGAGGTGGCTCGCCCTACCCTCTTATCCATTCCACCCCGTGCGAGGATTTCATTCATCCTTTTCTCGTAGTAGTCCTTCTGTTGTTATCAAACCAACAAAAATGA
The DNA here is from genome assembly GCA_020226215.1 of Sindora glabra. Taxonomy (NCBI): domain Eukaryota; kingdom Viridiplantae; phylum Streptophyta; class Magnoliopsida; order Fabales; family Fabaceae; genus Sindora; species Sindora glabra. The sequence goes on from CM035236.1 coordinate 19,237,178, forward strand.
AAGGTTAAAACTCCATGCAACTGTCTACAATGATGTTACTGTGTCTGATGGAGAGAGTGACGTCAATAAAATAACAATGTAGTTAGTATCACTCACCACCATCGTGGCATCACGAAAATATGGATCCGGTGTCCCCTTTCTTCTCGGCCGCATCGAGTTATAGTGCGTCCACCTGCGCGCTTTATTATCCAGGACGAGAAGAGTGAAGTGGTTGGGGTTGCTGAAGTCATTGACGCCCGTGGAGTTCAGTGGGAAGATAACAACATCGGCAGCCATTGCCTCCTCCATGTGTGCATCGAATTTGTATTGCCTGGCTTCCTGGAGAAACTTGAGGTCGCTGACAATGTAAGACTGTCAACATAGTTTTAACCTACGTCAGAATCAATGATACCTTCTGTGATTCGTATAAGCGAGATGGATTCAGAATCTTACCCAGCAACAGCTGTCGAAGGCAAATACCTTCCTTTCACTGTTCATGGAAGCCAGGCTCAGAGTGTAGGCATGAGCATCTATGATCTGCATTGAGTGTTTAGGAAAGAAACAGTAACAGGAACAGAGGTGTGATTAATGACAAAACAACAATGCATGAACAACGACCAGATGATACATACGTTGTTCGTGATTGATTCCTCCTTCATAACTTCCACCAATTCCTCAAATGTGATGAACAAATCCTGCTGGGGGATTGACCAGACAAAAATACTGCATGTGGTGATTGGGCAAGGGGATTAGATGAGGCGACAGATAAAACTTCCTAGTAAATGCAAAGCATCCACAACAAAATAGAACATAACTTACTGTGGATCGCCTGCCAGTTTTAATCGCATCATCTTACTCCTGACATCCTTGGTCAGGTATTTTGAAGTTGGAAACTTTGGACTGTGGGATGGCTTCTGAGACTGCTTTTTTATGTTTTTTTCTATGGGTGTTTCATCCTCAATTACAACGGGGGCCTCTTGGGTCTGCCCGTAGACATACTCAGCGGCTGTTAGCTCCTCAGCGGTTGTTATCTGCTGACGTGCGTATGCTTGTCTCGTTCGTTTTTTCAAAGGACCCGAGTACGTGAACTCCTCGTCCTGTTTTATTTTTCTTGGTTTTTTCTTTATGTTCGCTATCATTGATCGCTGTTTTGCCTCACATGTAACTTGGTCTTCAGCTCTGGTGGTTTCTACCTCAGCTTGTTCAACCACCTGCACAATCTGTTCTGATAGCTATGCATTGAGCTGTTTATTAACCATTTCCAAAGTAATGTTGACCGCCCTGAGGTTTTCTGCCTCACTTGTTGCTGTGGACAGTTCCTCCTGTAGCAGTGCGTTATCGTGTTTAAGTTTCGATATTGTCCCGGCAGTTTTCTTCTTTCTGTTGTTCTAACCAATGAAGTTTCTCAGTGAGGGACGTCAACTCATCCTTCAGTCTGAGTAACTCTGTGTTTGCACTGGTGAGTTGATCCCTAAGCCGTAGAACTTCATCATTGTTTTGTTGCTGTTGATCTTTCTGGGACAACGCAATATCGGCGAATTGGTCCAGCTTTGTTGGCCGGGGTTGGATCACGTACTGGGCCGATGCTGTCTCGTTATCGCCCTCCGAGTCCTCCGACTGGGAGGGTGTGTCGCGCGACTTTGTTTTGTCAGCGAATTCAATCAACCGCAGATTTGTCTCATCTGTGTACAGGAGATCGTATTCATGTGCAGTGGGTTCAATCTCCCTGTTTACGACCTGAAGCATAACATTATTTCAACTGTTAGTGTGGGAATTCGACATGTTACTGTTTTTAGAGAAAACAGCAACATGTTGCATTGTGACTACGGCATGCTTGTGTCTGTTATGAAACAGCAACACCACGCATAAAACAAAGTAAACTGCTGCAATGGGTATCAATACAGTAACATGCTTTCCTGCACTAACATGTATCGGGCATCGTAATAAGTTGATATTTTCATACTGTTACCTGAAGCTAGCTGATAAGTTGATCCCTCAGTTGGCCTGTGAGGAGCTTCAGGTCCCATTTGAGGCACCTTGGGACTCTTTCGATGTGGTGCCTGCCCAGCACGTTGGTAATCTCACACAGCCAATACTGCGGACAATAAAACAGCAACATGAGTCAAGACTTGCGACAAACATACAACAGCGATTAAGAACTCACGAATAACTGTTTGGTGAGATCAAATTAACAATAGAGACGCCATAAAACCTGGGGCAACCACTCAGAGACAAAGGAGGCTCACTGTTACTGTTTTAGTCTAAAACAACAACATGAGCCAAGACTTGCGACAAACATACAACAGGGATGAAGAACTCACGAATAACTGTCTGGTGAGATCAAATTAACAATAGAGACGCCATAAAACTTCGGGCAACCACTCAGAGACAAAGGAGGCTCATGTTACTGTTTTAGTCTAAAACAGCAACATGAGCCAAGACTTGCGACAAACATACAACAGGGATGAAGAACTCACGAATAACTGTCTGGTGAGATCAAATTAACAATAGAGACGCCATAAAACTTCGGGCAACCACTCAGAGACAAAGGAGGCTCATGTTACTGTTTTAGTCTAAAACAGCAACATGAGCCAAGACTTGCGACAAACATACAAAAGGGATGAAGAACTCACGAATAACTATTTGGTGAGATCAAATTAACAATAGAGACGCCATAAAACCTGGGGCAACCACTCAGAGACAAAGGAGGCTCATGTTACTGTTTTAGTCTAAAATAGCAACATGAGCCAAGACTTGCGACAAACATACAACAGGGATGAAGAACTCACGAATAACTGTCTGGTGAGATCAAATTAACAATAGAGACGCCATAAAACTTCGGGCAACCACTCAGAGACAAAGGAGGCTCATGTTACTGTTTTAGTCTAAAACAGCAACATGAGCCAAGACTTGCGACAAACATACAACAGGGATGAAGAACTCACGAATAACTGTCTGGTGAGATCAAATTAACAATAGAGACGCCATAAAACTTCGGGCAACCACTCAGAGACAAAGGAGGCTCATGTTACTGTTTTAGTCTAAAACAGCAACATGAGCCAAGACTTGCGACAAACATACAACAGGGATGAAGAACTCACGAATAACTGTCGGGTGAGATCAAATTAACAATAAAGACGCCATAAAACTTCGGGCAACCACTCAGAGACAAAGGAGGCTCATGTTACTGTTTTAGTCTAAAACAGCAACATGAGCCAAGACTTGCGACAAACATACAACAGGGATGAAGAACTCACGAATAACTGTCTGGTGAGATTAAATTAACAATAGAGACGCCATAAAACTTCGGGCAACCACTCAGAGACAAAGGAGGCTCATGTTACTGTTTTAGTCTAAAACAGCAACATGAGCCAAGACTTGCGACAAAGATACAACAGGGATGAAGAACTCACGAATAACTGTCTGGTGAGATCAAATTAACAATAGAGACGCCATAAAACTTCGGGCAACCACTCAGAGACAAAGGAGGCTCATGTTACTGTTTTAGTCTAAAACAGCAACATCAGCCAAGACTTGCGACAAACATACAACAGGGATGAAGAACTCACGAATAACTGTCTGGTGAGATCAAATTAACAATAGAGACGCCATAAAACCTGGGGCAACCATTCAGAGACAAAGGAGGCTCATGTTACTGTTTTAGTCTAAAACAGCAACATGAGCCAAGACTTGCGACAAACATACAACAGGGATGAAGAACTCACGAATAACTGTCTGGTGAGATCAAATTAACAATAGAGACGCCATAAAACTTCGGGCAACCACTCAGAGACAAAGGAGGCTCATGTTACTGTTTTAGTCTAAAACAGCAACATGAGCCAAGACTTGCGACAAACATACAACAGGGATGAAGAACTCACGAATAACTGTCTGGTGAGATCAAATTAACAATAGAGACGCCATAAAACTTCGGGCAACCACTCAGAGACAAAGGAGGCTCATGTTACTGTTTTAGTCTAAAACAGCAACATGAGCCAAGACTTGCGACAAACACACAACAGGGATGAAGAACTCACGAATAACTGTCTAGGTGAGATCAAATTAACAATAGAGACGCCATAAAACCTGGGGCAACCACTCAGAGACAAAGGAGGCTCATGTTACTGTTTTAGTCTAAAACAGCAACATGAGCCAAGACTTGCGACAAACATACAACAGGGATGAAGAACTCACGAATAACTGTCTGGTGAGATCAAATTAACAATAGAGACGCCATAAAACTTCGGGCAACCACTCAGAGACAAAGGAGGCTCATGTTACTGTTTTAGTCTAAAACAGCAACATGAGCCAAGACTTGCGACAAACATACAACAGGGATGAAGAACTCACGAATAACTGTCTGGTGAGATCAAATTAACAATAGAGACGCCATAAAACTTCGGGCAACCACTCAGAGACAAAGGAGGCTCATGTTACTGTTTTAGTCTAAAACAGCAACATGAGCCAAGACTTGCGACAAACACACAACAGGGATGAAGAACTCACGAATAACTGTCTAGTGAGATCAAATTAACAATAGAGACGCCATAAAACCTGGGGCAACCACTCAGAGACAAAGGAGGCTCATGTTACTGTTTTAGTCTAAAACAGCAACATGAGCCAAGACTTGCGACAAACATACAACAGGGATGAAGAACTCACGAATAACTGTCTGGTGTGATCAAATTAACAATAGAGACGCCATAAAACTTCGGGCAACCACTCAGAGACAAAGGAGGCTCATGTTACTGTTTTAGTCTAAAACAGCAACATCAGCCAAGACTTGCGACAAACATACAACAGGGATGAAGAACTCACGAATAACTGTCTGGTGAGATCAAATTAACAATAGAGACGCCATAAAACCTGGGGCAACCACTCAGAGACAAAGGAGGCTCATGTTACTGTTTTAGTCTAAAACAGCAACATGAGCCAAGACTTGCGACAAACATACAACAGGGATGAAGAACTCACGAATAACTGTCTGGTGAGATCAAATTAACAATAGAGACGCCATAAAACTTCGGGCAACCACTCAGAGACAAAGGAGGCTCATGTTACTGTTTTAGTCTAAAACAGCAACATGAGCCAAGACTTGCGACAAACATACAACAGGGATGAAGAACTCACGAATAACTGTCTGGTGAGATCAAATTAACAATAGAGACGCCATAAAACTTCGGGCAACCACTCAGAGACAAAGGAGGCTCATGTTACTGTTTTAGTCTAAAACAGCAACATGAGCCAAGACTTGCGACAAACATACAACAGGGATGAAGAACTCACGAATAACTGTCTGGTGAGATCAAATTAACAATAGAGACGCCATAAAACTTCGGGCAACCACTCAGAGACAAAGGAGGCTCATGTTACTGTTTTAGTCTAAAACAGCAACATGAGCCAAGACTTGCGACAAACATACAACTAAGATTAAGAACTCACGAATAACTGTCTGATGAGATCAAATTAACAATAGAGACGCCATAAAACTTAAGTAAACCACTCAGAGACAAAGGAGGCTCATGTTACTGTTTTAGTCTAAACCAGCAACATGAGCCAAGCCAGTGCAAGAAACATACAACAGGGATGAAGAACTCACGACTAACTGTCTAATGAGATCACGTTAATAATAGAGATGCCATAAAACCTGGGGCAACCCCTCAGAGACAAAGGAGGGTCATGTTACTGTTTGAGCCTAAAACAGCAACATGAGCCAAGCCTTGCGACAAACATACAACAAGGAGACAGGAACATTCACTTAAATGAATGGATATGAATGAAGAAAATGTAAAGGATTCGGACACCAAGTAAAGAGCAGTTTTGACATCTTTGACTTACTGGCAATAGCATGACACACCCGGTTACATTGGGGGTGCTGTCCTTTTTGAGAGAATTCATGAGTTGGTCGTGAATGTGTTGTGACCACCCATATTGTGCTATTTCGTCAACATCCTCCACGTATTTGATATACGACCAACCCATTGTGTGGGCCCTGTTGGGTACGAAGAGGGTGACAAGAAGCATCAACGTCATGAGGCGGGAGACATCCTGCACATCAGTCTCCGATGTTCCCCGCACTGCTCTTTGGAGAGCTTTGAATATGATTGGTTTGCTCAGACGTGATTTGCCACGGAAACATCTAACATCAAAGTCTGACAAGGTCCTCTTGCCAGAGGTTGTCTGGATGGGCTGGTCTCCATCTCTTATTCCAAAGATCAGCTTCACTGATGCTGGTGTTATTCTGAGATGATCGCCCCCGATGTTGAAATAATTATTCTTGTCTGAGAAGGTAGCAATTATGGACTGAATTTCAACATCGCTCTTACGACACATGCTGCGATCCAGTTCCTTTGTTATTATTGCGTTTATCAGGACCCAGAATGGGTTGTGTCGTAGCACCGTCGTGTGCCTGTCATCCAACTGAAGCTGATCAACCTGCCTAATGCAGGCCAAGAGATTGGACCTATACTGCTAGAATTTCTGGGTTTCTTCATCAGAAAAGTCTCCTTGTGAGAGTGCTTTAGCGCCTTTCTGCTCGGGTAAACGTCAAATCAAGAGTTAGATCAAGCATAAATAGTCACAACCAGGTATGATCACTAATGCAACATCCAATTCTTCCTAGTGGTGTTACTGTTTCAGCAAGAAAAAGTAACATCAGATAAAAAATGAGACATACACGTTTAACAAAACTCGTGGGTAAGTGCCACTCTGTGAGGTATGAATAACAATGCAACATCGTCGCAGTGGGGTGTTACTGTTTCACCGAGAAACAGTAACATGAGCCTATAACCGTAGTATAACTGTCTTACGGATATTATGTGGAGTGCCAGTAACATGCAACAAAATACATGGCATGTTGTGGTCCTACTAACTGCTAGGGTTTCACTTCAACTCACGTAGGAACACAAGTCCAAGCAAGCAACTCCACATTTTCGTTGCACTTATAACTGAAGTATGATGCCTGTATTGGAGTCAATACTAAAGAGGAGGTGGGTTTACCTGTGGACGACCCATTTGTTCGGAGTTGCTGTTTGATCTTGCTTTCAGCGTCCGATGTGGATAAATGAGGTTATCCGGTTGTTCAGAGTCGTTTGGCATCTTCTCTTGGTGTATTCGGCGATGATAACCACGGTGTCTTCCTGCGTCTTGAGATCACTGGTTCTGGTGCGCTTTGAGAAGGAATGCGAAGTGTTGTTACTGTTACTGTTTCAGCCTTTTTGTCCCCGCCGAAACGCCCTTCGCAGTGCGTCGTTTCGTATTCAGGCCATTGCGTTTTGTCGCTTCGATGTCGTGTCCTTTCATTTTCCCGCCTCGAAGAACAGTATTTTCCACATAAAAAACTAACTCTAATCAATTAATATCTGTTAATGTTTATTTTGGAGGCTTATTTTCGTCATTTCATTGTTATATCGTAGGAAATACAAAGTTGAACCAAACAAAAACGTAGGAACTTCTTCTGCGGGAAATGGAACTTGCTCCCTGTCAACCAAACAAAAATTCAGATATCTCAGGAAGTTCATACGGGAAATCAACTTCCTGTGAAGTTCCATTTCCTATAGGAACTTATTTCCCGTATGAACCAAACGAGTCCTAATAATAATAATAATATTATAAAATATTAATTCATTTTGTTATTGTTCCCATATGGATGTTGTCAAGCCAAGAAATAATAATAATAATAATAATAATAATGGAAAAAATATAAAATACCTTTCTCATTTTTAAAGTGGTTGAATTTTACTTTCTTTAATTTTAAAAACTTAAAAATCAATCCTTTAAATTTTGTAAAACTTAAAATTAATATCCATCATCTACATAATTAATTATTTTTATTAAATTATATTATTTTTATACAATTTTAAAATAAGAATTAAAATATTATAAAATATTAATTCATTTTATTATTGTTCCCATATAGATTCATACTTTATTTACAAGTATTTAATTAAAATTTTTATAAATAATTTAATTTATATTAAATTATATAACATAAAAAATTACATTTAAAAATTATCAAAAATTTTATTATATTATAATATTATGATTCTTATTTAAAAATTTTAAAAAATTATATAATTTGATAAAATGATTTATTAAGAAAATGATGAGCATCAATTTCAAATTTTATAAAATTAAAGAGATGATTTTTAAATATCCAATTGTTTTAAAAATTAAAGGAAATATTTTAGATTTTACCATTAGACCAATGCCCTATTCTACCATTAATGTCGAAAGAAAGCAATGTACAAAATAGAGTATACCACTGGATTGGATAAAAGTTACGTTAAATTTCTGTCAAAAGTTTGTTTTACATCTACTAAGTGCAATATAAAAAAAAATAAAAATTGATCATCTATCTTTTAAGAATCTATTAGATGCAAAAATAATATCTTTATATACTTATTTAATGTAAAAAAAATTTTCAAAGAAAATTTAATGTAAATCTTATTTTTAAAGAAATAATTTTGTGGTTTACTTTAAATTATCTTAATTTCAACTTTAGTGGTTAAAATTATGAAGAAATATAATTTATGTGTTCGATATATAAAAAAATTATTAGTTAATGTCTAAAAATATTTGACATACTAATTTATTTAAGGAAAAAAAGTTCAAATTTGATAAATTTTACACGATAATTTATAATTTGTAGTTGATAGCTTTTCAATTTTTTTCCAAATTTATCTCACTTTTTTTAATTAAATGTTAATATATATTCTAATTATATAAATATTTGACATACACTTATTAATTTAACATAGGTAAATAAAAATAAGTAAGTAAATAAATATGTGATGTCATAAAATATAACTAATTAAATTTTAAATGATAATATTCTTTTGAAAAATGAATATATAAAAAACATGTAAATAAATATATAAATAGATAGGTAATGTAATTTCATAAAATATAATTAATTAAAATTTTAATAATTATATTTTTATTTTAAATATATTAATTATTTTAATATAATATAATATAAAAATAAATATAAATTAATTTGATTAATATATTTATTTCTACTAATATATTATTTTATATTCTTTAACTAATTAACAGCTATATAAAAAAAACTAAAATTTTATTCATCTAATTTAAAATTTAATTTATGAATCATTCTACACATAAATTTAATTTTAATTGAATTAAATTATAATCTTTTAATCAATTAATCATTCGAAAAATGGAGGTAAATAGTTACGTGATTATCTATTGTTGGGTGACTCGCGAAGTTTGACATTTTATAAGGGATTCAAAGAATATCAATTATTACAAAAGAACAAAAAACAAAAAGCAGAGGGTCGATTAGGCCAAGAACGAGGAATGGTGGAAATCGGATCGCGTGCTAATTTTGATTTTTGATGATGGAACCATATATATTATAAAAAAATGTTATATGCATTAATAATAAATTTTAAATTTTTTATATTTATTAGATTAAATTTTATAATTTTATTTAATTATTTTACATTTAATTAATAAAATTTAATTTTAAATTTTATCTTTGATAGATATAATGTTATCATATATTATATTATAATCAATTCTAGATTCTTCACCGCGCAATCATCCATCAATATCAAACATTGAATATATTGTATTTTAGTTAGTTTTTATAATAGCTCTAGGATAAGCGAGACCAGAAAAATAATTATAAATTAATTGAAAAAACACATTTGTAGTTCTTAATTGAAATGACAAATAGAGGTGACGGAATGGATGGAAATCGGTTAAAAGGGAATGGATTATTATTAATATATTTATTAAATTTTAATTTAATATAAAAATTTAAATAAATCATAATTAATTTATAATTTTTTATTTATAATTAATTTATCCCATCATTTATCAATTATATTATTATTTAAAAATTAAATTATCCACACTAATTTGAGAATAGTTGTATTTTATCTCTATTAACTTTGAAAATTTGTAAATAAAATTCTTAAATTTAAAAAACTTGCAATTAATACTTATAATTTATTTAATTATTTATTTTTTAAATTACATATTTTTAAGAAGTTTTTAAATGAAAATCATAATGTTATTATATATTGATTTATTACATTATTTTTTTACACATAATTTCTATATTTTATAATTAATAAAAATTAAATTAATATATAAAAATTTAATTAAATACTTGAAAATGGGTTAGAAAATTATATTAAAAAATAATGTAATAATATAACCTATGATAATATTATAATTTTTGTTTAAAATAATGATAAAAATTACATAATTTAATAAAATTGTTAAATAAGTAAATGATGGGTACAAATTACAAATTTTTTATAGTTTAAGAGTTTAGTTTACAAGTTTTTAAAGTTAGTTGGAAGTTAGTAAAGGTAATTTGTATTTTTTATTATTTTATATATTATTATTTTTATTGATATTATTTTTCTCTACTATATTATATTTGTCATCCCATTTCAAAATAAACTTTTTCTTTCAGAAATTTTAAGCAATATTTTTACTCTCTCTTTTAAAATTCTAGTTTTCCTTTATCTTTAAGGACAAAAATAGCCATTTTTTAATATTATATTTTTTAAAATTAAAATTAATTAAATTAAAAAATTATTTGGTTTACATAAAATGTAAATTTTTGCAGGAAGTTAAATTTTTCAAAAGTAACTTTTTATATAAACTTCTTGAAAATTGATTAAAATTGTTTGATTGACAATGAGGAAATGACATTTATCAAGAAGTAACTTTTTATATTTTATTTAGTTTGACTTTTAAATTTTCAAAAAATATTAATAGAAAAACTATTTTATCATTAATATTATTTTAATATGTATTAATAAATTTTAATTATTTTAAGTTCCTTTTCTTTGAAATCATATATGTTGTATCTTTCACATTATAATTTTTATTAACTCATAATTTTATATTTTTAAAAAATAAACTAACTCATAATTCAAAATTTTGTATATTTTTATCCTATAGAATTAATTACTTTAAAAATATATGTTACTTATCTATCTAATTTTTTTGTTTATTCACATACAATATTATGCCTATTACATAGTTTGATATCAATCATATTTCTAAAAAAATTTATCAACTTATCCTATTAAACATATTCTCTTCCTATTGAAATACTAGATATAATTTTTTTTAAAAAAAATACATTTTAATACCAATTTTTTTATGTAATTAAATAGTATAAGTAAAAATAAGACTAGCGCTAAGAAATGGCCAAATAAGGAAGGAATAGCTTGAAGAAAAATATCTTTGATGAAATTAAATCCAAGTAATTAGAGAAAATGATGAAGTTGTTATAATTAAATTTACTGAAGATAATTTTTTCTTTATATTTATAAAAAATGTAGGAAAAAAATTTATATAAGTGTAGATAAGCAATTTTTTATATTTTATGAGAAATAATTTTTTTTGAAAAGTATTATTTCTTCAATTTATTAAATAATGGCTAAACAAGCAACTCACTTTTTTTCATTAAAAATTAAGACTTCACTTGATATTATTGAGAATCAAATAATTCTTAAATATAGTTGACCAAATATTTTGATATTAACATATATTCAGTAAAACTTATTTAATTCAAATTTGACATTGCATTAAAATAAAAACAATGAACATAGTTAAAAAATCCATTTTCTACTACAAAAAATCTCATTGTTTTCCATGAAAAATCCATTGGAAACAACCTAAAATTTGTCAAAAATTCAAATTTCCAATAAAATTTGATCATTAGATAAATGTTAATTGGAAAATTTTTTTCAATAAAAAAGAGAGAAAATAGACAATTAATATTTATAATCTATCAATAATTGTGATGGCAATCCACTAAAAAATGAAAAAATATTTTAATTAAAATATTTATATATTTACCAAAAAATTTAAAAAATTATATAAAATAAGCTAAGTTATATTTAGAATTTCTAACAACTTGCATACAATATTTAGAATTTTTATAATATGCAAATTTTTACTAATCTATATATAAGCACTTACAATAGTCTAAAAATCTTAACAATCTAGTGAATAAACATAAAATAATATACAAAAAGATAAGAAAACAATATTTAGAATAAGAAACAACATTATTCATTCGATTCATCTTTCGCATTTTCTTCTAGATCATCTTTTTCCTCTTTTCTATCAATTTCTTTGAAATATTTCTCTTCCTCTTCCTCTTCCTCACCCTTTTTTCCTTGTTTAGGATGACTCATCAAACTTTTCAAAGCCATCACGTACATTATGCATACTAATAATTATGTCATCAGAAAAAATGCGAGAATTTTCTATATGAAAAATCACACCAAATTCTAAAGAAAATTTTAAAATATTCTAACTGATTTCTAATGGAAATGAATCTATTGGAAATAATGAATAATTATATATTGATCAATTAAATCATGTATCTATGTTTTATGGAAATTTAGAGCTTTTAAATCTCTTTGCCCCATCTCAAGTTATTGATACAAATGCTCATCATAAAAATTATTTAAATTGCTCATATGGAGGATGTCCATGAGTCAATTTTAAGCGGTTTATATTAAAATCTTCAATTGAACCGATTACAATGGCTCATGAATAGCGGCATCCATTTTCTTCCGTTTATAAAATGCAAACTGCCTTAAATCGTTAAATTTAATTATGCACATAATCAAGTGGGTTTAATCGAGTTCCTTCACCTGTATAGTTATAAGAAATGGAAACGCAGCAAAACAAAAATGAACTAGAAAATGGCTTCAGATTAAAAGGATCGAAAGCAAAAAGCTGAAATTTTTACAAAGAAAAAGAGGAAGAATCAGTTTTGACAATAAAGAAAGGGTGGAAGGGAGAGAATGAGAAATAAAATAAAAATACATATACATGATATTAAGGAATGGGACCCACGAAGGATAAAATAAACTAATAGTCTATTGAGAGATAAAGAAGCAAAGCATGAATGACCACAAGTAAAAAAAAAAGAAAGAAATTGGCGAACTTTTGTATTGTGGCAGTACTGGTAAATTTGAAACTCACTACTACTTCGGTCGATTTTGATTTAGTTTGATTAATAAATTTTTAAGCCGATTAAACCAAATTAAATTGTCATATAAGATATTTTTATTTACCATAAACTCCTTTAATATATTAAACTGAATTAAACTATATATTTAGTTATCGATACGATTGGGTAATTACAGATTATATGTTTGTGGATAGCTACTTACATATTAAAAAATCTCTTTAATTAACAATAATAATATTCAATATTATTTTTAAATAATTTTTTTTTAGAAATATTAATTAGTACCATTAAATTTACTTTTAAATTTAATTTTTATATAATATTAATACAAAATTAATATAAATGGTTGGACTTTATTTTATTTTCATAAGAATCAACATCATTACATATATAGACATATTATGATAATTTATTCAAGATACATAATTTTAAGGTAATTAAATTTTCATTAAATTATTTAGATATATTTTCTACTAAATAAACTGATGAGATATTTGAATACAATATTCTATCCATTTGTAATGTTATTCAAGATAACTGGCAAGGCCATTCTGAAACTTAAATATGACACTTTTAACTTATTTAGCAAAATATGTAAATCCGGATAGTAAACAAGCAAAACTTGCGCACCGTACACTTACAATATCAAGTAATACTACCTACAGTATCAAAGTCCTTACAATGTCGAATCCTAAACTCATAACAACCAGGTGGTAATGGTCGCGAGGGTTTCTGAAACCAAGATTTAAAATCCAACCAATTGGAGAAAAGGATTTTGAAATTAAGATTTAGTTTCTATTTATTTTGTTAAAAAATATTTTTCATAAAAAAATATAATTTACATATACATTAATAAAAAATTGACATGTCATTTATATTAATATTTAAAAAATATGATATTTAAAGGCTTAAAAATAAAGAAAAATATTTATTTTGAAATAAAAAATTACTTTTTACAAACTCTTTATATTTAATATCAAACAAATAAAATACTTTCCTCTATTTAAATATTTTATGACTATATTTTATTAAAAATATTTTTCAATAAAACAAACAGCCTTAAAAGTCAACCAATGAAGTTTAGTTGGCATTTAACTAATTTCTTTAGGGCAGGTCAAGTATGATGTGCTAATTTTACATTCATGCTTAACATAATTTAAATGACTTCAAAATTCCGGGTTTCTGGAAGAACAAAATAGAATAAGATTTTAATTTTTTTTTTTTTAACTTGCATCACACAAGCAAGATAAGTGGAAGTAATACTATTAGACATCGTGGAGAAGAATTTAAATATTTTAGATTAAGAATATATCTATCGCAATATCATTAGGTGTGATTGAGATATAAGAAATTTTATTAGTACAGTACTGAAAATCTTAAATTGAATCTCCTTTGTTATTAACGTAGAAGAATATATATGATTTGGCGTAATTATAATGAACGGGATTAACAGTACAACTAGGTCATACATAGAGAGTTTTTCAATTTATTGAAGCAAAGTGACACATAACCCATGTGGTCTATAGATCTACTTTGGGTTTTTTTTAACTAAGCCCCATTAATTGAGGAATAAAAAAACGATATCAGTTTGAAAATTATTCTATGCTAAAGAATCATTTAATTCATACATAAATTAAATTTTTGTGAAAAATTAATTTTTTTAAAAAATAAATTTTTAGTTTAATTTTATTTTTACTTCCTGTAATATACTTTTTGTTCACATTTGATTGCCTAAAATATAAAATTTTATTTTAATCCCCTTAAAATTAAAATTTAAACAAATTTGGTCCAAAAGTTATATTTCTATTAAATGACAATCAGAGGAATTGATGTGAAAAAAAATGAAAAAAAAATAAAAAATAAAATATTGAATATGTAATTTAGTTTTTTGAAAAATGAGAAAAATGAAAGGGAAAAATTTAATTACTAGTTGGTGTGAATAATATGCCAAAACATTTAAAACAACAATAAATAATTTTTTATATTCAAATTAATTAAAAAAAATAATAATTATTTTAAAATTATATTTAATTCAAAATTTAAAATTAATCCAAACATATTTAAAGCTCCATTTTACCTTTATATATATATATATATATATATATATATATATATATATATATATATATATATATATATATTTTCTTGAGAGATATTTGACTTAAAAACTTTTAGTGAAAGAAAATTTATAATTAAAAAATAAATTATATAAAATAATGTATTTGAATATAAAATAAATTGTACAATTCAAATTCATTAATAATTAATTATTTTATCTAGTGTGATAAAACAAAGCCTTAAATATACATAATGAAATTTAAAGTTTTAATAAAATTTGATTTTTTAAAAAATTACTAATTTTATTAATTATTTTGAAAATTAATAAATTGTTTATTGTCATTTTAAATGTTTTAATATATCATTAATTAAAAAAATTTCCTTTCCTTTCCTTTTATTCTTCTTTTTTTATTTTTAAAAATTAAATAATTGTATATTAAATTTTTTATTTTATTTCTTTTTTATTTTTTTCTTCTTTTTCTTTCTTTTCTTTTTTTTTTCACATTGAATTTTCCTTCATTAACCATTTAACGGAAATATGATTTTTGGATTAAAATTATTTAAATTTCAATTTGGAAGGATCAAAATAGAATTTTATATTTTAAAGGGATCAAATAGGAATAAAATATATATTATAGGGATCAAAAGTGAAATTAACCTAGATTTTTTATGAACTTAGTGCTCAAAGTTATTTGATTAACATTAAAAAATTAATATTTCATAAGAATTAATTTTTCATATTTGGTTTAGTTTAATTTTAAATTTTTCAAAAAATATTATCAAAATCACTACTATTCCCATTAGAAAGGTCATACGAAAATTAGATATATAAATAAATTTTAATCAAGTTAACTTAAATTTTCTTATTTTTAATTTGTTATAAAAAAATTAAAATTAGAACAATAATATGAAAAATTATAAATACTATATTTCTTTTTTTTGAAACAATATGTCTTTCTCTTTATATTATCATATTTTTGTAAACTTATCATTTCTTAATTTTTAATATACCATAAAGATTAAAATTGATTTAAAACAATTAAAATTATATATATATATATATATATATATATATATATATATATATATTGAGAGGGAGGGAGGGGAAAGGAAAGGAAGAGAGGATAAAAAGCAAGGTGGTTGGATAATTTTATATTTTAATTTTTAAATGATGTATGAAATTTTTCTTACCAATGAGGAGTGTGAGTAAGTAACTTTGTAATTTTCCAAATTATAGAAGAAGTATTAGAACTTCTCTTTCATTTTGAGGGTCAATAGCCAATAAGTCAATTTACTTATTCTTTATTTTCTATAAAATTACACGTCACATCAAATATTTTGTCAATCGATAATTAAAAATAATTTATTTTCCTTTCTTTTCCTTTTATTCTTCTTTTTCTTGTTTTTAAAAGATTAAATAAATTGTATATTAAATTTTATTTTGATTTTTACTTCCTTTTTGCCTTTTTTCCACATTAACTTTTCCTTCGTTGACCATTTAATGGAAATATGATTTTTGGATCAAAATTATTCAGATTTCAATTTGGAAGGATCAAATTAGAATTTTATATTTTAAAGGGATCAAATAGGAATAAAATATATATTATAGGGACCGAAAATGGAATTAAGCTGAATTTTTTTAATGAATTTAGCGTTCAAAGTTGTTTAATTAACAATATGAAATTAATATTTTATAAAAATTAAAATTTCACCTTTATTTAGTTCAATTTTAAATTTTTTAGAAAATATTATCAAAATGATCACTATTCCCATTGAAAAGGTAATACAAAAAATTAGATATATTAATAAATTTTAATTAAGATAAGTCTTTTAACTTAAACATTCTTATTTTTAATTTACTATAAAAACATAAAATTAGAACAATAGTATGAAAAATTATAAATACCATATTTCTTTCTTTTGAAACAATATGTCTTTCTCTTTATATTATAATATTTTTGTGAACTTACTATTTCTTAATTTTTAATACACTCTAAAAGTTAAAATTGATTTGTAAAAAAATTAAAATTATATATATATTTATTGAGAAAGAGAGGGGCGGAAGAAACAGGAAGAGAGGATAGAGGGTAAGGTACGTAGTGGGATAATTTTATATTTTTATTTATAAATGATGCATGAAATTGTTTTATTAATGAAAAGTGTGACTAAGTAACTTTGAAAATTTTCATATTACGTAAGAAGTATTACAACTTCTCATTCATTTTGAGAATCAATAGCTAATCAATCAATTCATTTACTTTTTAAAAATTACACTTCACATGAAATTTTTTGTCAACCAATTAGTGAATTCTAAATTCTCTTGAATCTCGAAAAGAAAAGTAAAATAGAGGTAGTATAAAAATTTTATACTTAGTTTTCAAATTAAGCTAAACAGGGGTAGCATGCGATAATTTCTTTACTATAATAGTTGTTAGAGGCGATAAAAAATTTCTAACTTGCTCTTAATTAATCGACCGAACTCGAAGTTAGTTGGTTAAGAGAGATTAATATATCACTATCAGTTAAAATCGAAAGAAAAAATTTATAAATTTCGGGTGAAAATTCTTAACCACAATTAACTAAACTTAACTGACATTAATCAAAATTTATATTAATTTTTTAGTTTGAAAATTCATATTTAAAATTTTATTTATTATTTTTATAATTTAATATTTAATTACTTTTTATTATAGTTATATTAATGGAATTATAGTATTAATATGTGTTTATAAATCAATTTTAACATTTAATCAATTTGTTTAGGCATTTTTGAAAAAAAAATTTAAATTTTAAACAGCTTTAAATCGAATTTAATTGATCGAAACTAAAATTTCAATTAAATTCGATTAAAGTTATGTAATTGATTTTGGTCAGTTGAAAAAAAATACATTTCGATTAAAATCGGTCGATTTAAAAAATAGCCTTAATCAATCTTAACCGACTGATGATCACCTCTAGTAGTTGCCTTGCGCCATTGCCAACGAGAAGTTCTTATAAATTAGATGCTCGTACTTTTATTTAATAAGAATTACATTAGATATATTATTTATTGTATATATATCAATTTTATGAAATTAACATGTCTAAAAAAATTTTAAAGTATTACAATACAAATTTATTTTCTCTTATTTAAATTAAAATTAAATAAATGATAAATTAATTTTTTATTAATTATAATTTTGATAATTAAATTTATAATATAATAAATTTTATTATTGATTATATTATATATTTTTTATTTAACATATATTATAATTTTACTATTTAATATATGTTTAATTATTAAAAAGTTATAAATAAACAAAAATGACAATACTAAATTTTATATAAATATAATTTTAATTTTATATTTTCTTTTTATTTTTTAGATTATTATTGTAATTGATACATTTTTTGTTATTTCATTTCAATAATACTTGTTGTACCAAATATAATTATAAAATGAAATATCCATTCTAATGTTAATTATTTAAAAATAATTATAAAATAATTTTTTTTTCTATCGATATGGATCATAGCAGCCCAATGCTGTTCAGAGTTCCGTACTTGTCTCCACCTGAAAAAAGACTATTTAATTCTATCCTCACCTCTATCAAATTATTTTAATTATTTTATTTCTCAATTTTATTCAAATGATATATATTTATTTATATCTAATTATATTTTTAATAAAAATAATATTTACACAATAAAATTAAATAAATAAATTAAAATTATTTAAAAATATTGATAATACTAGCACAATAAAAAATAAGATAAAATTTTAATTGAATTCTATCTCAATTTTTTATATTTATATCAAATGATTATAATATAATTTTATTTTTTTATTATTAATTATGTAATTAAATTTATATAGAAATATACATTATTGAATATTATTTTATAATATTTATACAGAGGGTTGGATAATATAATCCATCTCTATATACTCAATAAAATTTTTATGAAATTTCTTTATTTGTATTAATATTTATTTCTCAAAATGCATACATGCACCTATATCAATTATTCAAAAATATTAATAATATTAACATAACAAAATAAGACAAAATTTTAATTAAAGTTTATTTTAATTTTTATATTTATATCAAATAATTATATGCATAATTTTATTTTTATTATTATTTATTTAATAAATTTGTGTGTGTACATATATTATTAAATATCATTATATAATATAAGCACGGAGGGGTTGAATAGCATATTCCTTACATATGCATATATACTCGATAAGACTTTCATAAAATTCTTTAATCTGCAATGGTATTCATTTCTTGAGGGGCATATATGTACCTATATCTTTAATTATTTCATTTAAGATTTGTTGGGAAATGTTGAGATGATCTTTTCTATGACGCGGAAGTTGGTTACTAAACTTGAGGTCACAGAAACATAAAATTAGAAGGCAAAGATATTAAACGTATTGCCATAATTGCATGATATCACTTGTTAACTGTGGATTTTGATCCCAATTCTGCAGGATTTTGAGTGCTGAATTAGTTTTTTTTTTTTAATTTTGGTTTAATAAAATTCAGTTTTAAGACATAATCGAAAACTAACAATTTTTTATCGGTTGAATTGAACCAACGCAAGATTCTCCCCCACCTTATTCTCGCTAACTCAACCCAAAGTCTCAAACTA
This sequence comes from Sindora glabra, assembly GCA_020226215.1. Lineage (NCBI taxonomy): Eukaryota > Viridiplantae > Streptophyta > Magnoliopsida > Fabales > Fabaceae > Sindora > Sindora glabra. Next base: position 19,256,841 of record CM035236.1, read on the forward strand.
TGGTATCTACTTTTCCTTCTAATAACTGCAATGACTCAAATTAGCACCAATTCTCTGGACATCACTGTACTTACATTATAACATTTAATCTTGAAAAGACAACACAACAACGACGAACATAATCAAGTATGGTAAATTACTATTTGGTAAACCAAAGAGTAGTTGGAGCAGCCAGATTTTATAAAAGTTTGATTAATTGCACACTTTTTTTATTTCTTTTTTAATCTTGTATGAGACCAAGTCTAATATTAGCGTGTTTAACCAATCAATTATTTTAAAAATGTTAAGTGACAATCAAGTGCTCCTCTTTTACGTGGAGATTGATGCTATAATAATAATAATATGGGTAAATTTACCCAAAAAATAATAATACAAATAAATTATGCTTATTTTTTTGAGATTTAATTTAATTATATTTATACCAATTTAATTTTTAAAAATATATACTCACTTTTTTATTTTTTCAAAAGGAGGAGAGATTAATGTATATTTATAATAGAAGGAACTAGAAATAGATGTATATGAAAATAGAAGTTAATATATATCTATAAAAATAGAAAAAATATGAATATAATTATATTAAAATTTAAAGGTGGTGAATATAATTCTTTCCAATAATATTATTGCTGTGTGATAGATGGTAATGCGGATGGAATTAAAGTGCATTAGAGACAAATTATATATAATAATTAGAATACGAGTCTAAAGTTATCATTTTTATATATTAGGAAAATTATGCGGTTAAAATCTTTAATATTCATCATTAGGTTTGTGGAATCTAACTCAGTAGATGGAATTCGATTTTGTTCAAATAGGGTTACGTTCTCTCATCCTTTTTGGGACATTCTTCAGGATATTAAACAATCGGTCTTTTGACCTAACTTTCTTTTCTCATATGGTAAGGGAAAGTAATCAATCAACTTGCTTATTTACTTGGTAAATGGAGAGCTTCTCTTGTGAATTGTGAGATATTTCTGAGAAAATCCTCCCGAATATCTGTCTTTACCCCTCGTTGTGGATTCTGCTGAGTTTTATTTCAGCCGCTGGGCTGTGTTTTGCTGTTTTCCGTTTCTCCTTTTTTAGCGTACCCTACCAAAAAAAAAAAGAAAAAAAATCATTTGGTTGGTGGAATGTGGCGTCTGTATAAAGTGCTATGCACAATAGATGGTGACATGACAACATTAGTGTTGCATAAAGTCAAAAAACAACCACGTGTCCTCGTGCACGCACCAAATTACACCCGACAATCTTCTGATGGAAAATCACTATTTTATAATCTTATAATTTTATGTACCACAACATGAATTTAGAAGCAACGCACTAATCTGAACCGGAGAAATTAAAAGGTTGAGTAGAGGAGAATTATAGATATCTTTTGATTTGGACTTTGATCTAAGAGTTATTCTTTCTATTCCATCTCTATAGAATGCCAGCTTATTGTCTTTTCCATTAAAATCGTATCGGCAAAATTAAGTAAGGAAAAATAAGTAATGAAGTCTCTCTATTTCTATGAAGGTAAGTCGTATATTCTCTTAGAGAGAAAATTCTATTTGCGTTCCTGATGGAATCAAATGTAATAGTTATTATCTCTAAGTTTGAAAACTTGTTTTATTAACTGAATTAAATTATGAATCTTATTTATTACAGAATTTATGTTTAATTAATTCATTTAACCTAAATATCATACAAGAAATTTTTTTAGTATATAATCACTTTATTTAGACCAACAAAATAATATTAATATTAAATATTATTTATGAATTATAGTGAGATCCACAATTAAAATTTTCAACATCCTCTTCATGCACTCGGCTTCCATCTCTGTCTTATAATATAAGTAATTGCGTCAAATGATATTGATTTTATTATGTAGAAACACAAGGGTGGGGGGTTGAAAAATAATATGGCATAGTACTGCACACCTTCATCAGTTGGATAAATCCTTGTCTAGGAATTAACAGTGAAAAATTTGGATAATTTATAGAAAGTACTAAGTTTAAATTTATGGGTCTTCGTTATCTAACAAAAATGAAGAAAAAGAGTGCAGCATGTAAGACGGATCCACATTCGTAAAAAGGTGTGAAATGTTAATGGTATAGTTTTATTTGCAACTCTCCGTAGCATTAATACATTAAAAAAGGTTAGTATGATTTGTATCATTACTACATTATTTATACATAACTTGTTTTTTTCTTTAATTAATACTTTCCTCATACATAACTTGTTTTTTTTCTTTAAATAAGTTGAATTTAGTACATACCTCTTACATGCTCATCCTTTTCATTTATTAAACTAAAATAAAAGTCTAATTTACATTATTAATTTTTTTATTTTCTCTCCTCAATTTCAAATCTTAACACCTTAATTATTTCAGAAGAGTAATTAAATTGAAAATTGCATGTAAAATTATAAACAAATTAAGATGAAATTATGTTAAATTAAAGTAAATAAGAGAACACTTGACTTGAACATAACAAAGTAAGAATAGCGTAATTTTTTTTTAATTTCAAATGTACATGATTCCCGTATATAAATAATTAAAATGACTTGCTGCTGGCATAAACTTACGAAGAAGAGCTATACTTTTTTTTTTGAATGATTAGTTTTATTAGTGTTCAAAATTATGGATTAAAAGGTAGAAAATAAGAGAAAATTTTTTTAAGTTAATATTGCTAGTAATGTACATAAAATGTTCCTAGCTTACTGAGAAGAGAGAAGTAGGAAGAAGATGTGACAACAGGAACACGAAAATGGAACAAGGAGGATGATGAACAAAGGCTCATGGATCTAATTAGATATTGTGTGTCAAGCATGGTATAGTTTTAAAAATCAAATCAAGCGGTTGAGTAGATAAATTGATGAATTGATTATAATAAACAAATTTTTATTTAATTTTTTTAATCACAAGGTAGAACGGGTACCTAGTGAACAAAATTTTATTTAAAGATTTTGTTAGAGATGTAATAAATTTACCTACAAAATTTCCTTATTTAATGGTTCTGTTTTAAGATTAGATGAGTACTAAAAATCATTGAATCCAATTTACAATTTATATATTATTTTTTTTAGCTTTCCTTTTCATAAGAGAAATGAAAATTAGATGAAATGAAAAATGGGAGGAATGAAAATAAAAAGAATAGTATTTTCAATTTTTGTACTTGAATGAAGACAAAAATGAAGGAAACGAAAATATGGGAGATGTGATTTTTCTTTGTTTAATTTAATAAAAAAGTAAAAGAAATGACAATATTATGTATTAAAATTACAATTAGATTCTCATATGTCAATATGTAATTCAAAGGTATATTTAAAAAAAAAGACTAATATAATATAATTATATATTTCAGTTAGAATAACATTACAGTGTCTTACATTTTTTTAATTACCACTCAATGTAATTTTATTAAAATAATTTTTTTTATTTTTCATTATTTAAAATGACTTATGTTATCTACACTCAATCTATTTTTCAGAGAAATTTAGGAAGAGAGAAATAAAAGGATTGTAAGGTATGAAAACACAAATTTTGGGACAAAAAATTTTCGAACAATAAAAAATATATACAAGATTAAATAAATAAATTTAAGTTATATAACAATTTTTGCTTTGAAGGATAAAAACTTAAATTTTTTTCCTATTACACACTAAGACTTTATTTATTTGTCAAAGAGTATTTTTTTAAGAAAATATTATTTACATGTATATTAATAAAAAAATAATATATTATTTATATTAATAATTTAAAAAATACTTAAGTACTTAATAATTGAAGAAAATAATTTTTTAAAATAAATATTTAATTTTATAAATTTTTATATTTAAATTTAAATAAATAAAATATTTTTCAACTTAATATTTTATAGTTATATTTTATAAAAAAAAATTCTTCTTAAAAAGCAACGCGACCAAAAGACTTGTGGGTTCGGGAAAACAAAAGCAACCCTGCTTATTTGCCAAGGAGGCAGACGAAAACGTGGAAAGTGAATTTTGCGTTACCCATATCACTCCGTTTTCTTTCCAAATCAGCCGTCAAAATTTTAAATCCTATTTTACTTCCTCTCCAATTTCTTCGGGGCAGCCAAACGGATGAAAGTACTTTCACCGCTCACTTTTTACTCCTCTATTTTCAATCATGCCCCTCATCAGCCCACACAAAGATAGCCTAGGATGGCAGTAAAAACATGTTGCCACTCATAGTTCTTCAATTTTTGTTATTTATTTAAGATAAATTAATAATTTTATACATAAAATTACAAAATAATTGTAAAATGATTTTTAGATTATAAAAAAATAAATTTATTCTTAAATAATAATTTATATATATAATTTTAATATTCAATCATATTATTTTAAAAAATCATGTGAATAGGGAAATAAAATTATATATGTAAACTATTATTTAAAATTAATATTACAATTTGAAATAATTTAATAATTATTTTACTAGTAATTAACATTTTTAGAAATGAATTTATTAATTTTATTTTTATTCTAATACTTTCTTTTGAAAAATGGTAGAATTCGTTAAGATTAAATCAAAATTTAATAGTATTTATAACACCATTCAATTGGTAAGTGGTAACATGGAAGTTTTCACCTTATAAAAAATATTTAGGTAGACATCAAAGTATCGTACATGTTCGGAAGTTGAAATTAGCCAGACGGTGACGCACACCCCTCTTTTTTAATTGAAAAAATTGAAATTAACGGAAGAACACGACAAACCAGCCCGAAGAGCCGGAAAAGGGCGCATTTATAAAATAGTCCCCAGAATTAAAATAGTAGAAAGTGGCGGCGGCTTTTCACATGGGAAAAAATGATATATTATACACGTGCCCCCAATGGCCAGAAAATAAGACGATTATTTCCACGACGCGCATTAACCAAAACGCGACCCAACGTACAATTAAATTCATAATAATTGTACGAGACAAATTAAACTAAGCGATAACTTATTTTATTTAAGTTTTTCTTTGATAATTTAATTATAAATGAAATTTAATTTATTTATTTATTTTAAATTTTTAGTTAATATTATTATTTGGAGACGAAATAAGAATACCCTTTTTTTGAAATAGTAACATCCTTATCTATTTATTTTAAATTTAACAGTTCGATTATTAATAAGACTTAATTTATCTATTATTTTAAATTTTTAGTTGATGTTATTGTTTAGAGATGAAACAATAATATTATTTTTTTAGCAGCTTGGTTATTAATGAGACTTAATTTATCTATTTATTTTAAGTTTTTTTATTAATGTTACTATTTGAAAATGAAATGGTGATATCATTTTCTTTGACAGTTTAATTGTTAATAAAATTTAATTTATCCATTTATTTTTAGTATTTAGTCGATGTTATTATTTTGAAACCAAACAGTATATATGCTATTATTTGACAAATTAGTTGTTAATGAGATTTGATTTATCTATTTATATTAAATTTTTTTATCGATATTATTATTTGAAAATCAAATAGTAACATGTTATTATTCAGAAATCAAATAATAACATGTTATTATTTGATAATTTAGTTGTTAATAAAATTTAATTTATCTATTTATTTTAAATTTTTTATTGATATTATTATTTGAAGATGAAATAGTAACATATTACTATTTGAAGAATAAATAGCAATATGCTGTTATTTAGTAACTTGATTATTAATAAGACTTATTTTATCCATTTTTTTAAAGTTTTTGTTGATATTATTATTTAGAGATGAAACAATAATATGTTATTATTTGACAATTTGATTGTTAATGAGACTTGATTTATCCTTTTATTTTAATTTTTTAGTTAATGTTATTATCTGGGGATAAAATAGTAACATGTTATTATTTAATTTTTAGACAATAACATACTATTATTTGATAATTTAATTATTAATAAGACTTAATTTATTCATTTATTTTAAATTTTTAGTTGATATTACTGTTTGGAGACAAAATAGTAACATATTGCTGTCTAGAGACCAAATAGTAACATGCTATTATTTGATAATTTAATTGTTAATAAAATTTAATTTATCTATTTATTTTAAATTTTTAATTGATATTACTGTTTGGAGAAAAAATAGTAACACGCTGTTATTTTACAATTTTGATTGTTAATGAGACTTGATTTATCTATTTATTTTGAGTTTTTAATTGATCCTACTATTTGGAGATGAAACAGTCACATATTATTCTTTAATAATTTTATTATTAAGAAAGTTATTATGGTAGTATTGAACATTAAAAGAATTAGAAAGTAAAAGTTCAATATGGGATTTAAATGAATTTGAATTGAGAAAAATGTAGTTAAAGTTGGTAAAATGATAATAAAGTAAAAAATTGAAAAAAAACTTTGAAAAAAGTCTTTTTTTTTCACTAATTAGAATGGGCAAAACACCTTTAACTTTTGTAATTTAATTGTTAATAAGACTTGATTTATTTATTTATTGAATTTTTAGTCGATGTTACTATTTAGAAATGAAAGAGTTACATGTTGCTGTTTAGAGACCAAACAGTAATATGTTATTATTTAACAATTTAATTATTAATAAAACTTAATTTATCCATTTATTTTGAGTTTTAAGTCGATGTTACTGTTTGGAGATAAAACAGTAACATACTGTTATTTAGCAATTTTGGTAGTTAATGAGACTTAATTTATTTATTTTAAATTTTTGACTGACCTTACTATTTGAGATGAAACAATAATATATATATTTTTAATAATTTTATTATTAAGAAAGTTATTATAGTAGTATTGGATATTAAAAGAATTATGAAGCAAAAGTTCATTGTGGGATGTAAATGAATTTGAATTAAGAAAAATATAGTTATTATATATTTGAGATGAAACAGTAATATATATATTTTTAATAATTTTATTATTAAGAAAGTTATTATAGTAGTATTGGATATTAAAAGAATTATGAAGCAAAAGTTCATTGTGGGATGTAAATGAATTTGAATTAAGAAAAATATAGTTAAAGCTGGTAAAACGATAATAAAATGAAAAAAAAATGAAAAAAGTTTTTGAAAAAGGTTTTTTTTCACCGATTAGAGTGGACAAAACACCTTTAACTTTTGTAAGTACGTAAATTTTGAAAATTTATATGGAATAAAAAAAATTACTTCAATTGGACAACTAAACATAAAGTTATAGTTATTTAAAGTTTTGAACTCAATTTATGCGTTTTTAGTCAAGTGCACTCATCGAAATTAATTTTTCTTATTTTCCATTAAAAGATGAATGAAGACGAGTAATCATATGTGAAAATTGGTTAACTAATGATGGAGTTATATCTTTTCGAGATTCCTGATTCATAATAGTATTCTCATGGTTAAAAAATAATATTTTGAAAATATAATACTAATAATTCATAAAATCAGCACTTATTTGAAAAAAAGATTTGAGCTAGTATCTCTTTAAAAGAAAGTTCAAGAAGTGATATTACAATGCAATTTCCTATACAATTTATTTGCGTCTACTTATTTTTGTTCTCTCTCTTAAAATATATTAATGGAACCAATTAAACGGACAAGTTTTGCAATTGACATAAAAAAATTGAACAAGTTTGAACGGAAACTAATTTCAAGATTGTTTAATATATGAATTTAACTAAAATTAATTCTCTGGGAAAACATAAAACCTAATATAATCAGAAATTTCAACTGTGTCACTTCCCTTTCAGCCGAATTTTTGTTGTAAGAAAAAGAATTCATGTCATTTATATGCTTTACAACTAAAAAAATACTATATGATACTATAGTAAAAATAATTTCTTTTTTAAAATAAAAATATAATTTTTATCATATTTTTTAATTTATTATTGATTAAATAAAAAAATTATCTTAATATTTCATAACAATAAATATAATTAAATAAAATTATTCATATCATTAAAGTCTTGGTTTTTGTTAGTAATGAAATAATATAAAATTTGGAATGAAAAATTGTTGGAGTCAAATGGCAAATGCTACGGCGATGCGCCGATTTTTGAGATGTCTACTACGGCCGAGTACCGAGTGGCGGCTCTTTCATCGAAGAAGCGCCCGCCACCAGAAGAGGTATGGGCCTTTTTTCAGATGGATTCCCAACGTCACTTGACTGTGAGAACTGTTGTTTCAACTCGCAGTGTGATTGGATAACCATGACTTATATTTGATTAGGGCTTTCATCGGCAAAGGGGGAGGTAGAGCTTTCTATTATTATTATTATTATTATTATTATTATTATTATTATTATTATTATTGAGAAATAATATAATTATTAAAATAAATTTTAAAATTAAATTTTATAAATTTATTTTATTATCTAATATTTAATAATATTTTAATTTTATTCATAATCTAATTTTAAATTTTATTTATAGCGCATATAACATTATTTTTTATTAATATTAGGATAATTTTTTTTAATGTTTATGCAATTCATGAATTTCCACTAATTAAATAAATAATATATTTTTATTTAAAACATGTAAAGAAATGCATGAATTCATTTGATAAGCAAAATTTTATAGTATGTTGATAAATGAAATACGCACTAACTAAAATCTTTAAATGTAGTTTTTTTAAGATTCAAAGATTTAAATTATTACATGAAGAAAAATTTGTAAATGAGTTACACTATTATTTTTTCAATAAAAAGATACGGCAGTGCTCTTTTAGCTACAGAAATTTTCAACCTAGTGACGATCAATATTTAAGAAAAAATTAAATTATTTTCTCTAATTTTAAGGTCATTAGAATTTATTCCAAAACTTTGAAAAGCAAATTCTTAAATCATATAAAATTTGAAATTAATATCTATCATTCACCTGATTAGTTATTTTATTAAATTATATAATTTTTTAAACAATTAAATAAAAATTATAATATTATTATATGTTGTTTTATTTTGTTATTATTTACATGTGATTTTTGTATTATAAATTAATAAAAATTAAATCATATATAAATAACTATAACTAAATAGTTTAAAATGGGTTACAAAATTATATGTGAAAATAATTTGACAAACTAATGTAAAATAATATTGTCATTTTTGCTTGAAACTTTATAAAAAATTATTAATTAAGAAAATAATAAATATTAATTTTAAAACTTGTGTAATTTAAAATTTTGATTTTTAAGTTTTCTAAGTTGAAAAGAAAAGTAAATCTACCATAAATTAAAGGAGTATTTTGTGTTCTCTTCTTGTTTAAATGTTGATATATTTAATTATAATTTACTTACTCTCCTTATTTAGTATCACAAATCACAAATATATCAAAATATAACTTTTTAATCAAAATGTCCCATGGGCCAAATTAATGTCACAACCTACATTAATCATGATTAGTGCAAAACTTGTTGATCAATTCTACTAATCTAAGTAACTAATTATGCAAATTAAAATCTAATAAAAATACCTCTATTTTTGTATAGACTAAGATATGATACAAGTGTTTAAGAAATTAGATGAATAGAATTTTTTATGGACATTTGGTAAGATCACATATCCTAAGACACAATCCTAAGACATAATTGATAGGTACTATATAAGATCAATGAAAACGAATGAAATATGAATAATTATTCAGATATGATTATAGCAAATTCTACTCCCAGCCATCAAATTCTTCTAACAAACACTTTGGACCTCCATAACAACAACATAACTTGATAAATTCAAGTTAAATCTAAAAATGTTTAGAACAAAAAGTGAGTTATACAAATTTAATGCTCAAAATATCTATCCTCAAATTATTATTAAAAGTTGATAAAGTGTAATTCCAAAGTTTAAACCTACTAACTAAGACAATAATTACAACGAGTTCCTTACTTGAACTCTCTAGCATACACACAGTCTAATTAATCTGCTTCAATTGTTTTTATACTTGCATCAACACTTTTACAGCTACAAACTTGCTAGTACTCGAAGAGGGTTTCTCATATTCTATCAAATGGACATCTCGTACGAATAATTAAGGAAAAACAATAAAAATACGTGGGATGTAATAGTACTTTTAAAAACTACATACATATGGAATAATTAGTAATAAAACTTATATCAATCTACATGCTCAATCAACATCATAATGTATTGTCAATTCATCAACTCAAGCACAACCATACAAAAGATGATTAAAATAAAAGTATGAAAATAATTTCTAACTTTCAGTTAACCTTATCCATTTATAAATTCAACTTTATTACTCCAGAGCCACCCTTATTAGTTTACAAACAATTTGTTGGATTTGGTGTTAATCTCATGTCATATTCACTTCTATCTCACTCATCAATCATGCCCAATGGCACTATTTACATTATATTATAGTTCATATTTCATACCACCATCAACAAGTTTTCAACATAATTACAGCAATAATATCCAAACAATAGTACAATGTCTCATGTACATTACCATAAATTATCCACTTAACATCAATAAACAAATTTACATCAACACTATCACAATAAATTAATATTCTATAGCAATAGTGCTATGCCTTCATTGCATAACCCTAAAGAAGTAATTATTAATGTATTTGTAGGGGAAACATAAACTAATTCACAAGTTATAATCTTAAGCAATATCATAGGATAAACAGTTGTAGATAAGTAAGAAGCACAGTTTCATACATATAATCTCACTCAAATTATATAGCTATATTAATAAGTTATATTTATATATTTATAAATATTTAATCCATGCACATACATACATACATGCACACTGTGCATGTGTGCACACACACATATATATATATACAATGAAAGGAAAATATGACATAATATTGAAATATAAGTTGAGGTAAGATATATACCACCTCAAAATGCCTATTCCTTTTAAGAATTCCAAAACTCCACACTAAACTCTCATTTTCTTCCTATTGAATAGTTATGAAAGCAAACTATAAGCATACATTTATTATCTAATTCTTCTAAGCATTCTTATTCGAGGGTAAGATAGTACTATTCTAAAAATTTGAATCATCAACATCCTATTTTTTTACAACTATTTCAAGAAACTAAGATGTAGTTATAAATGAGGTTTTAGTATTTAAGTTTAAACAAGCAAAAATATTACAATTTTGTGTTTTGAATCCACTCACCTCATTTCATGGAGGTCGTTGGTAGCTAGCTAATGCCAAAAAATGGTAGGTTTACTAGAAATCAAAAAATGTAAATGCCCTATTCTATTATAATACAATGACATTTAGTAGCATTTTGATCTTTTATGTGCTCATTTGCAACTAGATGGAGGTCATAAGTAGAGTTGTATATGAGTTGAGCAACTTGCTTGATTCGATAAAATTAATATGAAAAAAATATAAAATTTAAATTCATTTTCTATGATCTGTTGGACTTTTTTTATAGCCCAACTATTATTCGAATTGGGCTTAGGCCATGATAATAAAAAATAAGTCAGCTTAGCCTAACTTGATTGTATTAATTTATTTTTAATAATATAATTATATATTACAAAAATAATTACATCGAATTATTTTTAATATACAAAAATTTAATTTGATATAACTAAATATTTTAGATGTATAAATGTCCTATTATTTATTTAAATGTGTATTTTTATATTTAAAAATTATTTTTTTACATTAAATAACAATAAAAATAAAAATAATTGAATTTTCGGACAAGGCCTTGGTCGTGTATTAAATTATTCAGGTTAGACCGAGCTCATTTATTTCAAAGTAAACGAACTTGGACCTTATTTTTTTATACAATTATGCATAAAAAAATCTGATCCAAAAGTTCGGTCGATATACATGAATAACCACAAGGTAGCAGTGTGCCCTTTAATGGCTAGAGATGATAGAAATGAAGGAAGGCGAAGGAAGATGCTCACGGCTTAGAGAGGGAGGGGAAGGAGAAAGAACCGCAGGTGAGAGGGAGAAAAGTCTGATAAATTGATAGAAAAAGCTTATGGCAATTATAGGTTGAGGTAAGGTGCATCATAAGCTTAGATTTCCTCTAATCATAGCCCTTGATGAAGTTGACTTTTAAATAAGACGCTGAGGGAAAAGATGTATACTAGGGTGTAGAATAACCATCGAATAAAGCTAACCTTAGCCACCTTTTGCTCCTACTTATTCTATCCTATTAAACTCAGGCCAATTAAAACTAATTTTCATCATTTTTATTTCCCCAAATAATTCCTATAATAATTTAATAAATTATAAAATCTTAGAAGTAATAAATTTAATAGTTTCGAACTGTTATAAATTTTTGAAAAAAATATTTATTAAAACATATGCATATCTTTCGTAAAATATTACACTTACAATTACTAAATAGTCTCAAATTTGTGAGAATGTTATCATAGAAATCATTTAAATTAATTATTAACAATACATCAGCTAGATGAATGTAATTATAGTATTATAAAAACTAAGTTCCTAAGTTTTTTTGTAAGGTAAAATAATTAATATTTAAAAAATAGATATACAATTAATTAATTAATTTAAAATTCATTTAAACAGAAAAAATAAATAATACAATTGTATTAAATAAATATCTCCAAACCTAGAATTGAAAGTATTTAAATAAAATAAGGAAAATTTAGTATTAGTCCAAATACTACAATTAATTATCAGAATGCCTTTTTTTGAAACTTATTCCTGAAATGCCTTCGTTTTTTTTTTCTTTTTTGGCCATGCTATCGAGAAAAAGGGGACATTACACACATGGTAACCTTACCGCTGTAGGCAGCAAGGTAGTTTAAACCCCTCTGGCTCCGGCATTAGGGTCGCCCCAACCAAGGGTAATAAAAACCCGTCCCCACCCTTTGCCATTCACTGATGTAAATTCCCCCTTTTTGTGTTTTGGTTGTAGCTTGCACAAAGCAAGTGTCATGTCATCGTAATGAAAAAAAAAAAAATCGAGAAATGTGGTGCCTAACACTAAAAAAAAAATGTGATCATGTGTTTGTCATAAAGGAGTAGTGTCCCACGCCTTCTGTCCATCCCCCATCTCTACAATGGATGAAAGGCATTTGGATTTGGTGGAGATTTTGAGAGGGTAAGTCCTAACCAAGGTGAAAACGGATTTTGGGGATGACCCTATAGTGCATACTTCCAATTTTTCACCTAACTATGCTCGATAAGATGATATGACTTTGCACCTACTGGGGGCTACTGTAGTAGTGGAGTTGGCCTACGTGTGACCAGTGCCTTCCCTGGCAGAAAAAGTAAGGCACTAATTTGGGGGATCGAAGCAGAGGTGTTAGAGGTTCAATGTGTTAATACTTCTCAGGTTCCATGGAGTGTGGGGGCTGTGTACCTAGTTACTAGTGTTGGCACAACAACAAGATCCAAAATTTCCGTATGACCAGTGCCAGCCTTGATAAAAACAATAAGGGACATATTCCAAAAGTTTAAATAAGGCTGGGTGGAAGCTTCCCGTTTATACGCTTTCATGCAAGAGATATGCAACATGACAACCAATTGACCAAGTGCTCGTAAGGCAATGAAGTGACAAATTATAGGATTTATTTCCAATGAGTTTGAAGACCCAGGGCATAGAAAAAACTTTTGCATTGATGACAATTTTCTAATTGTACTACTCTGGTTCTTATTTATTATTTGTTTTGTAGTGAAAATATTGTATTAGGGTTCAATATGTAACATAGGGTCAAGTGTGTCAGTGTCTAGCATACGCATGGACGAATACTTTCTACATTTATAGTGAGATATCTTCCATCAAGTAATTTTTATCATTTTCATGATACAAGTAACCGAATTGAACAATCAACCACGCTAAAACAACCAACATGTAGAAATCTGTGAGATAAAAAATTCATCAATCCATCAATGCAAACGTAAATCCATGAATTCATTAATGTATAAGTCTAGAAATTCGAAAATAGAAATGATTACTCATAAGTTCTTAAATCCAAGAACATAAATAATGAGTGTGTAACCAGATAATATGAAAAGCTAAAGGACAAAATCTAGATGGACCGTTATCGCTTTTGGTCCCGCGTTGGGCTGGTGGTCAAAATGTCATCACTATCTCCATCGGATTTCAGAGGATCCTGATCTAACTAGTACTGTTGGTCATGACCGTGCGGTTGTTGTTCATGCTCAAGCTGATCCTCTTGGTCTATGCACGCTGGGTCTTGTGCGACTGCTGTTGATGCGTCAAGTCATAACTTGTTGTATACGATGGAGTTGTATAGAACACACGTGGCTGTAGTTGTATGTACTGTCCTTCATATGGGGAGGAAATACCGTACACGATCTAAGAAAATGGCATTTACATCTATGAGAGCACATACTAAGTGGCCAGCGGTGCCTCTATGTTTTGGTCGAGCACCAGCACAGACATTTAACCCCGTGTGAACTAGAGGCCTGTTAGTTGTGACTGCAGTGGATGTTGGGCAACCTGTTACCAGGGAACCTGGATTATCGGTTACGGTTGTGGCAGGTGGAACTACGATTGCTAGACTGGCACCACGAGTTTAGTCGAGAGGAAGAAGAAAGAAATGAGGGAGGTTTGTATCTGATTTGTTAATATAAACAGCTTTCTCTCGATGTTTTCCACGTTATATGCCATAAGAAAGGTAATGACATGGTGGATTTCATACTTTCTCACACCAGTCCTTGAAATTGCAATAGATTATACTTTCCCACGGTCTATGTTTGTGGGAAAATCCAAAATTTGAATTCCCCACTATTTTTTAATCAGGGGAAAGTAATTTTTACAAGATTTATCATGCAGCAGAAGTTGTCCACACTCTTGCCTACAATTTGCCCTGACGTTTTACAATGACATCGAGATTACGAAAAATTAAACATTTTTTTAGCAATACAAATAATTCACAAATTGGCTCAGTTACACCTTTTTAAAAACTTTATCATGAGTAGAATTTAAAGGCCGATTTTGCATTAGTAAATGTGGATAGCGAACTAAGATAAGACTTATATTATTTATTTGTTGATCTATTTATGAATTTGTCATTGTCATACTAATTAGTGAATAAACCATATGACAGTAGCTTCCTTAGTAGTTGTAATCACATATTAATAGACTCATTTGGATGGGATATAATCAAATAGTTAATTTTATGACTAAATTAATATTAAAATTCTTTGAAGGACTTAATTATTGATAATTGAATGATTTAAAAATTAAATTAACCCTAATATTCTTTAAATGATCACATTGGTACAAAGTAAATTAGTGAATAGTCATTGCATTAAATATATAATCATGATATGAATTTTGATGGTTTAAATTTATGAAATATGCTTTGTCATTAAGTTTTTTAACCCAAATAAGATTCCTACATATTGAAACTTAAGGTACTTGACATGCATAAACATAAATATTTAGTCTTTTATCTATAAATATGATGACTATCATACTTCTTAAACTTCGCAACTAACATATTAGTCCTTTATTTTTACATTTGTTATAATTATTAGTTCCTTCCTTCACTTATAATACTAAAATAAATGGTGAGAAAAAATAACACAAAATAAGCATGTATTTAATATTTTTAAGTTGTGGTTTAACAATTCACTTTAACATTTTTTATTTATTTTAACAGTGCAAGTGAGGAAAATGATGAATAATTATAATAAAAGTAAAATAAGAAATTAATAATACTATTTATGATATTTGAAAGACATAAATAATTTTCACCTTTATAAATGAGAGATTAAATAGTGTGTTTACTACTTTAAAAGAATTCTTATATAGGCATTAGTGGATTGAGACATTTTTTTATCCAAAAAATGAGAGGAAAAAGAAGTTCTTTCAATCTTAACAAGCAAGACGTTATTGTCAAGTTAGAAATTTCTTTGACAAAGGCTATCTATTAAGTGGGATGACTAGTATTGAAGAGGATTTGAATTGTTGAATAAAGGAAGTCATAATCATCTTGTCGAATCCTCAAAATTAGTTCAACCAACATTACATTAACAAATATTGATATGAGAAACACTTTTAAAAAAGACATTTAGAAAAAAATTGTAGATAAGTGGTTTTTCTCATACTTCTAACTTAGGAATGTATCTTGGTATCCTTTTGGTGCATTAGAGGATTATTAAAGCTACGCGTGGTTATATGACTGGCATGATGCAAAGCTAAATGTCTTTCAATGGCAGGGAGAGTGATTCTAGTTAAAGTAGTTATTCAAGTGTTACTATTCTATACTATGCAGTTTACTCGTATTCCAGCTTTGACCATTCAAGAAAAAGAAAGAAATGAAAGATCTTTTATTCGGAGCCATGACTATAATGAAAGGAAACTTCAAATGGATTCTTGGGATAAAATATGTCGGGATAAAAATGATGGAGGTTAGGATTCTGAAGCTCAAAAAATATGAATGTTGCTTGCTTAATGAAAACCGCTTGGAATCTCCACTTGAGGAATGATTTATGGGCGAGTGTTTCAAGGAATAAATGTAGAAGGCATGACAAGTGGCCTGAAGAAATATTTATAAAGAACTCAAAATTTCTTTTTGGGAAGAGTCTATTCAAAATTTGAAATTACTATAAAAATAAATCTTCTTGGAGTATTGGGAATGATAAATCAATGCGATTTTGGGAGGACCGCTGGCTCAAAGATTTGACTCTAAAGAACCATATTGTTAGTACAATTCCTCACTATCTAGAGAATGTCTTTGTGTTTCAAATGACTACTTTTAATGGCTTTTGGCGTATAGACCTAATTAATGATTTACCACCTAGAGAAATTATTATCAAATTTCATGCATGTCCTACTCCGATGTCCAAGTAGGGCCTAATGATCTTGTATGGCGACTTAGTAAAAATGAAACTTTCTCGATAAGTAGTGCATACAAAATGTTATCTCAGAAAGTTGATTTTCAACAGAGTTCATTTTGAAGACAATATTGGAATTAGTCAAGACCGAAAAGAACCGAGCTTTTTTCATAGAAAGTGTGTAACAGTAGTTTATCAACTAATCAGGTAAGCTAGGCAGAATCTTGATAACAATCACTGTCATAGATGCACTAATATAATGGAAGATACACTATATATTTTTCGAGATTATCTTGCGGCCAGACAGATTTGGCCACCATTGATAAGTGCAAGATAAAGGGTGAAGTTCTTTACCTTCTATTCACTAAACTAGGATGAGGATGATTTAAAATCTAAGGGTAGTGTTCAGGCTGAAGCTGAGTGGCCATTAATATGGGGTATCACAGTATGGTTATTATGGAGCTGGAGAAACAAACATGTTTTTGGCTCATCATTTGTGTTTTCGGATCAACCAGGAAGTGTAATCAATAGGCATTTTAAGGACATTAAGATGGCGCAGTGTACGATACAAGGCATGGAAGAGTTTAAATAGAGTGATTTAGTGGATATTTGCTAGCATTTTCCGTCCAAGAGGTGGGTGAAGTTGAATTGTGATGGGGTAGCAAAATCATCTACTATTCGAGTTGGTTGTGAGGGAATATTAAGGGATGAAAAGGGAACATGGATTGACGAATATGTTAGGAATTTAGGATAATGTAAGGCTTTTAATGCGAAAGTTTGGGGGTATGTTGGAAGGTTTGAACTTAGTTTAGAAGATGGGTCATTGTTGGAATCTGATTCTAATGCAATGGTCGATCTCCTCACAAGAACAAGGGCTAGTAATTTAAGGGTATGTATGATATTGAATTAATGCTGTCAGTTATTAGTTAGAATTGAGAAGTAAATATTGTGCATATTATAAAGAAGGAAATAGGTGTATGAACTAATTGGCTTTTTATGGTCTTGTCAGAGATTATATATGGTCTAACCATCTTGAGTAGACTTCCTTCAAATCTTTAACTCTCAATATTAGTTGATGCAAGTAATGTCCACTCCCTTAAATTTTTTTTTATGTAGTTTTGTCTTTGTTTCGATTTTGCCCTTTTCATTAAAAAAAGAAAAATATGTCATTTAACAATAAAATGCAAGCTAACTCACATGTAATCTAATAATCTAATTAAATTTAATGTCTTTTGATCTTTTAAAAATGTATTCCATAGTTACTTTGACTTTTATTAATTTATTGATAAATTAGAAATTTCATTCTTACCTCAAAATTTGGATAGGACAAAATATGACATTGGAGAATCTTACAGTAAAAGTTTTCAAATATTTAAAGAAAGTAATTATGACATCTTATTGCAAAAATTTTCAAACTTTGGATAGAACAAAATTTAGATAAAGTGTCTTATGTGTTTCCTATAAGGTTTTTTTATCCAAATTATGACATGCATATCAATAGTTCTATTTAAAGAAAGTAATTATGATGTTAAAGAACTTTGAAATTTGCAACAAACATTTAAATAACTTTACCTAAATTTTGCCCATTTGAATATAGATTACTTTTAATAAAAAGGTAGGACTAAAAGTTAGGGGTTTCAAATAAATTCAAGTTTTCAAACTTTGCAAACTTTGACCACTCAACATTAGGGCTATCTTTTTTCATGGGTAATACGGATTGAATAGATATGAATCAGTCCACAGACTCATAATTAAAATCTATGGATTGATTTGTGCACTTTAGCAAACTCAAACCCTTTAAAATTTGGCTTCTTTTTTTTTTTAGATAATACAGATTGATTTATATCTGATCTAATTTGTTCATTTTACACCCCTATTAAAAGTATACTCAAGCCAATTAAAAAATGAAATAAAAATTATTAATATTTTATTTTTTCTTTTAGTAATAGTAGGAGTAGTTATATTATTAGATACACAAGTACAAGAATTAGGAATTGAATCTTAGACGTAAATGAAGGTAAAAAGCCTTTATGTAATGTTTGGATTTGGAAATTAAACTTTGTAATTCAATTACCAAGAAATTTAAGTTTTATAGCTTAGAATATTTTATTTGGCAATAAATAAATAGAACTTGTGAATTATTTAAGTATTATAAGTGAAAAATTTGAGCTATCAAATTTGATATTTTAAATTCAATCAAAATCAATGTTATTTTATAAATTTCACATTTACTCTTAAAATATCATATTAACTATCATTCACTATTAAAGAGAATTAAGCAAAATTATCCATTTTCAATACAAAATGTTAAAATTCCTAATATTTACTAAATGCTTCATCCAAACACAAGGTTAAGGAATATCAAATGCCACTTGTGTTAAAAGCTTTTGCCATATTAACACTTTATAAATATTAAATAAATTTATATGATTTTATGTGCAAAAAATTGTAAGACTAATTTTATATTTTTTTGGTCATGTAAAGATCTTTTGAAGTTTTTTTGTTATATTTTGATTAAGAAATACATTAATGAATTCTTAAATAGATAGATTTAAAATAGAAAAGTAAATAAACATTTAATTTTGATGTAAAATTAATATCAAGATAAAAATAATTTCAAATAAGATTTAAAATAAATAAAATGGATAAAAATATTTTAATAAAATACTAAAATTTAAAATTTTTATCATAAACTTCAATATTTTGAGTGATTAAATATGTGTGCTTAGCGCCACAAATAGAAATAAGATAGATTATTACTTAGTTTGAGTAAATATAATATTTAGTTTTTTTTTTATAAAAGTGATGGCTATTATGATTTTTAAATTTCATAATTAGCATTATTAGTCCCATATTTTTGCTTTTGTTATAATTATTTATCTCTTTGTTCATATGTAACACTAAAATAAGTAGTGAAAAGAAAGAATATAACCCAAAATTAAGTATATATTTAATATTATTAAAGTGAGATTTAATAATGAATTTCAATAATTATCATTCATTTTAATATTACAAGTAAATGGAGAGACAAAGAATTATAACAAAAACAAGAAAAGGGATCAATAGTGCTATTTATAAAATTTGAGGATTATAATACTCACTGCTTTTATAAATAAGGGACAAACAATTATTGAAAACAATCAAAATTAAAATTTACTAATTTGAAGAAAATTTATAGGATAAAGCAATAAATTAAGTTGAATTCCTAATGATTAACTTAATAGATCTTATTACATTAATTTATTAACCATGTTTATTTAAGCTTTTTATGCCAAAAAAGAAATAGAAGTGAATGCAAGTAGTTATGAAATTTAATTTTGCATAGTAAAGCAATTATGAAAATAGTATATAGACATAATGCAAGAATTTAAATAGAAGTAAATTGAGGGGGTTTGATTTAAAAATTAAACATAGCATAATATTGAAAATAGGATTATCACATAAAAATAATGGAAAAATACAACTAATCAAAGAAAATTAAAGACTCTTTAATAGATTAATTATAAATTGATTTATATTTGATAATTATAATTAATTTTTCAACTTAGAATTATTTGAAATCCTTAAAATGATTCATGAATTCTATACTAAATCACTATATAGGATTTGATCAATTCATATTATTAGAATTAAGTGATCATCATAATTTATAAAGCTAGATCTAAATTAATTTAAAAGTAAAATTTAGCTAAATTGAAAGATTAAACCATAAACCTCTAATTTAATTATTCAATCCTCTATTTTTACATGAAGAATGATGATTAACTAACCAAAAGTTAACATAAATCTAGATTAAAATCATATATCACATAATTGAATATAAATTATGCTAAATTTATATCCAATTCATGTAATTCTAAAAAATCAAATAAGGGAATAAGAGAAAGAGGAAGATCAATTAACAATAATTAATATTATATATTAGGATTTTATAATTCAAATTAAGTTGAGCCTCAAATTCCCTGAATCAATTTGAAATTTAACCTTTTATGGTGATTTACATAAGAAACTTAAGGAAGAAAAGAAAGTTATTTAGAATGTATATGTTTTTGCCTTTAGATGCACAAATCCTTAAATTTGATCTCCTAAGCTACCAAACCTAATAGGCCAAGTTTATATACCTTTTAGAGTTACAACGAATGAAACTTTGCTAATTTTAGAAACTTAACACCTAATTTATAAAATAATATAATACAAGAGTTATTGTAATAAAAATTTCGCAAGTTTGCATCCAAAATTACGTAATTTCACTAAAGTGAGTCTTCAACATGTTGGGGTAGGTTTTAGGCAACTTTAAGTGCTAGTTTGAAAACCTCCAAAACTCCATTTAAAGTTAAAAATTTGTAAATAGATTAGGTTAGATACCACCATTATTTCATTTTTATGACCAAATTTGACTCTCCAAAAGTATGAATTGATTTTCAATTAAAACATAAAAGTTTAGAGTTTTCTCTTAATTTTTCAATGATGTAAAGATCATCTAATTTTAATATATGAAACTTAACTTATGGTTAGAAATTTGAAATAGTACAAAAATTTAACATTAATTGAATAATTTAAAAACATAAAAAAATCAACACTTAATTAAATAATAAAGTCAAATCTATAAAATTAAGTATATTAAACACACTAGGAGGCATAAAAAAGAGAAACTAATATAAATAAAATTTTGCACATTAGAAACTAATCTTTAGAGATATTTAGTATACTAACTTTTTGAAAAAAAAATTCCAATTTATTAAGTTTCATAGCTTATAATTAATATTATGGCTTATCATTTTTTTCAAAATTATTCTTCTTTTAAATAATTAAAAATTCATGCCCTTAATTAAAATTTTGACAATTATATTTTTATTTTAAATAAATTTATAAAAATAAGTAAATAAATAAATGATATCATAAAATAGACCAAAAAGCTTATTTTGGTCTTTGAAATATTAATTTTCTATCAATTTCATCATTAATGTAATTTTTATATCAATTTAGCCCCAATGAATTTTTTAAGTTTTACAAAATTATTAAACAAAATTATCAATAATTTAAAATTTGTTTAATAATTTTAAAAAATAAGTATATATTAATAATTTTGTTTAATAATTTATAAAAATAAGTATATATTAATAATTTTGTATCAATATAGTAATTTTTTTAGTTTTACAAAATTATTAAACAAAATTGTAAGAGAAAAGAAATTAATTTTAAAACCTGGCAACTATGAAATGTATTGAAAATTATATATTTTTTTAGTTGCGTATGTATACAAACCTTTTCTTCAAAGCATAAGTGAAATTGCAACTATATAATATTAAACAACTTTTTTTTCTTTGTATTCAAATTGCTATCACATACATTAATAAAAGAGATAATTAATTAGATTACAAGTATTGATTACAAATTTTTTATAATTTAAAAGCTTGATTTGTAAATTTTTATCATTAACAGAAATAAAATACAATTATTTCAAAATTAATAGGATAATTCATATTCTGTTCCTCTGCATCTTTATATAAATAAACTCCAAAATTAGTCATCAATATGCATCTCCAAAGATTTGCTGGAGATGCACTTCTCTGTCCCTATTAATAAGAACTTGAGTGGTTTGAATCAAATAATTACGTTGAGATCCTATCTTAGTCTGACAAGGAATGCCAATCCGCCAGTCCCTCTCATATTTAATTACATAAGATATAAAACTCAAAATTAATATTTTCTTAAGAAATCATGAAAGTAAAATTTTTAATTTTTTTAAAAAAACTATAGAATTTTTATATATATTAAAAAAGAGTTTATAAGAAATTAATCATTCATATTTTTAGTCAATTTTTTTTAATCCAACTCATTGCATGTTGATAAGTCAACTCATATTATAATTGAATAGTTATTAATTTTAATATATGAAACTTAACTTATGGTTAGAAATTTGAAATAGTGCAAAAATTCAACATTAATTGAATAATTTAAAAACATCAAAAAATCAACACTCAATTAAATAATAAGGTCAAATTTAAAAAATTAAGTATATTAAACACACTAGGAGGCATAAAAAAAAGAAAATAATATAAATAAAATTTTGTACATCAGAAACTAATTTTTAGAAATATTTAGTATACTAACTTTTTGAAAAAAAAAATAAAGTATACTAGCTTTTTAAAAAGAAAAAATTCTAATTTATTAAGTTTCATAAGGTAGCTTATAATTAATATTACGGCTTATCATTTTTTTTCAAAATTATTGTTCTTTTAAATAATTAATAATTCATGCCCTTAATTAAAATTTTGAAAATTATATTTTTATTTTAAATAAATTTATAAAAATAAGTAAATAAATAAATGATATCATAAAATAGACTAAAAAGCTTATTTTGGTCTTTGAAATATTAATTTTCTATCAATTTCATCATTAAGGTATTGTTTGTATCAATTTAGCCCCTATGAATATTTTAAGTTTTACAAAACTATTAAACAAAATTATTAATAATTATAAAAATTTACAAATCAAGCTTTTAAATTATAAAAAATTTGTAATTAATACTTGTAATCTAATTAATTATCTCTTTTATTAAAGTATGTGATAGCAATTTGCATCCAAAGAAAAAAAATTGTTTAATATTATATAGTTGCAATTTCACTTATGCTTTGAAGAAAAGGTTTGTATACATATGCAACTAAAAAAATATATAATTTTCAATACGTTTCACAGTTGCCAGGTTTTAAAATTAATTTCTTTTCTCTTACAATTTTGTTTAATAATTTTGCAAAACTTAAAAAATTATTAATGTTTGCAAAACTTAAAGTTAGCTGGTAAATCCAAAATTATTACTTAATTATATTTTAAGTAATTATATTTTTATTTTGAATAATAAAAAATAATAAGTACATAAATAAATATATAATTTTATAAAATATAATTAATAAAATGTTAAATAATTATATTTTTATTTTAAATATTTTAATTACAATAATATAATTTAATTTCAAAACAAATAATATTTAATTTCTTCATATATCTATTAATACTAAGATATAATTTTTTTCAATTTATACTTATCAATTCAATAATTAATTTTGTCAACCACTTCTAACGCAATTAATTTGCATATTATCTTTCAATTTTTAACCAACTCTATCAACAAGTTAGCATCGAGTGAATGGTAAATTAAAGAACCCACAGAAATGTGCATGGTCGTATTAACACTTGTCAAGACGTGCTTTAAAATGCATCAATTTAATAATAAAATAAAATAAAGTCTGCTACAGAATTTCAGCACTTCTGAAACTGATAATGATAATTTTGTTCCTAATATTATGAGGGATGGCTCCCCATTTGTAGCATTTCATCGAAATTTCAGAATTCTTCAATTTATGCGGCTGGCAAAATATCCACATCCACAATTAAAAGAAAAATTAGAACACCCGGTGGCAGGGTTCGTTACCTTCACCGTCGAAGTTTTGACCCGCACTCATTTACTTGCACCTCACAAACCAGTCAAAAACTGTTTCATTACCCCAAATCCCAACTCGCCACGTGCACCAGTGCCACTTGGCCGAAGCTTACCACAACTTAACTGCTACAGCTCTGTCCTTCTAATCTCCCCGAGGGTATATGCTCTTGTTAGCACTAGTACTTCATTGAATTCCTGTAAACGACGCCGTCTATTTTCCCCAAATCCTACGATTAAATCGCCGAGCCTTCTTCCTGGAACCCGCACAAACAAACGCGCACACAGGCTCACTCTCCTTCTTAAACCTAAAATTCAACCCAAATGCACTCCAAATAAATCTCAAACCGAAATGCACCCCCTCTCACTAGCTCCTCCCTTCTTCTTCCCCCACCATCATCATTAACGCAACTACCACTACTTCTTTACAGCCAAAGCCAGACAAACAAGAACTCCCTCTGAATCTCTCTCTCGCCCTTTCTCTGTTTTCGATTGTTCTTTCTTACCCACAACCTTATAGCGATTTCGCCTTTAACTGGAATGACGGAGTATCGGTTACCGCCGGCCATGAATCTCTGGACCGACGACAACTCCTCCGTCATGGAGGCTTTTTTGAGCTCCGACCTCTCAAGCCTCTGGCCGCCTCCGCAGCCGCAGTCCTCTGCATCCGCCACCACGCCTGGACTGGAACCCACCAAAGTCATGCCCCAATCTCAGCCCATTTTCAATCAGGAAACCCTACAACATCGTCTCCAGGCCGTGATCGAGGGTGCCAGAGAAAGCTGGACCTACGCTATCTTCTGGCAATCCTCCTATGATTACTCCGGAGCCTCTGTGTTGGGTTGGGGGGATGGGTACTACAAAGGTGAAGAAGACAAAGGGAAGGGGAAGGGGAAAGCGAAAACGTCGTCTTCTGCAACAGAGCAGGAGCACCGTAAAAAGGTTCTCCGCGAGCTCAATTCCTTAATTTCAGGCTCACCGGGGACAACAGATTCTTCTGTGGACGAGGAAGTCACTGACACGGAGTGGTTCTTCCTGGTTTCGATGACTCAGTCCTTCGTGAACGGAGGCGGGTTGCCTGGTCAGGCGTTCTTCAATTCGAGCCCGGTTTGGGTGACTGGTGCCGACCGCTTATCGGCTTCCACGTGCGAGAGGGCAAGGCAGGGACAGGTGTTTGGCCTTCAAACCTTGATTTGCATACCGACGTCAAACGGCGTTGTTGAGTTGGGTTCCACCGAGTTGATTTTCCAGAACTCGGATCTGATGAACAGAGTACGAGTTTTGTTCAATTTCAGTAGTATTGAGGTTTGTCCCTGGCCTGTGAGCTCTGGTGCCGATCAAGGTGAGAACGACCCGTCTTCACTTTGGCTTAACGATCCCACTTCTGGAATGGATAACAATGCTATTGCCGCTTCTTCGATGCCAAGCTCGAATAACATCGATTCGAATCAGACCATTCCGAAGCCATCGCAGTTTGATACACCAGGTTCGAGCACTCTAACTGAAGCCCCAAGTATTGTTCATATTCCAAGCACTCAGCAGCCGCAGAACCAGGGCTTCTTTTCGAGGGAATTGAACTTCTCTGAATTCGGTCTCGATGCGAATGGCATGAAAAACGGTAATTCCCACTCCTTCAAACCGGAGTCCGGCGAGATTTTGAATTTTGGGGAGAGCAAGAGAAGCTCATATGCTGGGAACGGGAATTTCTTTTCGGGTAATTCTCAGTTTGTAGCTGAGGAGAACAAGAAGAGAACTTCTCCAACTTCCAGGGGCAGTAACGACGAAGGTATGCTTTCTTTCACTTCGGGTGTGATTTTGCCGGCCTCCAATATGAAATCGAGCGGTGGTGGCGGTGGCGCAGATTCGGACCACTCGGATCTTGAAGCTTCGGTGGTGAAAGAGGTTGACAGTAGCAGAGTACTTGAGCCGGAAAAACGACCGCGTAAAAGAGGCCGGAAACCGGCGAATGGTAGAGAAGAGCCTCTGAACCATGTTGAAGCTGAGAGGCAGAGGAGAGAGAAACTCAACCAAAGGTTCTACGCCCTTCGTGCGGTGGTTCCAAACGTATCAAAGATGGACAAAGCCTCCCTTCTGGGTGACGCTATATCTTACATCACTGAGCTAAAAGCGAAGCTTCAGGCTATAGAATCAGATAAAGACGAATTGCAGAAGCAATTAGATTCGGTGAGGGAGGAACTCGAGATGACCAGTAAAGATTCGAGAGCACCTCCTCCGGATAAAGAACTGAAGACTTCGAACCAGAATGGGACCAAATTACTAGATTTGGATATCGATGTGAAGATCATAGGTTGGGATGCCATGGTTCGGGTTCAATGTAGCAAGAAGAACCACCCTGCTGCGAGGTTAATGTTGGCTCTGAAGGAGCTAGACTTGGATGTGAATCATGCGAGCGTATCGGTAGTCAATGATTTGATGATCCAACAAGCGACTGTAAAGATGGGAAGCAGATTCTACACTCAGGAGCAGCTATGGTTGGCGCTATCGTCTAAAGTTGGCGATGCCCGATAAGTCCATAGCACTTGGGATAGCTTCTGTTTTGCGTAACGATTTTTGGATCAGAAGAATAGTGTGATTCCTGGTGGTGAAGGGCGCCGGGACATTTTAAGGTTTCCTGGTAGCAATCTCTGTAAAATACTGTTATATTGTTTTTGGTAGCTTAATCTAAATTTTGAGGTAGATTTTTATTTGGGAAGCTGGAGTTGGCTAAGTAGGGAGACAATTTTCATTAAATCCGTGGGCAGAGGGAGCTAGCACCTATTAAGTGGAAATACAGTATTTTCTGTTAATATGTCTCTCTTAGATGGTGTGTATATATTGCCCATTTGCCTTAAATGTGAACCTCATGAAATTTTCTGGATATTTTTCATCTTATGGCTTAACAGTGATTCCGAGATCCGCTCTTCTGGATATTGGAAAAAGTTTCTAGTTCTGGCACTGAAAATTCATCGTGACTCTTGTATTATTAATCATATTTTTTAATTCAAAAACTTAATCTAATAGAAAATTATTTATTTTTTAATAAAAATTAATTATTTTGAAGTGATTATATTATTTGATTAAAAAATAATATATTTAATAATATTTGTATGAAATTAATATTGGGGTTTTAGTGGTAATCTAGTACTTGAAGTTTTTTTCCTGATATTGGTAGTTCATTTCTGAATTTTCCTGAGTAGGCCCCGTCAAATTATATATCTACCAAAAGATGAGATCAAATTTTAACCTGATAAAGTTCCTTTGCCAGTTATTTTTCTGAAGGAGATGAGTTGGGAAGGTGTTTGGAGTATGATATCGAGTTGTCGTTGGGAGTCAGAAACTCAGTGTGGAAGTTATCAGCGCCAGTTCAGACCACCTTTTCAGCCCTGTGACAAAAGCATCGCATTTTAATTTTTATTATTTATTTATTTTCTTAAAAGACAATGTTAAACCCCAAACCCAAATTCAATGTATTACTCCGCTTCGAGGAACCAGCAGACTTGATCTGCTGACATACGAGGTAGGAATAATAAGGGAAAAAAAGGGTATGTGGGATGTCTTTGCGGAATATCTATAAATGCACCAACACGCACAATTACAGAATTAAAAAATGATAAAAAAACACTGACGGAAACTGATTTCAAAGTAGCAATTCTTGCTTTAAATTTTGTGTAGCAATTTTCTACCAAAATGGCCGCTTACAATTAAATTGGAGTTAGACTAAGCTGATATATTTAATTAAGGTAATGTTTAATACAATCTTTTTTTTTTAAGTGTATCATGCATTATCCTTTAATAAATAATGAATTTTATACAACTATAAATCTTTAAATTTGCAAGGAGAGAGTGAATGTGGAACAAATTCCAAAGAGTGAAAGTAGCATTTCTATTCCTCATTTAATTATTGCCAGGTATACATGGCTATAGAATTGCTTGTATCTGATAAGAAGCTAATTTGGGCATCTTTCGTGAAGAGTTCAATTTGAAGGCATTTAGTACTCGTGTTTCTATCATGGTATTTTACTTCAAATATTATTATCTTGTGGTCTGAAAGAATTGCTGCGACACATGTATTATCCATTCAAGGGAAAAAAGAAATGCAGTAATGTACTCTCAACTGCTTGTATTAAAGTTACGATGACTTTCCCTTGTCAATCATGTGGGAGTTAATTGGAATGAGGCTCAGCTTCTGTTTGGATGAACTTACTTTCTCCTATTCTGTGCGTTAAATACAGGCCTATTTCCCATTATTATAGAAGATTAGAAAAACATACGTAGAATGCATGATAATCAAAGAGTAACCAAGAAGAGAAGACCATTTAAAAACGCAAGATATTAAATTCTCACCGCATAGAGTTGCAAATAGGATGTGTCCTTAACAATTCCCACTTGTAGCTTCCATCTCTATCCCGCACTCAACCAATCTTTCCTACCTCTACAAAATAGTATCATACAAGAAAATTTGTCTCAAATTCTTTGTTTGAGCGTATTTTTTGTAATTGATTTTTCCCCCCAAAAAAGGGATAAATTAATGATGTTGATAACACCTAACTGTGTACATGGTAGGTGGCTGATACTTAAGTCAGTACTTATTTTGACACTTATTTTGGCAGAATAATAACAAGAGATATTAGTTGAGTTTAAATGAAAACATCTTAATTGTTTATCGGCTCAAATGGGTGTAAATTATGTTTAAGATAACGAGGTATTATGAGCCTTAATTGGGTATTAAATATTTTATGATACTAATTACAAATAATTAGAATATAATTTGTCACAATCCAACTCTGGTTGTGATTGACATCAACTCAAATAGCCAGTTTCTATTAATCTAAACTACTTCTTGCATCAATGTGGGCATGCAAAATTAATAAAAGGAGGTAACACCAAAAAAACAACATTAAAAAATGCTGGAACTATATTAGCCAAAATAGTTTAACAATGAGAGAAGTTATGCTTGCTTATAATTCACTCTAATTTGAGTATAAGCCAGCCTAACTAATTCTAATTAGGAAGACTTTCTATTTTCTACTTTTTCCCTATATAGTCTAAGGCCTAAAAATGATCCTATCTCCACAAACTATTTACAACTACCTAAGCCCATATCAAAAGGGAATTCCTAAAAAACTCACTCTTATTGTGATGGCGGAAAGGTATCACATCCTGAGTATCTACATTTACAAACATGGAGAGGTAAATTCAAGATTTAATGAGTAAATGTTCTTAAAAAAATAAATCATAAGCATTAAATCCCTTACTAACCAAATTTATCTTTTGTAAGCCTATCACTCTTATTATACATTCCATAATAGAATTTCATTAGTATCATTAATGCAATTGTATAGGCATATGCAACTATTTACATAATTCCTCAAATTCAACTATACCATGTTCAATCACACAATAACTATATGTACAATAATAAAGAAAAGAAAGTGAGTAAATATCCTTATAACTCCTACCTAACTTTATCTCTTACAAGCCCTTCTTTATCCCTCCAAGTTAACCTTATCTCTTACAAACTATTATCGGATCTGGTGTTTCAATTCACAAGATAACATATCACCCGATCATAATTTACATAAGTTACAACTCATTTAATCTCATTCATAACAAAATAACTTAATCCATAACATAATACACACATTATAGCACTACTATCCCTCTTTATGTGGCCATGACAATCCTTCTTAATGCTAACATATCTTAGGATATAGTTGATTATACATTTCTTGGAAATAGAGACATAGTCGACTATAAAAGTGTAGAAAATAAGAGGAGAGTTATATATATGATTAGCTATATAGTCAATTATAAAATCCTTAAAAATAGGAATAAAGTTGATTACTAAGTGGTTGGTAGCAGATTGATGGCTTATACTTAACTATGTGATCCCTGAAGAACAACTCTATGGGAACATAGTTAACTACAAGAAGCCAAGGAGTAATTCCTCATTATTATAGTCAATCATGTTTACCCAAGAAGCATATACTTCAAGCATAGTTAACTACCACCTAGGTTTTTTGCAGATTTTCTTTGAATGCATTGTTCACTCATAAATTTAACACTAAAACCTAATTCTATAGCTATTATCCAAAACCAAATCACTACATAAGGCATCCTTAATATATATATATATACACATCAAAATCATTAAGGATTCTTAAGATTGGTTTCAAACTTAGAAAACCTAATTTCTTAGAACTAAATCATACAAAATCAATTAAATTTGATTATAATACTTATTTACTTAATATGAAGGAGATGAATGGAGGGTAAAATCAAGGTTGACTTGCTCTTAATCAATTAAAATTAATAAAAGATCAAATTAAGGTTCAAAACCTCTATATTGAATAAAATTCTTTATCATCCTTCATCCAAATGGAAATAAGAGCCAATCACTCAAGGATGTTAATTTAAGAAGTCTTACCTTGATTGAATTAAGAGATGAAGATATTAATGATAATTAGTGGTTTGATTTAATGAAGGAAAGAGAATAAGGTGATGGAAGAAGAACATAAAGAGTGAAAGGTTTTTAAAGGGGAAAATGGAAGAGGTGTGGTTGAATTTAGGGAAATGTAGGGGCAAGGATATAATTGAAAATACTCCCTAATCTTCTCCATATTTTAACCTTTAAACATTTCATTTTCCTTCTTATTAACTAATTCACACAAACTCTTATTTCAAATTTTATTACTATAATATTTCATTCTTTACATGATAATTGCATTCCTAACTTTAATAGTGCTAATTAAGTGATTATTTTCTTTATAAAATATTTTAAATTGTAAAGGATGTAACATGATCTTGGTTGAATGGATAAACCTTTAAGTTAGCTTTAACTAGACTAATTAAATATGGTCCACTTACTAGCGAGTTGCCTGTATATGGAGTTGTATTGTGCTAAGATGATTGTTGGCCCAAGATGATTATTGAGTTGATCAATTATATGTTGCTTGGCTATTTTAGGTATTATCAAGTGTATTTTTAATTTTTTTTATAATAAGAATAACAAACTATTTAATATATATGCAATATTCTAAATTCAAACTCATGACATTAAGGAGAAAAAAGTTCTAACACAACATCAAACGTCACTGTATCACTAAAGGTGAGAGAAATATATTCTTTATTAGGTGTGATTGATATGTATTTAAATTTTTTCAACATACTCCCATTAAACAGGTAAAAGATGATTAACAAATAAAAACTGTAGCCTTCTTTAGTAGAGGAATTGATCTTTATTGTTTTTAAAATGGTCTAGTATCCATCAAATTCTTCAAAACAAACCAAAGAGCACCTTAAGTGTTCTAGTAGTTCTCTTCTCTAAATTAGTTTCAAATTTTTAGATGTAAAAATAGTCAACTCTTCATCCAGAATCAAGCAATCTTTCTTATTAATGAAATATTTATCTAATAAAATTATTCTTGGAATGCCTTTTATCTATATTTTAACATCATATAAAGTATTAGATGAAGGAATAATATATATACATATATATAATGGGATTGTTAATCTCCATGTCCATATAGAAAAATTAGCAATCTCTATTTTTTATTTGGATAAAAAATTGTACTACTAATTTAATAATAAAATAATAAATAATATTTAAATAATTTTAATAAAAATACAAATTTAAATATATATAAATATATGTGCAAGTTAAGTGAACATCATTTTATCTTTAAATTTAAAAGAAGTAACTGCATTAGTAATTAGATGTCCCTGCATATTGTCTTTCTTCGTTACATTATTACGAGGTAATTCTTTTACTTCTATTTTTATTCCATTTGCTCTCCTTATGGTTAGTATAATGAAATCATGTTGGCTTTATTTTACGGAAGAAGATGAACATTAAAATTTAAGATTTTTATTTTATACACCGTTAATGTAATTTTATTTATACCAACAATGCATAGAATTACCTTACATATCTCATATATAATTACCTTTCAATTATGATGTATTTTACATATTTTTCAACAATTTCTTTATTTTATCAATTAAAAATGTTCTACATTTTCAATTTTTATTTGAACAAATTTTGACAGTAGAAAAACAAGAGAATACAGAGAATCCAACTAGATTTTGCATGTTGAACATTATCGTTAATATATGCGCAACGCCCAATAAAATGAAAGTCGTTTTGTATGGGACCTTTATAAGGTTGAATAATTTGGGAATATATATATATTTATAGATAAGTAAATTAATTCATATAATATTTCATGTCTTGAATTTAAATTTAAAATAATAAAAAATAATTTAAATTTAATTTATTATTAATATAAATTAATTTTATACTATCATCTATTTATATATTATTATATTAATAAAAAATTATTAAAATTCTTTTATTAGAGTTAAAAATCATTAATTATTATTTTTAATGATATATATTTTTTTCATTCATTGATAATATAAAATATTTTATATTAATAATAAATTAAATTTAAACTCTAAAAAAATTAAAAATAACTTCAAATGTCACTACATTACTTAATAGCAATTTGTGAATATATTATTTGTTCGAAAGAATATTTGGAGGAACTGGACAACAAAAAGATGCCACAATAAGTAGCGGTTAGTTTTCTTTAGCAACAAATAAAGTATATCCACCTCAAGAATTTTTATTATAATAATGAATAGTTAGACCCATGTGAATATAAGAAAAATTATATACATGAGAGCCATTGAATTCTCCTAACATAGTTATAATCATTTATGAAGTAATTTTGTTAATTGAATTACCTTAGATTCATCTTTTATTTTTGGAAGTGTAGATTTTATTGATTAATTTTTTATCAGCTCATTATTGTCTTAAATTTGGTGATAGCTCTTTAGTTTCTATCTTAACATTTGTTTGTTAAATTCTTACATGATACAGTCATTTGTTTGATATGGTTTGTTCCACTCAAAAATTAACAGTAACAAAATAGATTGTCTATATTAGCCATCTATCCAGCTTTGGAGGAGTAATTAACAGGGAGATTAAGTTAAAACCCAATAAAAAATTATAGAGGATTAAATTATTAAAAAAATTTGCAATAAACTTGTAAGAACCTATGTTTTCCGATAATTAAGCAGAAATTTATTTCTTAGTTTGCTGAAAACATGTTTAGCATCCAATTTTCAGCTACTTAACAAACAGCCCTTTTATTTTTACATTTTATCTTTCTGGCATTTATTTCTATATTTTTCCAGAAAAATAATTAAATTCCATTATATATCCCACACTATCTAGCTATTAATTAAAAAGTAGTTTAAGTTAAATTTATTATTAGATTATTTTTTTTACGCTCAATCAATAGAAGATGATATATCATCAAATATATAATAAATTTTAATAATTTCTACTAATAATAAAAAAATTTAATTATTTTTATTGACATGTCTTTCCAATAAAAAAAATTGCAAAGTAATTTAAACTTTTCCTATTAAAAGATGGGGTTCAAATACCGACGAAGTTCTAACACAAAATAAGCATGCAAATACAAATGGAAGCAATAATTAAACAAGGCACAAAATGTATAAGTGTTAACAATAATTACATAGAATGTGCAGAATGAGGCAACCCAAACACAACTTTACACTAACACTGAAACCTTTGTGGAATCTTCCTCGGAGATGTGTAGTGCTGGACAAGTTATGTAAAATTGCTAAGAAAAGGCAGCAAAATAGTTATAATTTTTGGGTCAGCAGAATGTTAAAAGTAAAAGACACAAAGTGCATGCAAATTTGTTTTGTGTGGTTAAACCGGCAAATGGAGCCTTCTATATGTTATGAAGGTATTTATAGGCTATTTGCTTTGGCGTTTGGCAACACATTATCATTATGATTAGTTACCTTATGGAATGACCTGTCATGTGTCTAAGTGATTTGGAAAATGGCTCACAATTTTTGAAATAATTGTCCACAACTTCTAAACTCTTGTTATTGCTCCTAGCATGTTTGGTTATAAGATATGTTGGCTACTTATTCCTTTGGCCAGTTTTTTTTTTCTCTTTTGATTAAAAAAAGAGAAAGCAGGATTAACTAATATTGATTATCCTTCATAAGTATTATTATAGGAGTATTTCTTCACTATATAATGTTTGGTTTAAGGTATAATTACTGTTCAAAGAGTAAGTTTGTCACTACAACCTCATCAAAGTATTAGTGATTTTATGAGTATTCTACCTTTTCATTAGTTATAAATTGATGCTTTCCTGTATTGAATCTATAATTTATAAGATAAAATAATAATTTAATTTCACTAGGCCAATTACTTTAATGGTCATTTCTTTGGCCAGGCCTTAATTTGACTTCTAATTGATATGCTACAACAATTCATGTGACTACACCTTTCAAAAATCCCAACTTCCATCAGCCCCTCCTTTCTTCGATAACCCTAATGAACTTCCAATTTGTGTGCCACAAGAATTCTTGAAGCTTCACCTTTCATAAATCTCAAGTTCTTCTTTTCAATTGGACAAATGATCTTACCAAACTATCAAAATTATACAAAAATAGTGTAACAATGTGATAACACGTAGA
Source organism: Sindora glabra (assembly GCA_020226215.1). Classification (NCBI taxonomy): domain Eukaryota; kingdom Viridiplantae; phylum Streptophyta; class Magnoliopsida; order Fabales; family Fabaceae; genus Sindora; species Sindora glabra. Next base: position 19,291,539 of record CM035236.1, read on the forward strand.
TAAAGGATCATTTAAAATTAATTTATTTTGAGAATGAATTGAATTTAAATACCGTAAAAAAATTCAAAACTACAATGATGAAGAAAAAATTACAAAAATGGAAAATAGATGTAAAAGAAGAATTCTTGTTTAATATATATTGGGCATCCCAAGACATCTAAAGTGGCTAAAGCCAATGCTTTTATTTTAATCTCAAAATACGGTCCAGATAGATTGAATGATTCAGGCTTATGGTATAACTGATTTTGAATATGATTAATTATGTATAATATTTTTTGTAAAATTGATTATGAAATAATTTATTTTATGTTCGATGAAAAACTTTTATGTCATTGAGCTCCTCAATAATTTAGAATTTATTTCTGACTTTAAAGTCTGTCTAATACTTTAACAAATATCTTATTATTAGTTACGATAACAAATTAATTATAGATCATAGAATTCATTCTGAAAATTTTCTATCACAATAGTAAATGCGGGGTCAATTTATTGCGAAACAAAAAATTTCAAAGAATGCATATCTCAAGTGACTCTGCTGATGGTGCGCAACCAAAAGTACTTAAATACATTCAATATATTAATGTATAACCATTTAAAAAATTGTATTCCAAACTTGATTTTATCTTATAATGAAACATTTTTAAAAAACTTTGTCTAAGTTTTGTTAATTTTGGTAGAAAATATCTTCCGTAAAATTATAAGTATAAATTATTAAAATAGTAAAAATTAATTTATATATTCAATATTAAATTTAATTCTATTTTGTGTAAATAGTTGATAAGTTAATTAAAAATTAATAAATTAATTAGTAGTTGATAAATTAGTTAATAATTGATCACTAATAAGTTAATTGATTGTATAAGAAATATTTTATAAAATTAACTATTGAACTAATTGAAAATATAAAATGACATAAAAAATTATATTAATACAATTAGATATATAAATTAAACTAATTTATATTTATTTAAAAATTAACTTATATTAATGTAATTAAGATGTTCAAAATAAAAATATAATTACCCAAAACTTTATTAATTATATTTTATACCTTATACATTTATTTACTTATATAATTTTATTTAATTATTATTTATAAAAAATATAATTACTTAAAATATAATTAATTATATTTTATGATATTATATATTTATTTGTATATATTTTTATATATCCACAGTTTAAAATAAAGATTTATTTAACTAAAATTGAATTACATATAATTTATGGCATCATATATTTATTTACTTATTTTTATTTATTTATAATTTAGGATAATATAATTATGGAAAATTTAATTAGTTACAATTTACAGCATCACATGAAAATTACTTAATTATTTATTTTTATTTAATTATTTGTACCAAATTTAGTATATTACATATTTATTTAGTTATTAACTTAATTAATTTTTATTTATTATTTAAAATAGAAATTTAATTATTTATTAATGACATTAGTTATAAATTTATAAAAAAAGGAGAAATTTGAAAAAAATAAAAATTATAAGTTATAAGTTATTCAAAATAATTTATTAAATTAAAATTTATTTTTAAGTTAATATGTGAAACTCATCTAAAAATTAATTTATAACTTATTAATTTTAATAAATTATAAGTTAATTTATTTATTATATAAAATAAAATTTCAATGATTCTGGTAAAAGGTAATTTCTTCTTTTTTTAAAAAAAAAATTATAACCATCACTTACTGTAATTTGAGAGATTATTTGTTTTATTCATAAGGTATAAAAATATATAATATTTTTTATTTATTTATAGAAAATATATTTTTTTACAAAAATTATCTTTTAAAAGATAAACCGCCCGTAATGCAAAATTTTTTTATACATTTATAATGAATGGACTTAAATTTAAAATCTCCGTCTAACTGTTTAAACATCTCGACCTCGTCGCCCTCCTACTAGTAATACGAATTTTGCTTTGGTGGTTTCCTGACACGTAATTATAGTGACGATGTGACCTTAATAAAAGGATGGAGTTCAGATTTTTTATTTTATTTTTTGGCGACGGAGTACAGATTTTAGCATGAACAAAAATTCTTATCCCCTGCGAATATATTTTTCCCACATTTCTTTACGGATGATATAGCTTTCCCAAAAATTCTTATTCACATGAAGCTTTTTTAATAAATCCTGAATTAGATATAGGAATAATTCACTCCTGGCTTTAAATTTTAAATGTCCAAATACTTCATAAAGGCCCGGTCTTACTTTTAAATTAAATGAGATTACGATAGCAACCTTAAATCCGATTTTGTATACTTTTATTTAATAAAAATTATATATAGATTAAAAATTCATTACTCATAAAATTAAACATATGATTATCGAATAAATATAATAAATTAATTTTAATATTTATAAATATTTTATAATATAAAACTAATTTAAAATTTATTTATATGAATAAAATTTGAATTTAAATGAAAGTAAATTTATAATCCACCCATTACGCCGAATCACCGTACGATGTTCAAATATGATGAGAGGGACATTTTCACGGTTGGTGGGAACAGAGTAAGAACGTGAGTGAAAGTAAATATATTTTAATATTTTAGTAAAAATAAAACTTAAAAATTGATAATGTTATACTTGGATAAAACATTAAAAAATATTAAAGATTTTAATGTTTTATATTTAAAGAATAATAATTTTGCTTAGTTCTCATAAATAACGATGGTAGTTAATATAGTATTCTAAGAGTAAATATAAAATTTGTCAAATTATATTTATTTTGATTGAATATTAAATGATAAATTCAATATCTTAAATTCTGTATTTAAAATATTTAAATAATTTATAAGTTTTATCTAATTATTATCATACAAAATATTTTAATTTATAAAACTTAAATTTTTTGGTAATTGAATTACTAACTTCAATTATCAAATTTAAATATAATATAAAAATATTTTAAGTGATACATATAAATTTATTTAAAATTTTATGAAAGTTGATCGAAGTATACACCCACGTTAAAATACCTGTACTTCCGTGATTGACTTTGCATGACTCAGAATCACAAGGCTAACAGGGATGAAAATAGAAACGTAAGAGAAAAAGGCCAGAAGAATTTAATTAATGTAATGATGTTTAATCGGGTGATTTTGCATAAAAAGCACTTATGTTGTCATCACTTTTACAGAAGCGGACTCCAAGAATCCAATGGAAGTGACATTTAATTAGGTTAAGAGCATCTGGACGGACATCAAAGAGGTCTTTGCTTAACAGTGCTGATTCCTTTAATCACATAATTAGTGCGGTTTAGTGCATAATGGGATATGGAATCTTCATGATTCATCTTAACCTGTTTTTATTCGGAAAAATATTCCGTTCATTGCACTTGAGAATTTGTCATTTGGGGATATGCCCCGATTTTTTCATAGATTACGTGATTTTAATTTTTACAGGATACTTGCTAATTTGTGTTAGAGTAATGTGGTTCTCATTTTTTTTTTTTTTTTTTGTAAGTTATAAAATTTATAATTTGGTAAATTTTTTTTTATCGAAAAAGAAGTGTATGATACACCGTAAAAAGGGAAATGTATAAAGCAGCTCCTTTTGCATTATTCTCAAATTTGGAATGTAGACATTCGTCATGACACATCATAATTAGAAAATGTAATGTTTAAAGGATAATTTATTTATGACCATGGCAAATAAGTAGTTATTATAAATTATAAATATTTAATCAAATTAAAAAAACTATACAATAGTTCTTTACCCCTTCATTACTAAAAAAAAAATTATACATCTATTATTTCTTAAAAATAACGTCATATCCTTCGATTTAAAAATTGACATATATATGAATAAGATTGTATGTTAGATTGTTTCACATCAATTTCTTAATCAACGTGAAAAAAAATTATAGCATTAGTTTTTTTGGCTAAAAATCAATGTTCTTTTTTTTTAAAGAATTTTTATTTTTTATTTTTTACATTTTACTCCAATTTTCTTTATAAAAAATTGATGTGAAATATTTTCATATTTTTTAAAAGTCAATTTTTTGCTTCCCTATGAAAAGATGTACAATAAAAATGAAATAAATCCAACACTTCGCAAAAAATGTGTATTTTTTGAATGATCATTCAATTATCCATTTAAGGTAAATTTTTTTTATTTGATATAATTTTTAGAGATCTATCCGATGGTAAATTGTTATACCCCTTAGGAATATTTAAAAATAAATATTTCATTTTTATGGTTAAAGAAATAAAAGGTGGAATTTTTGCTTAGAGATGAAAAATTTTAATATAATAAAATATGAGGAAAAAGTTTAGTATGGGATGAAGTAATTAAAGATTGAAATGTGACTAGAGTTGAGTAAAGGTGTATCAAGGATAGTCAAGATGAATTTCTAATTTTGCCCCTAGCTTGCTTTCCTTCTCATTTTCTAATCCTTTTTTACTATTCTTCATTTCCCCCCACCACTTCTCATACACCTTCTTTTTTAATATCTCATTCCTCTCTCTTCTCCTCTCTATTAATTCAAGCAAACAATCCTTATTTACTACACTTATTTCTCAATCAAACTAAGGCATGCTTTCTTAAGAATTAAATTCTTGGGTCGTTATCTACATTTTTCTGTTAGATTAAGAAGAATTAAAGGTTTTTACTTCTAAAAGGGATTTTGAACCCTAACCTAGATTTTTGTTAATTTTGCTTGAATAAGAGTAAGCTAACCTTGATTTCATCTTTCATTTTTTTTTTTCCATATTAGATGAGTAAGCATTCTAGTCAAATTTGAGTGATTTTGTATGACTGGAATGTAAGAAGTTAGGTTTTAATGCTTGAAAACAAAATTTAAGATTCTTGCATGATATGGATGTTTTACCTTGACTTTCTTAATGGAATTGATGGGTGTTATGATGGAAGTGCATTATGTGATGATTTGGTAACTCATAAAATAAAATTTAAGTGTTAAATGTATGGATAAACAATATTTTTCACAAAAATATGCATAAATCTAGGTGATAATCCACTACCTGTCTTATAATTGACTATATTATTGATTACAAGGAAAAAGAATTACTTTTTGACCCTTAATAGTTAATTACATAGTTGACTATAATTCCTTAAAGTTATTCTGAAGAGCTTGTAGTTAAATGTTACATAGTTGACTACAAGTTAACAAGATTACTCTCTAGACCTTTGTAATTGGTTATATAGATTACTATCATAATCAACTATAAGGTCGTTCACTTGTTTTATAGACATTTGTAGTCAACTATATAGTTGACTATATCCTTGTTTTCTAGTAAAGTATAGTTAATTATATAGTTGATCATGCTTGAAGATATTATCATTATTACTAATGATTGTCATAAAATAAATTAAGTTGAAACTAATGCTAAGGAACCATGGAAAAAGGCATATAGGAATATGATATGTGTTGAATTACAAATTCTTGATATGAGGTGAGTTGAGATATGGCATTGAATGTGAGGAAATGTAATGAGGTGAATTGATGTTATGCGTGTGACTGAAAAACCAAATAAAATAACCATTTTTGAAGATATAAAACAGACCCTAAAAGAACAAGATTAGGTTTGTAATGCAATAAGGATAACTAAGAGGCACAAAAAGGTTCATTTATGTTTCTACCAAATTTGATTATAAATTGTTATTGCATCATTTCATTACCTAATCTTGCCCTTTATATGAATGTGCCTTACATGTAATATTATGTATACTGATATTTTGTTATGATGATGCACAAGATCTAATTCATATTTAAAGGATGGTAATGTTATGATTATTAGTTAATTCTTATGATTTGTTTAACAAAGAATGTTTATTCATTAAGCCTTAAACTTAACTCTCCATATTTTATTATTCTAAATTCTCTTGTAAAGGCACCACCACTACCTTAAAAGCAGAACTTCCAGTTCCTCTAAAGGTTTGGATAGCAATTGGTCTACTTTGATGTATATAGAAACATTTCCTCAACCTTAGTATGTATAGCCAAAAGATGCGATCAAAATTCTTTTATATTTAAGGTTAGTTAAGTCAACTTATTTTCCATTATATTAGGATTTATAAGCAAGTTTAACTTTCCCTTCTTTTAACAAAACTAATTGAATGCATATGCTACTACCCTTATTTTAAATAAAATATTTATGATTTGTATTAATTTATGCATGTACTAAGAGATAATAGTTAGCATAGGCTGGTGGCAATCAAGTAATAGATTTTATACTAATCATGGTTAGGCAAGGGTTGGGACATAAATAGTTAGAGGCAGTTTGCCCTTTTAGAATTGCAAAAAATGATCATTTTAATGGGCTTTTTTCAATTTTTCTCTATTTCATATCATAATTTGATTAACATTGCACTTCAATATAACACTTTATTAAATACATAACAAATATCTAAAATTTAAATACAACCAAACATAATAGTTATTAAAAAAAATACAAATAAATATCTCTGAAATATACTTATGCAAAAAATTAGAAAAATGGAAGAAGTAGAGATTAAAGAAATGAAAGTAAGAAAGGCATTTTTATATTTTGAACTAGTGGCTTGAAATATGACATTTGCTTCATACACAATGCTAGTTAAAAGAATATTAATGGCTTATTGATATGTGATGGAAAACAGGTTGAAATCTGGAATTTTGTAAAGAAAGTAGATAGAAATAGAGATTGAATTTGAAAACAAAGAAAAGGGAGAATAAGAGAAAAATAAGAAAAAAAATAAAATCTATTTTATTTATAATGCAAGACTTTAGACAGTAGTTTACTTATAAGAAGCAACATTTAATATTTAGACTTTAGAGGTTTGTTTACTTATACGAATCAACATCAAATGTAAAACATGTCAATTTTTTTTTAAACTAGCATTTAAAATTTTTGTTATATTTATAAAAATACCATCAATTCAAAAATTTTAAATGCTAATCATTTTAGAAATTAATATCTAAAGTTTCATATAAATTAATATGTCAATTTTTTCCCCAAAATTGATGTTTTATTTTTTTATAGTTAATAAAATGTGACTACTCATATTCATATATATATATATATATATATATCAATGTTCCTTTTAAATGATGTGTATTAGGTGACATTGTTTTTACTTTTTATAGTAGTGCTTATAGAATCAATCTATCATTAATGTAATTCTAATCCATAATTTTAATGATAAGATTAAGGAAAATTGACAACAAAATTGAAGGATGCTAGCAAAATGGTTTTTCAATTATAAAAATAAACATAATAATCCATGAATACTACTTAATCTATAAAATTTCATCCATCCATATATACAATTTCATTTTTGAATAATATGACAAATGGATGAAATTATAGAAACAAAATATTATTTAATGATTATTGTGCTTATTTCTATAATTTAGTGACTATTTTGTTAAGGTCTTATAATTTCAAAAGCAAAATTGTTAATATGAGATTTTTCTTCAAGGCATCTTAATCGTAATATAAAAGTAAATTTTTGTTGATTTTATATTTACATGTGTATTTTAAAACTTCATTTATTTTAATAAAAAATATTTTTGTAAAAATAGTCTCATTTCTCATATTTATAATTATAAAATATTAAAATAGTAAATTTTATTTAAAATTAAATTTGAGGATTATGATAGAAAATATCATTTATTTTTTTCTTAAAAAAAGAGAAAGATGAGGCAATTAGCATTGACTACCTTTTTTAAGCATTACTATAGGAGTACTCAATTGTTGTAAAATATTCAATTTGAGTCATAACTATTACTTAGAGGGCAAGTCCATCATTACAGTCCTTCTAAAGCACTAATAATTTCAGAAGTTCTCTATCTCTTTATTGGCTATAAATTGATATATTCTTACATTGAAGTTGTAACCTTTAAGTTGAAGTAATGATTGATATCACTAAGCCAACCACCTTAGTGGTAAAAACATTTTTCATTTTAAAAATAAGTTGTTGCCCTAACTGTAATTGATGTTAAGTCGTTTTTAGTGAGTGGTTTATAATCACTTTATTCTTGAAGTAAGGCTTAAATAGAGATTTCACCATAACCACCCTAATAACCAAGTTAGAGTGGGAATCAAATTCTAAGTAATGAAAATGAGCATAAAAATGAGTATTCAAATATACCTAATGGATATTTACGATAATTAGAAGTGATTTATTACCAATTAGAGATGATATATGGGCTTATATTTCACCTAGCTTGTGTAAAAGACTGTTTGATCCTTTAAGGGTAATTTAGTCATTCTAGTTATATAACTCTAACCTTTAGCTCATGATCCAAGTTTCATCTATGTTGATGTCATAACTTAAATTTGATTGTGATGTGGATTTTTATTATCCTGTTTCCACCAGCCTTAATACTTCTCATATTAATTTCATCCAATGGAAATCCTTCTATTTTTGTAGTGATTCAAAATCATACAACCTTATCTTTGTCTCTAATTCTTGAATTTGATTAAAAAAAAAATTCTATCTCAACTATCAAGTTCTTCTAGGATTATCTTGGATTCCATTGTGAGCTTTGCAACTTAATATTCTCGGGATTATATACTGAAAATGTTAAAGAACAGAATGAGATTTATAATCTCAATGAATGTATATCTATAAAAGGAATCATCATCAGTAAATGGTTTTGATTAATTCCAACAGCAACATAATAAAACTATCAATTAGTTTTCAATACTCATATCTGATAACTTTACTTTATTTAATAATTTAACAGTTACACTTTCATACTGATACCTGTATCAACCATTACATATATATAGATAATAAAACCTAAAAGAGGTTCTTTATAATCCCACATTCATTCAAATCAGTTATAATATCCAAGGGAAGTTAATTCAATACTATAAGTGGAGCAAGATTCCCAAAGATACTATTTTATATGTAATCATCTACAATTTCATAGTTTCAAATACCATTTATCTTAAGAACTCGATCATGGCTAGTTGCCTCATTCTCAAATAGTCATCAAGGCTCAACCATGAAAAGATCATCATGATCATATCAATAAAAAATTCAAGGATAACTAAATTTTCATTTTTATAGCATAATGAAGGATAGTATATTGTAAGAACATACATCCATATTTTAACTCCTGGTCTAACATTATACCCTACCTATTTTTCTATCCTTATTTATTCCAGGCTAACTTTATACTCTACCCACCTTTTATTAGGAATCTTCCATCCGATTTTCATATATCACCCCTATCACATTTTTTATTTTAAATGCCACTCATGGCATATTTCACAAGTGGTAAATTCACTAGAGCTCAACTTTATATATATATATATATATATATATATATATATATATATATATATATATATATATATATATATATATATATATATATATATGTATCACAAGATTCGATGTAATATTAACATAAGGCAACCATTCCATCATTACGAAACATTACCAAAACATATGACAATGTATATATATACATAATAACATCTCCATGCCTTCCTGCATGATCACAATAATCATTAACATTCTCATATGATCCATATTGGGTTCTACAACATATTGAAAATAATACAAACTCATTCACAATCTATCAATAGTCATTAATAGTACCATTTTGCTTTCTAGGCATGGTCAATCAACATCCATTTACTAAGCAATCACTATCTTATCATAAATATTGTTTCCATATTACTCATGTGTAATCACAAGGATAATTCAATAATACATTATGGTTTACAATTATATTATTAAGGATTCACAAATGAATAGATATATGGTTTATACTATTTATAGGAAGGATTATGATTTATACATTTAAAATAGATTATTATTAAGACATTAATTTAGAGTGGGATATATGCTCATCTAATGATATCTAACCACTTTTAGACATTCCAAGACATCTATGATTATCTTTCAATTACTACCTTTTTCACTATTTATAATGATAAATTATAAATATAAGTGGATTACTTATTTGATTTCCAAATATTCTAATTCCAGGTTTAAATTATAATAAAATAAATTATTCTAGATCATTAACTTATTATGTTTCTCCAATATTAACTTTTAAAACCAAAATTTGTTTGGAATCGAGCTTATACAAATAAAACATTAAAATCCAAGATCTTTAACAAACTTTATTCATATCACTCTACTATCTAATAATATCACTCTCTTATATCTTCTAGAATTATCATAAAGGAATCAGAAATTTTCACAAACGAGGACTTTTGATTCAAGTGCAAAGTAAATTAAATATTAAAATTTTATAATCTAAGAAGGCTCAAATCATATTATATTATAAAATTAGACACTTGGTACTTAATAATTTCAATTCCATTTTAAAGCTTGAATCAAACTTTGAGCACTAAAAACATTAGTTTTTTTAAATATTAATTTACTTTAAAGATACTAGTATATTATTATAGAGCATCCAATCTTTATTTTATCAGTTTTATGTCGGATAAAAATGATATGATGATAAAATAGGATTATCTTCTATTCTAAATCTAACATTAGATAGCTAAATTTTTAGAACTTTATGCCATGAAAACATTTTATTCACATCCTTTTATGAAGTTATACATCCCATTTATAATATTTTTAACTTTGCCTTAATAAAGTCATCTAATTACATTTCCTATATCCGACTCTAAGCCATTTCTTATATACTTGTATCTTGATCTTAATCTAGCCAAACACAAGAAAAATAATTCATCATCGTAATCATTATATTCACAATATCATAATTTCAAATACATTCACATTTGGATATCGGAACACCCTGTTGTCAAATAGTAGTTCCACATTTCTCATGTATGGTCACAAGTCAAGCATAATCATAATTACAATTTCAATTAAAGCATACATTCATCACAATTAAGCAATAATCCATACAATGGCCTTCATCGCATCATTTACAAAAGATCAATTAATAGTAATTAATAAGAAACAAATGGTACTTTGGAAGTATCATTACATACTATAATCTTTATCATAATAGGAAGTAACAAAGATCACAAGTATTTCATACTCATTCATATTGAAGTATATATCTATTCAATCTCTTAGTTTTACAATATATTATCATAGTAAATAGAACAAATAAAGTATAAGAAAATTAAGTAAAAAAGTTCCTAAAAAAGATATGCACTTACTTAGGAATTGCTCCAAGGATTCCTAACTATTCCATTTTCATCTCTTTTTCCTTTTTTTTCCTGCTTCATAATTTATGAGGATAATTTATAAATATTAATATTACTCACTTCATGATCACCCGCCATGTACTTATTAACATCATTATGCTTCCTTTTATAGCTACAAGCATTCACACATATCATAGTACTTAATTCATAAAACATTTCTTAATATATATATATATATATATATATATATATATATATATATTTCATTCCATTAGTAATGTAATAAATTTATTACATCATTACTTTCTCATGTTATGATTATTCAACCTATGTAATCATCTTACACTTATCATAAATCACACTATCTTTATTGTTTAGTGATCAAATACTCATGTTGGGCAATTAAAAGTCATGAAAATACAATACAGATGGGATATGTGTTACTATATAGTCATTTTAACTATGACCTTTGAGTGGTCTTTTATGAATAACTCAAAAATTATAAATATAATATCCATGAAACTCAGTTTGATGAAAATAGACTGAATAAGCTTTTCATAGACTGGTTATTTGCCTAAATCGATTAAGTTTTGAAATGGTTACATTCTTTTGAAGATAGAAGCAAAAAGTTCATTTTTTGAAATATTGAGTTTTTGACTTTTGTCCATTATTTTCATGATATCTCAAAATATGTATAATATTTTAATTTGAAACTAATTCCATTTGAAAGTATACTTAATTAGCTTTAAAATGATGGTGATTTGTTTAAAATGGACATAAGATGAAGGAGTATACCCCTTCAAAATTGGCATATAATTTTATAATCGATGAATTAATTCATGAATCAATTCACCCAACTAGCTTTTACTTTTAGACCATCAGAATTAAGCCCTTAGAATTGATTGATTACTCGATTTTGAGTACTAGTTTCACTTCTAAATCTCTAGAATCAATTTATGCATAAAAATCTTACTTTTCTGCCAAATTTCCACTGTGCAACTATCCTAAAACACATAATGCATATCAAACCTAAATACAATCATCAATACTCTTATCTAACATCTCATACCACCTCTAACTCTTATCTATTTCTTCAACCACATCAAAATAACCCAGATTTAAACAAAATCATATAAAAAGCCATATTTCATCAATATCATTATAAAACTTCAGAATTTATGAATTTAGTTAGATTATCCACTTACCTTATATAAAAAAAAGATGCTAGAATGCTAGTTTGATGATCCTTTAACCTTCAATTGAATGAAAAAATTAAGAAAATTTGAAGTCTCCCTTACTTGAGTGATGAAGTAGTGGGAGGATTATGTAGTGGGAGGATTATGTAGAAAGAGTTGAAAGAGGTTAAGAAATGGAAGAAAAATGAGGGGATTAAAGTGTGGGGACTAAAATAGGAAAGTCAGGGTCCCAGGGGCATTTTTGAAAACTTATTCCTAAACTTCTTCCACACTCACACATTTACGCACATCAATATATAACTTTATATTTTATAATTCCAATCACTCACATCAGTATATAACTTTATACTTTATAATTCTAATAAAATTTTTTCATCAAAATTTTACCTAAATCATATTCCCATGTTTTCACTCTTATTAATTACATTTTATTTCATATTTCACATATAAGATTCCTAATTCACCTAAATTTACGGTTGCATTAGTTATTCTTTTTCATAAAATAAATTTTAATTTACCATATTTCAGGGAAGGTGTAACAGTTTACTAGATGCAATATTAGCCTACCAGTTGAATGCCACAACCCTACTAGGATTGTGATTGGCATAAAAAGTTATCACTAATAACCAATTATAAATCTTACCAGTGCATCACAACATACTTAACTCATTATATTGTTATACTAAATGTAAAAACCATAATTAAAAGTCAATTTAGAGTTGATCTTGATATGCAAAATATTTTCTATCTTATTTTCTGCAATATTTTAGCTTTTATGATTGGGTCATGATTTCAGAATATAATTAAATTATTCAATTAATGCTAACTTTTGACATTATTTTATATTTTTAGTTATAACTTGAGTTTCATAAATCCAGATGAGGTGATCTTTATATTGTTAGGAATCTAAGAGGAAGTTTACAAGTTTCATATTTTTTTCAAAACTAATTTGGTTATTTTTAGGTTTATATTTGGTAGAGGATAAGATCTAATATTGTTGTCTAATCTAGCCTAGCTTGACCAATTTGAGTATAAATGGAAATCCATAGGTCTAAATGATATCAAACCAAAGCCTAAAGTTACCTAAGGCCTGGCCTAACATATTTCAAAACCTACTTTAATGAAAAATGCATTATTTTAGTGGTCATTTAGTGGCCAAAAGGGTGAGCTATAGGATTTACTATAGTAAATTATCTTAGAGTTTTAATTTGTAAAATAGGTTCTAGGCTTCCAAATTAAGTTAAGCTCGTATCATTGTAAATTTAAGAAACAAAGTTTACTTATGTCTTCTCTTCATAAGATTAGATATATTAGGTTTTGTGCCTTCAAAGGCAGCCTACACTTATTAGACAACTTTCTCCTTTTTCCCTAAGTTTTCTTGTAAAACACCTTGAGTGGTTAATTTATTTAGATAATTTAAAGGATTAGTACTTTAATTTGGTTTAATTTTGAACTTGACTTTTAATTTTATTTTTAATTTGATTATCTTTTTTCTCTTATTATGAATAATTGCTTAAATAATTTACTAAATATGATTAGTTATGTTACATCCTTTTAATAATTTAAAAATCTAATTATAATAAAAATATGGATAATAGGTAGCAAATATGACAAATAAGAGGATTATGAAATATAAATGTATGGGAAAATGTGAATGGGTATGAAAGGAAACTTTTATTCTAAAGATAATAATGCCTCTACTTTTATAACTTTGAAATCAGCCTCACCTCTCTTCATTTTCCTCACTTAAGCTCCTTTCCTTCTCCCCTATTCTTCATTTTTTCTTACATATTTCTCCTAAGAACCTAGTAAATCCATGATAGTAAATAAGAAATCAAACTATGATCAACACATACTTAAGGCAAGATTTCTTAAACCTTGTTAGTTTCATATTATTTCTTTCTTTGAATGAGCTAATAAAGCTCATTTTAAGTTTAGAGAAAGAATATAACCCTAACTTCAAATTATGTTGAAACCTTGGATGATTAGGGTAGGAGAGTAATGGATACAACTTTTCCTATTTTTCTCTAAGTAAAATGACTGAATATTCTAGCTCAAATCATCCATTTTGCAAAGATATGAACATTTAATGAATAGTAGTTAAAGTTTGATATATTTAGAAATCTTGAGTAAATGGAAAAATGACTATAATTTAATAATAAAAATGGGTTAAATTAATCTTTTATGATGAGTTTGGATGATTTAAGAAGTTAAAAATGAGAAATGAATGAATTTGAAAGGGAAATAAGTTTATGAATAGTGTTTTTTACAAAAGGAAATTTATCCAAGCCTAGCAAAATAGCCTCTTTATCCCAGAATAGTCATTTGTTGCGTTGAGTATTTTTTAAGATTCCAAAGCAATAGCAAATGACCAATTATTAAGGCTAAAATAGTTGCTATTGCTACTTTATTCTTCACATTAAATTGGTAAATTAATTCAAATGGTAAGGTAACATGACAGGGGCAATTTAAGTAGCTTAAAAATGATCTTAATTCCATAAAACACATGGAATGTGAGATGTCATATGCTATATGAGAGAATGAGTTCATTATGGATTACTTGAGATTAAGAGGTTGAATTATTATTTTTCATACTATATGTTAATTAAATCTTTATATTGATGTTTATGCAAGAATATGTGTTATATGAGTATATATTGAGCATAATATTGTTAGGATAATATAAGGGGCATGTCTTGTGCCATGACATGATGAATGAATATCATTATATAATGGGAATTATGAAATGTGATAGAAATAAATATGAATGTCAAATAGTGAATTTAGGTAAAAAAGATGGTGGGGGGTATAAGATTAACATAAGAGGAATAAGGATGGAAAGAAAGATGAGGTATAAAGGTTGAATTGAGAGTCATAGGGTAGATGTATATGTTTCTATTTATAATTGTGACATGTTATTTTGATAGATATGTTCCATATTTTTCATTAATTCTCTTTGAAGTAATGTGATCATGTAGATGATGATATTGCATACAATATTTAATGTTAGCTTATGCTAGTGTCATTGGATACATGTGATTTATATGTAATGATGATGTAAATCCCTTTTGAGTAACGATTAAGTTCTCAATGCTAACCATTAAGGGTAATTGATTTTAATACAAGTTTGAAGTTAATTAAGAAATCTCCATAGAGTAAGTCAGTAATGGTAAAATCCATGATTGGTGAGGCATATCTTGGAATTACTTGTTGCTTCTACTATTATATTTACTCATTAAGTCACATGACTTACTTCTTAGTATATTTACTCATTAAGTCACATGACCTCTTAATATGTTATCCCTTTACACGTTATTTGATGCTTTTACTTGCAATTACTTCATGTTTGGTACAAGAAGAGATATATAGTATGGTTTGACATTAATTATTTTTTTAGAAAGTGGATATATAAAGGGCCATATTCACTTAAGTAGTGAAAATATATTTTGTAGCTTATTATTAGAGAGGAAGGATAAATGTTTTCCTTATATGTTGTATTATACACACACACACACATCATTAGTCATTCTTTTTATTTGTTAATAAAAAAAGTTTATAAGTACTAAATAGTTGTAGATAAGAGATAATGTTATTATTCAGGTTAGTGGAAATTGGGTAGTAGGTTTTATGCCAATCACAACCGATTATAAGTCATGATAAAGTTAATATCATAGCATAGTTTAATTTTTTGATAGGATAAGGCTCTTAGGATGTGTTTGTTGCTTGAATAGGCATTAACCAAAATTATACCACTGATATGTGTGCACCCAGAATCATATATCACTAGTGTTATTTCAATATCTTTAAGTTTGATAGTGGAGTATGTGCGTGATTGATTGCCTAATAATTGTTCTAAATGTTGTTTAAAAGTTTGATAAATGCTAATAATTGTGTGTATGTTTATAAGCCACCTAGTGGAGGACTTGCTCGTGAGTCCATGGTTTAAAATAAATAGTAAAGGAAAGTAAGTAATAGTTAGAGGCCATTCTATTGAATGTAACAAGTATATTAAACAGAGTTTTATTATAAAGTCGAGTGACTATTTATGAAGGATTTGAGGATTTTATATATGCATAAGTATATGATTGATGGGTAGTGAAGGAAGATAGGTAATAAGGGTTTATATACTCAAAAGTACAAATGACATGAATGGTCAAAAGGAAGAATGGAATATTGTGAGGACATATTTTGGTGATTCTACCAATGCAAAATACTCTGACTACAACAACAATATCTTTTAGTAGTCCTAAGGAGTTAGGATACATTACCAATAGCTTGGCAATCTTGTTTGTTGTAACTAAAACATAAATTTCTCTTCACCTTATGTGTGAGTTTAGGATTATATCTGATTGTGATGTTACTAAGTAAGGGGGTATAAGTGGAATTAGGTTTTACTTAGGAATGAGGAGGTATACCAAGTAGAAAAGTGGTCCCAAGTTTATACAAGACCTTTCTAACTCTTTTGTTGTTATTGTGAAAAAGGTGGCGTGGAATTCTATTCTTAGTTTGAAGGATTATTAGATATTTAAAAAACTTTTAGACATAAAGATATTTAAAAAACTTTTAGACATAGTGCTTTAATATAGGGTGCTTAGAGGATAGTAAGATAAAAAGGAAGAATTGATGGGATAAGCAAATGGTTTATACCTTAATAGGTAATGATACAACTTTAAATTGAAAGGATACTAAAAGAAAGAAGTGACATGGTTAATAATTCCAAGGTAGTGTGAGAAGGTCACTTAAAGATTACATGAAAGGTGAGGGTATCATAAATGGTACCTAGGAAGAAGTAGTGAGAATTAATAAGAACTTGAAAGTTAAAGAAATCCTAAATTGTTAAGTGATGCTAAGAATAAATGATGTTTCATGTTTTACTTTCTTTTGATTTAATTGTGTTTCAATGTAAATCAATACCTTTTCTCATTTTAATAAAAATTTTAGAGTTTAGAAGGGTTCTTTTTCCAAGGTATTACCTTATTTTTATGTTAAAACTTGCGTAAGTAACTAATTGTTAGCATCCTTTGGAAGTTTTACAATTATAATAGCCAACAAAGGCCTAATGGGTGGTCATTATGTGTAGAATGATCGATCATTAAACAATGGATAGCAAGGTGTTGGGTACTATTATTATTTAGGCCAAAATGGTCAATAATTATGTCCCTAGTATAAATATTATTGATGGAAATTAGCTAATATTTTTTCTACACTTAATTAAGGTTTATGTCATTTTCTCTTTTCTAAATATCCTCAATCTTCATTTCTTGCTCTTTAAACACTAAAAATGCTCTGATTAAACCTTAACCTATTTTTTTACCCTTAATCTTTCAACTTCCATTAATTGGAAACTTAAGTTTCTTTTTAAATTTTAAGAATTTCAAGGTTTTAAGGAAATTTTTAAGGTTTTCCTTCCTTAAATACCCTAGTTTTTTTCTTTTATCAACTTTTTGGATCACTCATGTCTAGTGAATCTTGATTGAAGTGCACTAGCATTCTCTTTCTAACTTGCTCAAATACTTTAGAGATGAAGTTGAAGCCATGGGGGAAATGGATGCTTGCTTTTTCATTGTGGCACAATGGAAGAATTACTAGAAAAAGTTTCAACACAAATTAATGCTTTAATATAAGTACATGACTATGATTTCTTTACGGATGAAAGGTTTCCTTGATTTAAGAATTTGAATGCCTTAGGATTGAGAGGATTTCTTCCTTTAGATACTTAATATTCAAATGTTATTACTAAAGCTAAAAATGCTAATATAGAAGTGTATCACAATGCTTTTTTGATTAAGTTAGAGATTTATAGGAAAAAAATTCATATCATTGAGGATATTTTAGTGCAACTATTAGGATTAAAAGGTATAGAATGTATTAGAGTGATTGAGATACTTGAGGATTTGGCAAGGATAAATGATAGGTATAATAAGTTAGAATAAATGAAGGTAATTTTTCCAAAGAAGCAACACTTTAAAAAAGTTTCTTTAAATGGTTTTAATATTCCTCTATGAATTCTTTTATATATTACAGGAGATATAATGCTTAATAAGAGTAGGAACTAGGATAACATAAGTGATGCAAACTTATTTCTTATATGGGCGATTATAAAAAAGAAATTGGTCAATGTCCTTTATTTGATCATGTAGAGGATGAGGAGTATGACCAACCAAAAGTGATTACTTTTCCTTTTTGGTCACTTGATAACTCAAATCATGGAAGAGCAAAATATTGATGTTGTAAGAATAATTATGAATACCAAACTCCATGTAAGGATGGTTTGCATTGTTTGGGTTATGTAAGGTATAAAAAATAAAAAGAGGTATGGCAGCGGAAGCTAGAAACCATAACTCAGAGAAAAGTAAGAGAGCATGAAAAAGTAAGGAAGGCTATTATGAAGGTAGTTGAAAGAAAAGTTGGAACTTCTTAAGCTTCAAGTTAGGCAAGAGCTTCATTAGGTAGCCATTCAGTTTAACATGAGAGCTAGGTAATTTCAATGTTTCAAAACATGTAAACTTTTTTCATTAAGCAGTTTAAGAACGAAAACTAAGTGCAGATTATAGGGGACCTAATTGAGGGTAGGTTTTATAGGTTAGAGGTAGAGTTCGCAAAGTTTCGAACCTATATTGGCTGGGTTAAGGACATATCTAACAAACTAGCAACCTTTTAAGATGTTCCCCTAGGTAAGGATGGGCAAAAAATTGTTCCTAGTCTAACTTCCCTAAATCAAACCAATTTTGACTATTTAGGTTATGTTAAATTAGTCAAACAAGCAAATTTAGGCTTAAAAATGGAGTAATTAGGTTGTTTTGGGCGAGCATGGGTTCTGGATTTTAGGCCCATCCAAACCGTTGCTTGCCTAAATCTATTGAGTTAATTTTTTTTAAAACCTAATAACTTAAACGATGTCATTTCAAATGGCTAAATACAATGTCATTTCAATTTTAGTATATAAGCCTTGTGTCCCAGTATCAAATGAAAATCTTGGCAATAGCCATAACAAACATAAGTCCTCATTCAATATTTCTTTCCTTTCCTTTGTCATTTGAAATTCTAGTAGAGGCATAAAAGCAGCATGGCAGTAGAGCTCAGATTGCTTTGCTTATTCCATTGTTCACACTTTGGTAGCCATTTGTTTTTAGCTTACTGGTTTATCAATCTCTTAAATCAAAGGATAGGAAAGGATGAAGACAAGTGCTAATGGCCAGGTAAGTAATCTCCTCTCTTTTGCTACTTTAGTGTCTTATTATTGTTCAAGTTTTTTGAATTTTTTTGTAATCAACTATGTTACCACTATTTACATATTGGTGTTCAAATTGTATTCAATAAAATTTGGGTTTTAGCTTTAGAAAGGTTGTCCACTGCCATGGTTATGATTTTTTATGTTTGTTATTTACACTTTGATAGCCATTTTTCTTTATCTTATTAGTTTATAATCTCTCAAATCAGATGAAGGAGAAGGACGAAGATAAATGCTAGTAGTTAAGTAGGTAATGTCTTCTACTTCTTTACTTTAGTTTTCCATTATTGTTCTATTCTTTTAAGTTTTTTGTAATTAATTATGTTACCATTATTTGCATATCAGGGATTGAAATTGTGAAAGTATGTGATAGTGCTTACTCTTCCCTAAGCCTATTTTCTGCCATATCTAAGGAGAGTTTATTCTTAGAGATTATCTTTATTCCTCTTGCATCCTTCAAGTAATAAAAGCTTTAGCTTTTTTGAACTTCCATAAAATACAATAACAAAAAAAGGTAAATTTAATTTATGGAAATGTACTTGGGATTAGCAATACATGAAAGTATGCAATAGTTCTGTATTCCAACTTATGCTTTAAATAATTCATGTTTTTAATGATAAGTTGAATTTCACTATAATTATTACCTTTGGTTTAGTTTTTGAAGTTAATTTTAAATGGCTAAGTTAATGTTAATTATAGTAAGTCCATTGCTTGTAAGATGCTAGTTAGATTTAAGTCTAATTCACTTTCTATTAATGTCATTTGCTTTTTAACCTAAAAGGAGTCACATTTTAATTAATATTGAGCCTTTATTTTCTTTACCTTTACACTTCTAGCATCTGGTTTCATCATTGCATTAGAGCTCATTCAGCTATGAGCAAGAGCTTTTCATCTGTTAGATAAATGATGGCTTTCTTATTTTAGAAATTTCAAGAGGTATGCCTATATCTTTTGATAGGGTTTTTTTCAACATATATCATTGCTTAGTCTCTCATCCTTGCATTAGTATAAATAAAAAAGAAAAGAGCACTTTGAATAAATTTTAAATATTTAAACATGCCCCCTTCATATAAGTAACAGGCATTTAAGCAAATAAATCTTTTAAAATAGCAATTGTTTATCAGTTTTGAGCAAAAACATCCAATCATATTTTATAAATACTATTTCTTTTTGTTTTAGAAATAGAATCATTTTGACCTATAAAAATGATTAAATTTAATTAAAAAATTTAACAAACAAATACTAAATTACTTTCTTATGTTCCTTTCTTGAACCAAATTTGTTTTGTGTTTTTATCAAATGAAAAATTTTTGTTTCATACAATTTTAACATTTGAATTTTTGACAAGATGAAGTTAATGGATTAGTTTCTAATTTTATCTGTGATGTCAAAGATAATAATATAGATATATCATTTATATTCTTTTTTCTAATTTTAATGACTTAGGTCGATAGTTATGTAATTAATTCTAATTTATTGTTAAAATTGTCAATGTTGAAAATGTTTATACAATTTGCAAATTTCCATTTTATTTATCTTATGATAGTTTCAGTGCCATATATGATAAGATATTGATCAACAACACTCTATATATGGTTGAACGATGAACATTTGTAATAATATGAACAATTGAAGGCAACAAATGTTCTTGGTATATATGATTCATAAAAAATTTGAAAAAATGTTGACAATTTAATGGATTATATATATTAATAGTTGAATTATATATTTTAGTCATAGAAAATTAAATATTTTTAGCAGACATTGATTAGTATTTTCTATAACAATAATTTTTTTAAATTATGAAGAAACTTAAATATTTTATGATGGCAACTAAACTACGGTGTTTTAATTTTTTATTATTTATATAGTTTTAAATTGTTATTTTTTTTGTTAATGATTATAATATTACACTTTGGACTTGGTTTGTTGCCTTATACTAATCAACTTTGCTAAAATCAATGTGCATTTCAATGTACATCTTTTAATAACTTTAATTTATGTTTGTAACTTTTGTTTGTTATTTTAATTTGATTGGGCTTTATTTGTCACTATCTTTGGAGTTTAGACTAGTATTGTAATGAGTTTTGGTTTAATTCCTAATATTAATTTCACTTTTCACTTTTATATTTTTGTTCTTTAGGGTGAGTTTCAATTTTTTTTCAATTGCCCATTTAGAAGTATTAAGGATCTCCCCTTCTAAGTTTTGAATTATGAATCCCTTGTTGCTTTTTTTTGCCACACTACACATGTATGGTTCTTATATTTATCTTATTTTAAAAAATTAAATTACATTATGAGTTCTTTTTTTAAAATAATTGATACTTTCACATTTAAAATAAATTAATATAAACAAATTTATTATTTTCACTATACTAAAATCTTAGAAACTTAAAATTTTATATATTTGGCATGTCCTTTTAATTATATAATAACATATAGTATTATTTTTAAAATTCTCTTTTAGATTTTAAGTTTAAATATATAGTAGTTTCTAAACTAATTCAAGAACCTTAAACTTCATCCAAAAAAAATTATATAAAAAAATTATTGATTGTTTGATATTTGTTGTCATTTTGAAAGGTTTAATTCCTAGCAAAATGGGCAAACCACCATATTGGGGGGAGTGAAAAAAAGTAATCTTGATAAACTGGCTATAAGGAATTGGTATCAAAATTTAAAATCTCAAGCTTCCAAAATAAGATTGGAAAATGACAATAGTAGCTCTTGCAGTATAAGCCAACAAAGTTCCAATTATACACACTCCCCGTGGGTGGCATTATTTATGTGATTTTATCTTAATTGTATAAATGCTAAGTTACATTAGAAATTTAATTCTATTTTCTTATTGGTTGTCCCCATGAGAATTTATTACAAATAAAATGAATTATATCTTTTTCACTCATGAAAATTATGGTTTTTTATTATAAAAATTAATCGGTCATGTATATGTGCTAAAATGATGTTTTATGATTTCATTTTATAAATTCAATGTAATTTAGTCTTATAACTAAATATAGAAAAATAAGAATTTATCAATGTAGGGGTTTGATATTACTTGTATATTAGTACTAATGAATGTTTTTAACTTAAGCAAATGTTAATTACTATTTCATCTTATCATTAATTGATAATATGATGCTATTGCTATTGGAAATGCAATTTAATCTTATAAATTCAATGTAATTTAATCTTATGACTAAATATAGAAAAATAAGAATCTATCAATGCAGAGGTTTAATATTATCCTTGTCAGATTTGTATATTAGTACTAACATATGTTTTTAGTTTAAGCAAACTTTAATTGGTATTCCATCTTATAATTAATTGATAGTATGATGTTGTTGTTGTTGAAAATTTCCTATATAATTGATAGCAAACTTTAAACAAAGGAAGTTGTATTATAAAAAATTACTAAAATGAGCATTTGTCCATTTATATATTTTATGTATTAGCTTACAAATTTAATGCTAATTCATTGATATTATTTCCTTTTATGTAATTGTTCTTTAGTTTTTTTATAATGGAGGCTGAAAAGAAAAAAGAACTTATGTTTCAAACTTAATCCACCCCAGAAATGCCTCAAGGCCTTTAACCAATATCAAAAGCTTAACCTCTAAGAAATCCCTGGCAGCATGTTGTTATATCCAATTCAAAAGTAACCAAATCAAAACCAATTCTAAGGCAAAAGGAAAGGAGATCCCTATAACCAAATTTATCTAAATGAAGTTGAAAAGGAAGCCTCTATTTAATGGAACTTGAAAAAAAACAATGGTATGGGATCATTTCACATAAGTACTTGAATCCGAATAAAAAGAGCCTATGGCTACTCATAATTATTATGGAAAAAGGTATTTCTATGATTGTAGTTCACATGAAACACCTAGTATGAATAAGCATCTTGAAGCATGTCTAAAGTTTCCTTATGCCTTGCCATTTGATCCTTCTCAATTTATGCTATCATTTAAACCTAAGAAAAATGATGAAGGAACTAACATGGTTACTACCTTTTAAGCACATGATAGGGAAACTTAAAGGAAAGCTTTAGCTATTTTTGTCATTATTGATGAACAATTATTTAAATTTATTGAGGGATAAGGATTTAAGCATCTGTATAGTAGACTAAAACATCAATTTCATGTTCCATATTGACATACTATGGCCAAAGATTATTGGAAAATGTATATCGATGAGAAAGGAAACTTAGAGTCATTTTTAAAATCCAATTGTTCTAAAGTATGTCTCATAATAGATTGTTAGATATTTGTCCAAAACTTGAATTATATGACACTAATAGAACACTTTATAGACAACATTTGAAATCTACAAAAGAGGATTTTAAACTTTCACCTCATTCTTAATCATGGAAGAGAAAAAATTAGGAAATAAGTAAAGAATCGCTTGAATGAATGGGGGATTAAGAATATGTTTACTATAATTATAGACGAAATGTCTTCAAATAATATTGTTGTTTCCTACTTAAAGATGAGGTTTAAAAATTCAAATGGATTGGTATTGGATAGTAGTCATATATATGTTCATTGCTATGCTTATATTTTTAATTTGGTTATCAATAAAGGTTTTAATAAGTTCTATTCTTCAATTGCTATAATTAGGAATGCAATTAGATTTGTTAGATCTTTTTCTTCTAGATTACTAAGTTTAAGTGTTGCATTAAATAAGCCAAGATTGAAAGTAGTAGCTTTGTTTATCTTGATGTCTTAACTAGAAAGACTCAATCTATTTGATACTA
Organism: Sindora glabra; assembly: GCA_020226215.1. NCBI lineage: Eukaryota > Viridiplantae > Streptophyta > Magnoliopsida > Fabales > Fabaceae > Sindora > Sindora glabra. The sequence continues at coordinate 19,315,843 of CM035236.1, forward strand.
AATTCTAAACTAAAATTTCAAGAGGCATTTGAGAGGTTAGAAAATGATGAATCAAGCTTTAGGGACTACTTTGATAAAAAAAACTAAAAACTCTATATTTGAAAGATTGAAAAAATGCCAAAGTGTTCAAGAACTTGAAAATTTTTTATAATGTAACTTTTGAATTGTTTGGTTCTTTGTTTATAACTTCAAATAATGCATTTCCTTAACTTGCATTGACTAGAAGTGAATTATTAAAATGAAGTTTAAGTGGTAATTATGTCTTGAATGGAACGACTATTCAAATAAAGAAGAAATATGACAAATATTAAGGGAATGTACAGAATATAAATGCTTTATTATTTATTACCAATATTTTAGACCCTAGGTGTAAGCTTGCTTACATTAAATGGTCCTTTCATGATATTTATGATCCTATAACTACCTATGACATGACCTTTAAAATGAAGTCAAATCTCCAATAGCCATATGAATGGTATTTTAAGGTTTATAGGAAAAGGAATGAATGTAATGTAGTTAGTTAAGCTTTATAAGACATTAGGCATTAGGTTCAAGAGAAGAAACATGCACATAAAGCTTATATTGTAGCTTTTAAATCACATTTGAAAGCTAATAATTCCTTTGAAGCCAAAAATGAGATTAAGAAACACTTGGAAAAAGCATTTGTTGATGGAGATGACATATTTAATGTTTTAAGTGGTGGAAGGAAAATGTATCAAGATTTTTTATTCTATCATTTATTGTTAGAAATGCACTCATTGTTCCTATTTTCACAATAGTTTCAAAATTAGCCTTTAGCACAGGGGAAAGAGTTTTAAATATGCTTAAAAGCTCATTATCTCCATATATTTGTGAGGCCTTAATTTATTGCTAAAACTAGATTAAGCTTACCTCATTTCTAACAGAAAATTGTGACTTTATTCAAGAGTTTAAAGATTATGAGAAGATTGAGAGAGGTAATTATATAAATATATGAATTACTATTATTTTCATATTTTTCAAAATCATGATAATTGCTTTTTATTTTTTATAGAGCTTGGGGATGTTACAAAACTACTTGTTGTTGTAAATTTATAATCACAACCATAAGATCATGGTCAACAACTAATGGTTGTTGGGTAGTTTGAAATTTTCTTTGCAGGTATTTATATTCTGGAAAAATTTTGCATTATGCAACTATATTGCATTATTTTTTAAGTATAATGCATAAAACTACATATTTATGTCATGCATAATTCTACTTAATAATTTCATGTTTGCTATTTTTGATCTAATGTCACTTTATCATGAATTTTACATTCTTATTTATCTTTTTATTGATCTAGTTGGTATATGTTTTTTTAGGCTTTTAAACTAGTAGTAGTGATAATGATAATTAGGAAATAGGATGGTATGAGGAATTAGATTGTTAGTGGGTTTTTTTTAGGGGGGATGTAAGTATTGGATGATGATGAAATGTATAATAAGTAAAATGGTGCATTGATTTGAAAATAAGCACCTTGATTATTTTTTGTAAGTAAGATGCTTTTTTTTGCAATTGTAAATAGGGTATGAAACAAGGTGCTTACATAGGAGCATAGGAGCACAATAGGAATAGAAAGGTTGTTCTTGGCCTTTTGCATAAACTATTGTTTGTTTTTATTCTTTAATATGTTAATGAGAATCTTATGAGAAACTTCTTTTTTTAGTTGTTAATAGCCAATTTGTTAGTTATTTTAATGTATTTTATATTGTATTTTGGATTGTTTAGTAGTCAACATATATTCTATCTTTTATCCTTAAAAAAAGCTTAATTTTGATTAAGGTTTACTACCTTAAAGTTGAAAAAAAAATATAAATTATAATCTAGCATGGCCTAATTTAAATCGGACAACCCAATCTAGCTTGAAAAAAAAAAAAAAACAAGCCCAATGAAATTTTGAATAGAAATAAGCTCAAAAGGTAGAGTTTGAGGCAAGTTGGAAAATTGTTTTAACCCAATCCATCCCAAGATCACCCTTACCCCTAAGTGATGATGGTCAAGTTTGAGTTCGAAGGTCCTTGTAAATCTTTGTTTATGATTTATGTTTTATTGCTTTTATTATATATATTGCTATATTAGTATGGAAGGTTATGTAAGTCATTTTCTAAATGATGGTTGTTGGTTGGCCTTTTTATTAGATAATTTATGTTTAGTTACTTAAAGTTTTAAGAATCTTTATGAGTCTTTATTATTTTAGAAATAATAATAACTCTTGAACTAATTTATGGTATAATAATTTATAAATTTATCTATTTCCAATTTGATATGATTTGGATATGTGATGCCCCTATAGAATTCCATGATAGGATTGCATTGAAGTGTGATATTGTAATGTTATAATGAGTTAAAGTCATTTTTGCTTAGATTAGCAGATGAAAATATGAGTTTGTGTTATGCCTTAAACAATTAGAACATGGTTACCATTTTTGGAATGATAACCATAAGCTAGATATTAACATATTACTACTTGTATCTAAAATTTTGACATTTAACTTGTATTGGAGACATAATTATCAAAAGAAACTTTTGGACAACAATAAGAGTATCATATAACCAAAAAATGACAATATTCATGAATTCTATTTTAGAAATGCATGTGGATTCTCACTATTCAACTTGTCCACATTATAAAAAATCACCAACTATGCAAGTGTTTACAAAGAACCTACCCTAACTCAGGAGAACGATGTTAAAGTAGATGGGTAGGTCACTAGAATAGGATCAATATTTAAAAACTTTAAACAAGTACAGAATGTATTGACTTACTGAGTAAGGCGACCAACTCACTTAATCATATACAAAACAAGAGAAAAAGAAATTTAAATATACAATTTCTAAAATCTATTAACAGAAATCAAATAATTAAGAGAAGAATCTCATGATATCATACTAATAGATTCTCATCCAATTTCATAAAGAAAGACAAATTCAAAATAATCTTGAATATGATTAATAAGGATTCTATCATTCTTGATAATTAAAAAGAGAATTGAATATCTTTTATTATTCACATAACATTTCAAACAAATATAAAATATGAACAATTTCAATTTAACATAGAGGAAACATTTCTAAACAATATAAGAAATATAAAGATCTTTTCCTATTCTCCCTCATAACCTCTTTAACTATTTACAATTCATTTATTTCATGATTCATTATAATCAAAGTATCTCTAGTCTCCCCTGTAACCCTCACCACTCCAATGTATATATATCAAATAATGTGCTTCCCACATTCATGCCTTTCTTTACATTTATCAACGGTCTCCTCAACTTTCAACATTCTATTTAAGGTACACATAAGAGAACTATCATCATAAAAGTAATGAATCTCCACATTCAATAAAATAATAGAAACAACAATAAAGTAGCAATCTAACATAATTCAATCTTAATTAGAAATAAGAAAATTTAATTCAAGAATTCAATGAGTAACTATAACCTAAAAGTCTAAGTAGCTTTAACTTATTCCATAAGTTTGCTGATGTCTATGTAGTAATCACAAAGTCTTATAACACTAACAAATATGCTATGTGGACATATATCTAACTAGATCAATCATAACACTTAATACTACTAAGACATTATGAACAACTATGGTTATGATATTTCTTTTTCAAACATTAAGGCTTTATAAGACAATTAAAATTCTTCTAGAACTAATTTTTTATCCATTATTTTATATGACATAAGAGGTTAATAGCTCACTCACCTCTAAGAAGAAACTTTAAAAAGCTTTTGATTTTCAATTTCAAAGAAAGAATGAGGATAGCAACTATTTCAAATGTAAACATCAATCTTCAAGTAATGCTCACTATCTACCAATTAAATTTTTTAAGTGGATGAGTTAGTGTTGTAAAATTTCATCTTGAATTGGTTAATAAAATTTTTATACAATCTTAAACTAAAGATATATAACCAAGCCCAATTCAAATTAGGAGGAAAAGCTTTCAAAGCCATACTTGAATAAATGACCCACGTAAGGCAACAACTTTACCTATTTTTGCAATTGAACATGTTGAAATTGGTTGAAATTTTTTTTTTGACTGCACCTTCAAGAGTTTATCATGAAATGAAGCAGTGGCAAAGTTTAGCTATTCACAGCGACAACGTTGATTTCTTCATTTACTGCTAAAAGAAAAGAGGGCATAAGCTCATGGTTGTTGGTGTATAGAGATGGCAATGGGTTATATTTAGGTAAACCTAACCCAAGCTTAATTAGATCTAGATCCATTAAGGATATGCTATTTTGGATCTATTAAAGATCCATATTCATTAAGGATCTAATAAGATTTGATTAAAAACTTCAAAATAGATCCATTTAGATCTACTAATACAAATATAATTTAAAAATTTTTAATAAAAAATAAAAATCTATTCTATTTTTTATAGGAATTATACTTAATAATTATAAATTATATTTATTTTCTCATTTATCTCTATTTTTGTTTTGACCCATCCTTACTATCCATATTAAATTTAGGATAAATATAAGTTGTATCATCCCTATTAATAATAATTACACTTAACAATTATTAATTATATTTATTTTTTTATTTATATTCATTCTTATTTTAACTAATTTATATTATCTGTAATTGCTTTATAGTAAATGTAAATTATATTAGGTTAACTCATAAATAATTATTTATCCATTTATATTATAATTATATATTTCTACATTATATAAACTAATATTATAAAATAAAATAAAATTATTTTAAAATATATTTATAATATAATGTAAATTTAAATATTTTTAATATTATTTATCTTAAATAAAATATCATAATATTTTTATATATGTGATAATATTAATTTTCATATAATAATAAATTAATAATAAAATATATTATTCAAATAAGTTTAATATAATACTTAAAGGAGTTTCGTGACTTATTAAAAATTTGTAAGAGATATACTTGTATATAGTATAAATTAATATTAACAGGTATCCAAAAAAGATTCAAAATCCATTAGATATTTAATAAGTAAATTCAAATCTAAGCTATTAAGTAGTAGGTCTAATTTGGATAAGATCCATTAGATAAATATTTATCAAGTTGGGTAAGATCTATTAGGTATAAGTATTTTTGCCATCACTACTAGTACATGAAGAAAATGAAGTTGTTGTTCACATAATTACCTAACTCCTCATTGTACATTTTGGCTTTGGAACTTTAGAAAGAAAAAAATGGTTTTGCTCCCCTTTGTCTTAAATATAACAAGAGAATTGTATGTTGCTGCCAAAATAACAACAAAGAAGATAGGTGGGCCTTATGTTTAGCGGAGTAGTATAATTAAGTCATATATTGAGTTAAACTAATGAGAAAACATAAAAAAGGAACTTGGACTACAAAACTGTTAAAATGACTTTTAAATTAATTAATATACAAAGAAAGTGTTTTAAATTCTAACATGTGATATAAGATATATAATATAGGATATATATAAGATGATATAAGGAGTTAAACGGAAACAAATTGTTTCATTTACTATTTAATAAATTATTTTATAACACACGTTTGATTTACATAATTCTATTTTTTATAAATAAATGCTAAAAAAATTAATACCCCTAAACTAATTCATTCAAATATTTTAATTAATTTATATTATGTGAAAATATAATATTATATCAAAACTTTGATAAAGGAGATATTTATGGAAAGATATAGAAGAATTTAGATAAAAAATTATGGGTATTAAAGTTTGTCATATTTGTAAGTGTTGAATTTATGAATATAAATGGAAGTATGATAGTTTCTATGCAATTTGGAGGAAAGAAACAAGTAACCGTACAACAATGTATGTGTAGTTGGATTTTCAGGTGTGAAGATCCAACTAACATTTTATGGGTTTTTACTAATTAGCAAAGAATGATAAGTGAACCTAAAAAGAGAATAGGTATAGCTTAAGATAAAGTAGATATTAGTTAAAATGGATGTTAAACGAACAATTTGTGGAAAGCTTAACCTTCCTAATAAAATAACCACCCATTGTGTATAGAATGATTGGCTATTGTACACTTGAATCTAATGAACTAGGGAATGCAAATTTAGAACTTTTAAGGAAACTCATATCTCAAATATGAGCACAGATTTAAGCAAACATCAATTAGGAATTTAAAACAATGAAATGAACTTGTGAGATGGCGAAAAGGTACCTTATTAATGAATGCAACATTTTTGTAATCTATCCTCCTAATAAGTAAGCATAACTAAGCGAGATAATTTAAATTGAACTAAGAAAATGAGAAAGGTTCAAGTTATTGTAGTTAGCTTAGGTTTTAACTTGTAAGAAAAAAAGAGCACCTAAAGCAAAAAAAGGATACACACAAAGTAAGAAACATTTATCATAAATCCTATCTTAAAGTGTGGTAAGCTACACCAACCTTATGAATTTGAGGATGAATTCTTTTAAATGAAGGAATTGTTACACCCCCTTATTAATTTAAAAATCTAATTAGAATAAAATGATTAATAATAGGTAGTAAGCATAGTAAACAAAAGAATTACAAAATCTAGGTAAATGGGAGAATGTGAATTAGTGTGAGAGAAAACTTGTAGGCTAAACATAATAATACCCTTGCTTTTATAAGCTTGAAATTAGCCTTGCCCTTCCTTAATTTTCCATCCACACTTGAGCCTTTTTCCTTTTCTCCCTATTCTTCATCTTCTTCATCTCTATTTTTCTTAGGAATTGAGTAAATCCATGACAATAGATAAGGAATGAAGCTAAAATTAACACATACTTAAGGTAAGAGTCCCTAAACCTTGTTAGTTTCGTGTTATTTCTTTCTTTAAATGAGTTGATGAAACTCATTTTGAGTTTGGAAGAAGAATGGAACCCTAATTTTGAATTATCTTGAAACTCTAAGTGATCAGGGTAGGAAAGTAATGGGTATAACCTTTCTTTAAGTAAGATAAGTGAATATTCTAACTTAAATCACCCATTTTGCAATAATATGAATATATGATAAATAATAGTTAAAGTTTGATGTTCCTAGAAATCTTGAGTAAATGGCAAAATGAGTATAATTTAATAATGGAAATGGGTTAAATTATGTTTGTACAATGAGTGTGGATGATATGATAAATTGGAAACAAGACATGAATGGATTTGGAGGGGATACAAGCCTTATGTACACTATTTTTCATGAAAGGAAATTTGCAAGAACCCAGTAGAATGAATGCCGATAGTGTTAAGCATTCTCCAAGATTCTAAATTAATAATGAATAGCTGGTTATAAAGGCTAGAATGGTTGCCCATTGCTACTTTGTTTTTAACATTAAATTGGTGGATTGATTTAAATGGCAAGGTAACATGATAAGGGCTAATTTAAATAACTTAAAAGTGATCTTGATTATATAAAACACATATAGGATAAGATATTATATGCTATGTAAAAGTATGAGTTCATTAATAGATAACTTAAGGTTGAGAAGTTGAAGTATTATACTTTAACTTATCTATTAGTTAAATCTTTATATTGATGTTTATGCAAGAGCATATGTTATGTGATTATGCACTGAGGTATAGTGTTGTTAGGATAATGTGATATAGGCATGGCTTATGCTGTGAGATGATGAATAAATATTATTGTGCAATAGGAATTATGAAATGTCATAGGGATAAAATCTGAATGTCAAACTATAAATTCCTTATTAAAATGAAGGTAGGGTATAAGGTTAGATTAGAAATTACAAGGTGAATATATGTGTTTTTGTTTATGATCGTAATATGTTATGTTGATGGACATGTTCCATCTTTTTCATTAATTCTCCCTAAAGTAATGTAATCATGTAGATAATGATATTGCATATAGTATTTCATGTTAGCTTATGGTGGTATCATTGAATATTTGTGATTTATATACGATGATGGTGTAAAACCCCTTTGAATAATGACTAAATTCTTGATGCTGACCATCAAGATTGGTTGATTTTAATACAAGTTTAAAGTTAATTGGAAATCTCCATATAATTAGTCAATGGAAATAGAATCTATGATTGATAAGGCATATCTTGAAATTAATTATTGTTTGTACCAGTATGTTTACTCACTAAGTCACATGACTTACTTCTTAATATGTTGCCCTTTTATAGGATATTTAATGCTTATACTTGCCATCACTCGGAGTTTAATATAGTAGGAGATAGATAATATAGCTTAGGTAGCAACTATTTTTAAGAAGTGGATGTATAAAAGGTTATGTTCACCTAGGCAATTAAAATGTATTTTTTTAGCTTATTATAAAGGAAGATGAATAGATGCCTTCCTCATATGTTATATTATATATATGTGTGCGTACATACATACACGCATCATCATTAGCCATTCTTTTTGTTTGTCAGCAAAAAATGTGTATAAGGATTAAAAAATTATAGATAAGAGATAATATTATTATTCAGGCTAGTGGTAATTGGGTAACGGGTTTTATGCTGGTTATGATCAAGTCCTAGTCGCAATAAGTTAATTAATTATTTGTTATTGTTTATAATTAAATGGTTGACTATAATTAATTTTTTCTTATAGGTTAGTTATGATTGATTGAAGCTATTAGTAATTAGATTTTAGTGATTTGACACTAAGTGAATTATTAGTTGCTTAAGAAAAATTAAGAACGAAGTTAGTAATATTCACTTGGAAAAATATTAGATTCATCTTAACCTTATTTTAAATATTTATAGCTATTATTAATTAGGTCTAAGCACTTGTTCTAGATTGATATTAATAAAAGGAGATTAATTAGGTATTCGTTCTAATTAACTAGCTTTAAAACCTCAATTACTGCATGCTTTGAAATAATTTTTTAATTAAATAATCGAATCAATAGTAAAATCTATTACATAGTAATGATATATTTGAAAATTGAAGTGTCATATCCTTTAGATTGGACTTTTATATTTTGATTTGTCTATTTTTAATTCTGCTTTTCTTTGTTTTATTTAAATTTCAATTCATACTCTTATATTTTTATATTTTGTCTCCATAAATTGACTTATATTCCCTTAAGCTTAATCTAAACTCACTCTAAGTGCATGTTAGAGTAGTTTAAAAATAATTTTTTTGTATGAAATGATGTGCATTAGACTTTATGCAAGAAATGCAAATACCTAGCCCACTTATCTTGAAACTCATTGAATTGCCATAAAAATGCTTGATGTGGATCCATCTTTAATTAGGCTTGCTTTAACATGCATTGGCAAATCTAAGTTATACATTATGGGAGCAATTGCCCCCATAAAAACGGCATATTAATATATTGATTTTGATTATTTCCATATAAGTTTATATAATATTGTTCCCATAAATTATTTAATTAGTTAAAAGAGGAAAATTTTATTAGTTTATTACACATTAAAATGTATAAATGAGTAAATAAAAATAAAAATAATATTTCATTTTCATTTAAATATTTAATTATTTTATAGTAATTTCAAAATATATATTTAAATTCTAAGTCCTAAACTCTGAACTCTAAATATATATATTGCCCTCATAAATCAAAATTTCTAGATTTGCCATCGTTAACACACGAATGTGAAATATATAATATGCTCACATTGAAAGGTGAATGTGTTACTAGTTATTTCCTTATGATGTGATGATATGTTACAAGTTCCTAATGTTCATAACATTTGTATTTTAATCAAAGAAACTTATATGAAATATTTATAGGTACTAGATTTTGTTTTAAAGGTTTTATATGAGTAATATAACAATAAACGGCTCTTGGAATTGATTTGGGAATTTATTCAAGGTACTCTAGTAAGTTTCTAACCTTGTGTGATGTATTGTGCTATGGAATACATTAGTTTTGCCAAATGGTAATTTATTATGCAATGTATTATGTCAATTTTGTATCTTAAAGGTAACATATTGCATAATGGATCACACCATTTTTGCTTGAACGTAATTGATTGCCTTAAGAACTTCTATAGGATTTTTGCAAAAAACATTTTTCATTCACCACATTTTAGCCTTAAATCTCAGTCATAACATGAAATCTTACAAAACAACTACTGCAATTCATGATAAAAACATCATAGTTGCAAGATTCATTATAAAAATCTATCATTCAAACCTTATAACCCAAAATCATTTTCAAACTCCTTAAAAATGCATATATGCCAAATATTGGTAATATAATGAAATTAAACAAAAATTTAAGTAGAATGATACTCATAACTTTGGTATAAAGGAATTTTAAAGACTAATTTAGTATTTAAATATATATAAAAAAATAAAGATCTTTCGTTATGGCACAAATTTAGCCAAGTTTTTTTAACTTAAATCCTTTTCAAGAAAAATCAAATTAAATCTTCATGAGAAAGAAAGAAGAATGAAAATTCAACTATGAAATTTCTAAAAGATTGAGAATGTTAAAAATTCATACATTGATGAGTAGAAGGAGAGTGGAAGAGCTCTTAGTGCAAGGGACAAAAGTAAGGAATAGGAGGGAGGAGAGGAAGTTTAAGGGAAAGGAGGAGTGAGAGCCCATGAAGGCAAAATAAGGATGAAGATTTTTATGATTCTTTTAATTTCCCTCTTACCCCTTCATTTAATTCTCTTTTCTTATGAAATTATAAACTAGTGCCAAGGAAAATATTGATATATAATATATTATCCGCTAAATCAAGAAATTGTCTATAAATAATTTAATTAATTTCAATAGGTTCTCCAAAAATTAAAACTTTGCCCACATTGGATCACAAAGACTCATACCAGTCTTGTTTACCGTTTAGTGAAAACTTTTATAATTAGAAGTCATTTAAGCCATCTTCTTCCCTTTTTAAGTTATTTACAAATTGTTTTAGCAATTCAAAATTTTTAGTAATTAATTCAAGCATCCCCAATTTTATAGTTAAAAAAATGCTATTCTTTCTTGTTAATCCTTTTAACGTATAATTAATCATTATAATGCTAATCTTAAAAAAAAGTAGTAAACTTTTTTTGTATTATAAAATTTTTTATAAGTCTTTCTTAACATAAAAATTATTGAAATTTAAAATATTTCATTCAAAAATAAAAAATATATAATATAATGTAATATAAATGAATTTATAGTAATAATAATATTAATAACAATGATAGTGGTAGTGGACTTAACAATGGTGCTGTGTTGATATTAATAATAGTAAGGACAAATCATATTCACTTTCTTTGAGATTTAATCCTAGTTACACTTACACTTTTTTGTGTTTTTAAAAATATACTCTGGCTTCTATTATGTATCATGGGAGACGTGTGTGTGTGTAATATAGAAGAAGAGAGATTAGTGTTTATTTTTCAAAATGAGGGAGGTGTAAGTGTAATTATATTAAACTTCAAGAGAAGTAAGTGCAATTTACTTTGCTAATACTTGAAAGTTCTACTCTCACAAATTTACTTGATCATATTAATTAATTAGTACACATAAATTCATCTGAAACTTCTACTTTTACAAATCATGTGCACATTGCTTATCATGCTATAAAAAATTGACATATTAACTATATTCCAATTTTTTAAATTAACTATTTTTCTCCCTTTCAATATTGATTCTCTAGTAACTGGCATAAAAAACTTTCAAGTGTTATAATGTTAATCGGTTCTTTATTTGAATAGATGTACTAAGTTACTCATATTTTTAAAAATATCATTGTGCCACTTTATATATCAATTTTCATTTTAATCAACAATTAGTTAGCATCATAACATATTTTTATAGTAGTGTATAATATTTTATCCTATCTATATTATAATATTTAATTGTCCTTATATTATACTATACAATATGTCAAATAAGGCTTAATTATTATATCATTAATTATCTTAAGAATTTAAATATTTATATTATATAACTAGAAAAATAAATTGATAATAAAATATTTTTAAATATCTAATTAAATTAATAAGAGTATAAAAACTAAAATGAAGGCTTCTAACTTGTAGAGCAAGCCAATCATTCATTACAACAATTAGCACAAAAGAAATAGGCTTCTTTTTTTTATAATAATAAAAAAAAACCAATAGCTTTTTTGTATCAGTGGAACGAGGGGGCAAACGGCCCTCCAACAGAAAACGGATCTTAGTTGGGCTCATTTGACAAAAAAAATATTTACAATGACAATAGAAATTAGATTGAAATAATACTTTTATTAACTTCATAAATGGTATAAGATGGTAAGTCCAGTTGCTCAGAGTTTAACACCCCTGAATTTGTAAAGATAACGTTGAAGGCACGCATATAATCGAAGTGGTCGTTGTTGTACTAATCAACATGTCCTCAAATAAACGTGTAAGAAGGATGCACACATTTTAAAATGACTATGAATGAATTATCAAACATGTCTACAATACTTCCATAATGTGTTAAATAAGTTGATCACTTCATCGAATGCGAAAAAGGGGAAAGAAAAAAAAAAAAAAAAAAGATATAGAGTCCAACATTACCTAATGCAATGAAAGACCCACCCATGGAATGATTGGCTGCGATTGAATACTTGGTCTTATCTTAGATGTTTCTAAAATTAGAGATAACACCGAAACAACATTTTGTTTTGTGGTAAAAAATTCAGTGAGCAAGACTGCAACGGTGACTCCTAAGCCACTTACCATTGATGCAAAACTGCCCAACAATCTCAATCTTACTCTCAAACACTGACGTTAAATTTAGCAACCGTCCGCAAATTAAGTAATCTAAATCCATAAGCTTACTCAAATAAACCTAAAATATGCTAATTAGGAACAGAAAGATTCATAAATTTGATATGGACCTCCATTTCAGAATTTAGAACCAGTTAAATCATTTGGTCAATCAGTCAATGTAGCCTCTAACACTTTTTTCTAAAACCAAATTTAGAAATTGATGGCCAAGCTATGTTCACGTATCAGAAATTCATGCTAAGAAGATAAAAAAAGAAAAACCAGCTCATCCATCTTCATCCTCATCTTCTAGTTCATTCTTTACAAAATAATATGATATATATATGTGAAATCATTCTAGTTCTTCTTCAACCCGAAGCCTTCCTCCTTTAAACAAAACCTAACCCTTTTCTGGCTCCGAACTCATGCGGCTTCTGGTTTCGGGTCTCTTGGGATTCACGTAATAAATCATGAGTCTTAGTTGCCTTTCCTGCCAGCTTCGAAGGACAAGTTCCGACAGGGAATATGGACCAGAAAAGCCTCCTAGGAGCTTCTTCAGTATAAAGTTTGAGAGAAACTGGTCAGCGAGGATGTCTCCGCATGAACCCGACACTTTGACGAAAACCATGAAACAGCACCGCCGCACTGTAAGCGAAGGAGCTGTTTTGTTACCGGGCAGCATAGAACCCAGATTGTTGCGGAGTTCTGGAATGAGAAGGGATTGGAGTTTTGAGGATATCGAAGTATCATCGGATTTGTCAGAAAAGAAAGAGAAGAAAGTTAGATTCTTGTGAGACGATTTAGCATTGCTATACACTCAGAAGAAAGAATTTACTTTTCCCATCATTCTTCTTCCGATCTTCGGTTCTTCTTTACTTTTATTTTTCCAGTACTCTGCAAATTTTTTCGTTATATATTGTATGCGTTGGTTCCTTGGAGATTGGAGATTGCTGATCAATCAGGTTGCTGAAGCTTGGATGTAAATTATGTATGATAGGTGGGGTTGAAAAGGAAGATGTGAAAAAGAGGAGGGTGGTCTGGGTGTGTGCATTATAAGAACCACATAAACATGGTCAAAGGTGTACTTCTCTTCATCATTGTAATATATATATATATATTATTTATGTACCCTTTGCAATTTATATTTTGATTGTAGCTTTGATTTGTGGCTCTCATGCCATTTGATCATCAAGCTTGTGTTCTATTTGCGTTTATGGACAATTATGGCATTAAACATCTGAAGAGCCAATGAACCTGATAACGGCACTGATGCAGAAGTGGAATGTCCTGCTTTATAGATATTTGGTTCGACCGGCAAAGACGAGAGATCATTCTTAGATATCTGTCATAAGGAATACAATGTAGCCGAAGGGTTCTTTCTATATTTGTTCACCGGCTTCTTAGGTTGAGAAAAATTCACCCTAATATCAAAGCTTTGCAGGAAATCGTTTGGCTATTACTTGGAATATTGTAGATGCGGTCCTAACAATAAGCCTAGATAACTCGACAACAGATGCCGTGGTCAAAATGGATAGTATTCTCCTCCGATATTGAGTAACTTTTAATCAATTTAGAAATCATTTATAATGCAAATATCACACGTTGACAAATTAGAGATTCAACAATTAGAAGAATGATCCATTCTTTATTAGAATCTTCCCCTTATTCAAACTTGAGGAACGTAGTTCAAATATTTGAGAAAATGTTGACTGCAGAATTTCTTATAATGCATAGGAAATTTAAGTTTTTTATTTAACTGATTCATTTTTAAGACTTCCAAGTGAAGGAGAATGGAGTAGAATTAGAAAGAAGGGAATGTTATATCATTATTTGGTAGTTGTGATAAAAAAGCAAAAGAAATTGAATGTTTATATATAACTCTTCAGAGTTCTTTAATATCTTTCACTGTTCATTATTTCATTTTCCTCCAATTTTGAAAATTTTGGATAATTTTCTAAACATCTAAAAAAAGGAAAGGAAAAAACCACTTATCCTCCTCTCTTCCTTCCCTTCCATCTTCTCCCACCCTCTCCCGACCACTTCTACCTAACCCCTAAACATTGATGCCCCAGGAGCTTGTAACTTTACAAAGTTATCCTTTGTTATTATTTTCCATACACATTGACCGCGGGAATCACCCCTGCCCCCTCCTCAAAGAGAAAAGGCCAGAAAATCGGGTGCAATTATAGAATTAATAACCACAAATGTATACTTGGTTTCTTGCAGTAAAGCAAAATAGAAATCTTCAATAGAATTAGGTCACTCAACTTGGGCTATTGACGGAAGCTTACATACAAAGACCAGATGTAGTGATTTGCAGCGCAGTCACTAAATCTGAATTGCATTCAATAAGAAGTATACAACATTCCGTCCTTTACTCAATACTAGCACTGACCGACCAATTTCCTAACCAGAGCAGGACTTTGTCATAGAGATTGTCTTCCAACCAGAGTAGAACTTGCTATGGGGACTGTCTTCTGAATCCTGAAATAGTTCCGGCTATAAGTCAAGCATCTCAGATTGGAAACTCAGCTGGGATTGTTCTTTGATCTCCTTCTACACCTCTGAAATGTAAAGGGTTGAAGACTTGCATAGAAAGCAAGAACGGTAATGCTCTTCCATGAACGACGACAACGTGGCTAGGAAAACAATCACTCCTCCATCTGCCAATTTATCAGTCGCTAGTGATCCAGAATTATTTACATTATACAATCCTAGTATACAACAATTAAAAACAAAGGGAAAAAATACACTAGTTTTTCTTTCTCCGAGCTTCTGCTTTCCAATCTCTTCCACTCTGCACAATTCTAGGTGTTTCGCTATTAACAACACTGGGACAGGATTCATACTGGTTTTTCCTCTCTAATGTTGGTTCAGCATTATTCACAGAGACGAAGCATGCTGCCTCAGATTTACCAGGCAGTGTCGGAAGAGGACCAACAGATCCATTAAGTGTTGTCACTTCTTGATGCTTGCGAGCATGAACCTGTCTTGCATCCTTTTTCCAATCTCGTTTACAATATATACGGGCCACAAAATTGTGATGATTCACATTTGGTTGAGGTTGCCTCTCAAGTTTTGGCTCTGCTTCTATTAATAGTGTCTCTCTCACGACAGAAGACTTCTTGCTTTCTGCTTCTAGACGCTTACGGGCCCTGTATCTACGTTGTCGTTCTCGATTCTTTAGCCTTCGAGTCATAATGTCATTACGTCCTCTAGTGCGTGCTCGTTGATCAACAGACTTCATCATGGGATTATCTTGTGTTCCACTAGAACTCACAGTTTGCTTATTTTCCATATTTAAAATAGGATGAGCATCTGGAGTATTCAAATGAACTAATGATGTCATATTTTAAAAAGAGTATAATAGCTTTTCAGTCAATATACTAATCCCTTAATAACTTCTTCAACATCCATTTGTTCCCCATTATAACTAAGGAAGTTGTAGCCAGATAAATGAGCATAGCACATCATTTGGGAGAAGCCACTTCTCTCATAACATACCCCTTCTCCCAAAAGAAATACAGAGATCAACTGGACTCAAGCCAAATAAATATAGAAAAACAATTTGCTTCATGAGAAAGAGAATGGATTTATAAGTGCTGAAGCAAATGTCAATGAGATAGGAAACTAAGAATAAAGCAAACATATATCAAGTTAGAAACAAACAAAGCATACAATAGAAAATAAAATCTTCCTATTTTTAATTTTCTATTAATTCCCAAAATATCATACTATATTGCCTTGGGCTTGTAGGAACTTGACCATTAATTTGGTGTCATAAGCTCTTGCTGCATCCGTATTTTGTGTTCATTTTATAAAGATAAGCGAATGTAACAATGGAAGTTGAAGAATAATGCATGCAGATGCTTCCCCAAATGGAATGATAATTAATTCCTGACAACAAAAGAGTTCGGAGACAAGGAAATGGAGTTTGGTTAATTTCTCCTAAAATTTAAGATATCTATCACAACCTTTTTGCACAAAATAAGGGAACTACGACTTGGATTACCACAATTACTAACTCTCTTTACAACTTGTGCACATAGCATAATTTGTATCAAACCGATCCTTCTTATTTGGAAAAATATTAAGAAAAATGAGGACAGTTTAAGAACTGCACACATGATACAATCTAAATCAAACTAGGCCCACCAAAATTCGATCGACATTGTGCCATGTGTGCGCAGTTGTCAAGAGAGCTGTGCATGGTACCAATGCACTTGACAAAAAAAAAAGAAAAGAATAACCTATACCCAGACTATACCCGATCCCAGTTCAACAGACTTCTCACATTAACAGAACATCCGCTACGAAATTGCTCAGCAGTCAGCAATCCTAAAAGTCCTAATCCAAAATTTTTTCCAAAGCAACATCCAATGTCTGGGCACTAGTAGCTAAGTACCAATAGCGGTTATTCTCCCACCAAATTCTTACTTGACAATGACAACAACCAGGATCAAATAGACAAAGAACCGGAGGAGATTTCCAATGACAAGAGACGATTACTGAAAATGCACATGGATATAGGGTTCTGCAGACATAAAGTTTGGAAATTGGCAATGAAATCATTACTGTTAAGAATATGGGTAAAAAAAACCCAAACAAAGCTACCAGAAAATCCATCGGAACAGAAAGCTAGTGCAAATGTAAGTGGAATTTAACCAAAAACAGAAACAAGAAGAAAATGCGAACAGAAGATAATTGTATTACCCCTTGAGAGCAGATCCGTGGTTTTGGTCGTCCTTCGGATTCCTAAGGACACGGGGAGAAAAACAAACGAAGTATGTGTTTGTGTGTCGTGCGAAGTGAGAAGTATAACAGCAACGAAGCCAAGTTTTTCCCCTGCGTTTGTAGGGTTACGTGTTCTAGGCTGGTTAAAAGGGCAAAGCAGAGCACGTCAAGGAGCCTCAGCACCGAATTATATTAAATTGCTGGAGAGGGTGGAAGCGTCGGGGTGGTGGCGCAGTTGGCTAGCGCGTAGGTCTCATAGCGTCTGAGTGATCCTGAGGTCGAGAGTTCGAGCCTTTCTCACCCCAGTCCTTTTTGAGAGCAAGTTCTCTCATTTTATTTATATAAAGAGGAAAAAACATGGAAGAGTATAATTTTTCTATAAAAATTACAAAATAAGTGTCATTATGAATTATTTTAATATGTACCCAGTAGGGGAATTGGATTGAGTTAATTATGTGTGGCTTCTAATTCATAGAAATTTGGCAATTTTTTTCTCATTAGGTTCATATTTATTTTCCTTTAAAATGTTTTAATTCTGTTAGGTTCTTTTGTAACGGAAAAAAATTCCCTTTACATTCCTTGACTTTTTTTTCCTTTTAAGCTTGAATATTTAAAAGTTTTGAGGCATGACATTATTTTCACTGTAAATACAGGACAAAACGTAATGAAAAAGAAATTTCCTGAGGAAAAAGCCAAGCGTTCATATAATTTGAATGCCACTTTAACAGTGTGTTTGGTTGGGGTGAAAAGGAAGGAGAAAAGAAAATTAGGGTAGAAAAGTGAGGAGAAATGGTAGTTTTCTCCTGTTTGGATGCTGGAGAAAATGGGGTAGAAGAGAAAATGAAAAATATACAGTATTGCGGGTCCCATGCATTTTTTTTCACCTCAGCAACGGAGAGAAATGAGAAGAAAACTTGCTTGAGTTGAAGACAGAAGTGCTGTTGCGTGGGGGAGCAACAGACCGAGCCGCTGCTGTCTTTGTTCCAGCTGCGGGAGGTCGAAAAAGCATTGCATTTTCGTCGACGACGCCATTGAAGGTGAGCTGCTGTCTGCTGTTGTTTGCCTGTCGCCGTCTGCTGTTTGTTCTCAGTGTGTGCTCATCGCCGCATCCCTGCTAGATCAACGTGCACACGTTCTGTGACTCCGAATTGGGTTCTCCATGTTCGTCATCGCCAGGTGCGACGTCGACGTCGCAGAAGGTAGTAATGGGTGGCCTCTCGTGCCTGTTCTGTTCGCAGACGGCGAAGCATTCTCCTTTGTCGAGCTTTTCCTGCGCCGAAGAAGAATTGGGTTCGTTGTGGCATGATAGAGAGGACGAATTGAAGGAACTGGGCGGCTCTTTTTCTTATTCACCCAGCAAATTTTTTGGATCCTATTGGAAGAGTAAAAAGTGATGAAAAAATATATTAACTTGGAAGTATAATTAATTATTTATTTTAAGTTTAATTAATAAATTATTTTAATTAAATTTATTTTATTTATAAATAATTTAATTTTTAAATTTAAATATTATTTTGATATAATAAATATTTTTGTATTAATTTTATATCTTTATATTATCCATTTTTTTTCTTTTATTTTTTTCTCTATCCAAACACACTAATTTCTCCTGTATTTTCTTTTCTCTTCTGTTTTCTCTTACAACTAAACAATCCTGAAGAAAATAACTTCTCCTCTATTTTCTTTCTCCTCCATTTTCTTTTCTCCTCTTTTCTCTTACAACCAAACAAAGCCTAATAGAAAGTGGGAGGTCCGTGCAGGGCTCAATTTTCTTTATAGGGGATAAAAAATATCAACTCCTTTGAATGTTTGAATAGTATTAGGCTTGTTTTATAATTAGCTGATTATGGCTCAATTTCGTATCGATGATAAGTTAATTGAAATGTATCATAAAATTAATTGTTAAATTAATTAAAATTATAATATAATATATTAATAGAAATAAATATATAATTAAAATAATTCATATTTATTTAAAAATTAAATTATATTAATATAATTAAGAAGTTTAAAGTAAAAATATAATATTTAATATTTAATTAATTATATTTTATAAATTTATATATTTATTTATTTACATAATTTTTTTATTATTTATTATAAAATTATAATTACTTAAAATATTGTTAATTATATTTTATGATATTATTTATTTATATATATATTTTTGTATATTTATAATTTAAAATTAGGATATAATTATTTTAAAATTAAATTAAAATAAATTTCATGAGAAAAAAGCTAAATGTTCATATAATTTGAATGCCATTTTACCGCACTCTAATAGAAAGTGGGGTGTAGGGTTGAATTTTCTTTATAAGGGATAAAAAATATAATTTTATTTCTACGTTAATAAGTTAATTGATAACTGATAAGTTAATTGATAGTTAATAGCTTATAATTTATAATCTAGTTGAAGTGTATCGTAAAATTAACTGTTGAATTAGTTAAAATTGTAAAATAATATGAAAGAATATATTAATAGAAATAAATATATAATTAAAATAATTCATATATTACTTAAAAATTAAATTATATTAATATAATTAAGAAGTTTAAAAAAATATATATAATGTTTAATATTTAATTAATTATATTTTATAAATTTATATATTTATTTACATACATAATTTTTATTTTATTATTTATTATAAAATTATAATTACTTAAAGTATAATAATTATATTTTATGATATTATTTATTTACACATATATTTTTATATATTTATAATTTAAAATTAAATAATTTTAAAATTAATTTAATTATATTTTATAAAAAAATATTTAAATTTATATTATTAAGAATAATTATCGATTTAGAAAGAATTTGAAGATGTAATAGTTTATAAGTTATAAGCAACTTTAAATAGATTATTGAATTAGAATTTTTTTTATAAGCTAGTGTGATAAATACTTTTAGAGGTTAACTTATAACTTATTAATTAGGTCAATAAGTTATAAAATAGTTTATTTATTGCATGAGACGAGCCTATATCGATAGTTAACTAATAATTTATTATTCTAATTTATTTAATTAATTAATAGTACTATTTATATAAAGGTATTTGATAAATTTGCTATTTGTTATTAATTATTTATATAAGTATATTTTATATTTTATAATTTACTTTAAATTTTTTACTTGAATAATATTTTATATTTTAAAATATTATTTATCAAATCAAATTCTCTTTTAAATATAAGTCAAAATACAAATAATAAATAACATTGAAATAATATTAATTTTTTATTCTTATACTACTAGTAAGCTACATATAACATTATTTTATAATTCAATAATTTTGATTAGTTATTTTAAAATTGAAAATTATAGTTATTTATTTATATATTTATATATAAAGATAAATTTTATAATTAAAAATGATATGAAATATGAAAATTTTATAAATAAAATTTATAATAAATTTATTTATATATAAATTTTAGTATGATTGTCTCCATCTTGATAAGGAAGAAAAAGTATTGATGAAATAAATCATATGAATAGTAAGCCTATCGTATGTGTTAAGCTAAGAAATTTATTAATTTTCATCATCATCATTATACTAATAATATTATTATTTAATATTAAAAAGATCAACATATGTTATTATAGGAAATGGAAAAGTGGTAAATAATAAAAAGGAAATTTTTTTATTAAATATGGATAAAAATATTTTTTTGTGCATAAATGAGAATCTGCTATTTCAAAATACTATACTTCCCGATATTTTTTTAAATTGAGGAATTAAGAGTGAATTTGCTTATTCAAAAATTCATTTAGCAATACCTAGTCAACAAAGTATTTATTTTAAAATTTTTCAAACTTAACCATTTCATTATCTCTATTACATTATTATTATTATTATTATTATTATTATTATTATTATTATTATTATTATTATTATTAAAAAGGTTGAACTTCAACCTTCTTAAATTCACAAGATAAGATGAGGAAATACAGAAGAAACACCTAGGAAGTTTATTTATTATTTATTTCAAATAAGTATTTCTGAATTCAAATTGCTTGAGTAGACATAATTTCAATGTATATGTAAATAAATTATAATATTCCAAACCAGTGACAAAGATAATAATTTTGATTAATTAACAAATTAATTACTTTTTGAAAATACATAAATTTAGTTGTGTATTATTTGCCAAATGATAAATTGATAATGTAAGATTACCATTTTGATAGTGCATTGCTAAAAAAGATAACCTGACAGTAACATGACTAGTAAAATATATGTTATGACAAATGTCAAATGAAAATTCATCCAACTTGATTTGATTTCAAAAGTCAAATGTTCTAGATGAAACATGATCCGCCCGTGGTTTCAATTCGAGATTTATTTAAAATTCAAACAACCTCTTGGACATATTTTCATTTCTATATTAAAATACATTCTAGCTTTTAAATCATTCCGGATCTGGAGGGTTCCTGAGACCGCCCCGACAATTTTGTTAGAACCACATAAAATCCAATTGAATTCCCCCATTTCTGGACCAAACATGTTTATTTAATTTAATACATTTCCATGCTGACCCAATTGGATAATATTTCATTCTAAATAATCATGATCACGATGAAAATGGGAAAGTTCGAAACTTTTTTCAGACGAAAAAAAGGAAAAAAGAAAGAAACTTTTTTTCTTTTGGACTCGGTCAAAAAACAGAACAAAAAAACCTTGGACTTGGTCTAACATGTAATAGAGCTTTGGGCTGCTACTGCATTTGGACTGCTGGACTTAGAAGAGAAACGCCATTTTTTGGGCAAGCCGTCTCTAACACGCTGACACGGTGCAGAGAATATGAATGCAGAAGCTCTTACCAGCGAAAGCTAGAAGCAAAAGCGGCGTTGATTCCGTTAACTTTGACTTGGCAAGTTGCCATATTGCTCTCTAGCGGCCTGTTTGGCTTGGACGGATTAGCGAAGGTTGGTCGTCACTTTTGCTTCCATAGTCATACACCGCCAACAGCATGGACCCCAATATCATCTCTCCACCTAAAAAGCCTATGATTCATTCATTTCCTCTATTGACCGTACCTTAGTGTCTTCTCCGCCTTAGGGTTTTCTGTGCTTCTCCTTCTTCTTTCTCTTTCGTTATTCTTAGGGTACAGACACAGAGAAGATCCTAAAGGTGCACTTTTGTTTAGTCCCTTTAGTCAAGGCGCAATTTTAATTGATCCGTCTTTGTGTTACAGTTTGTTTTCCTTGCGTCTTTTTGAGGCCAGAGGAAAAAGAAAGAATCTGCCATCTGGGGACTTTGGTCTAACCTTTTCGGGTTGGTTACCGTTAATTTTGGATAGAAAGTTTGCTTTTTTATTTGGCTCGTTTTGGATATTTTGTTATTTTCGTCATCTGGATTTTGCTTTCCTTAGAAGGATCTGCTGGGAGGTTCAGAGTTCTGATCCTGTTTGGGATTTTGCTTATTTCTGGAGCTGATTCAATCTGGGTACTTTTGGATTTGGCGAGTCTCGGAAAGGGGTATGTTTTCTGCTTCTTACCTTGGGTCTAGGGTTAATTTTGGTGCAGTTGCTGGGATTGAGCTGTGTGTAGCTGTGGTAATGAAACATGGTCTTATTGAAACTAAAATCAGGAAATATGGTTGTTAATTGGAAGTTTTCAGTTTGTCTAACTTCAGGATGCATAGCTTACAACTAACGTTTGTTTTGTTGGAGTAAGTATATTTGAATTTGAAGCTATAAGGTTCCCTACGTTGGGTTGAAAATTTGGCGGTGGGAGAGATTTGGGATTGAAGTTCTGAGCATACTTGTGAAGTTTATGAATTGGTTTGACTCGGTGGAAAAGAAAAACAAGTGGTATAGCCTCATTGAAGAAGTGTGGATATAGTTCTTTGTACCGATGGATAACTCCAAAAACAAGCATAATGATAATCTGGGTGTGAATAAGTTGGGAAAAAATATAAGGAAAAGCCCTTTACACCAGCCCAATTTTGGTAATAATGCTGCAAGGCAACAGCCTCAGCCTCAGGTCTACAATATAAGCAAGAATGACTTCCGGGATATTGTTCAGCAGCTTACAGGTTCACCCTCTCAGGATCCTCCTCCGAGACCTCCAAACAATCCACCAAAACCTCAGAGCATGCGATTGCAGAAAATTAGGCCTCCCCCATTAACACCTATGAACCGACCCCACATGCGCCCGCCAATGCCAGTCCCTGCAGCCCCTCCCCCTGTTCCTTATAATAATAGCATACCTAGACCTGTCCAGTTTGGTCAACCTTCACCCCCTCCTATGCAACCATTAACACCAGGGGACATGATATGGGCTAATACAGCTGAGTCACCGATATCAGCTTACATGCGTTACCTTCAAAATTCAATAATGGATCCTGGGCCAAGGGGTAACCAAGCTCCCCCTCAGCCACCACCACAGCCTCAAGCACAAGTACCGGGCAATGTTCAACCACATCCACAGTCATCTGCTTTACTTCCTAATCCTCCCATGCCGCCTATGCTCCCTTCTCCTAGATTAAATGGACCTATGCCATCCATGAATCCTAATAACCCACCGCCGCCAGTGCCTAATCATAATTTTCCTTCTCCACAAGCAAATGGTCCTCCTCCACTCTTACCTTCTCCAACCTCTCAATTCCTTTTACCTTCCCCATCAGGCTACTTGAATTTGCTCTCCCCACGGTCTCCTTATCCTCTGCTTTCACCTGGGGTTCAGTTTCCACCTCCTCTCACACCCAATTTTCCATTCTCACCCATGGCACAATCAGGGATTTTAGGGCCTGGGCCTCCACCTCCCCCATCCCCAGGCCTTGTGTTTCCGTGGTCTCCTTCTGGCTTTTTCCCCATTTCAAGTCCTAGGTGGAGAGATCAATAGCCTTCTCATGGGCATTTTGAGCTGCATGCTTCACCGGTTGTGCTTTCTTCTAACTGGACTGATCATAGTTCTCGCAAGAGCTTTGTCGGTTGAAAATGTATCGTAGAATCTTGTTATAAGAGGTCCTTTTGGTTGTTTTTAGTATCAGTCTCCCCTTTCTTAGTTTCTCTTCTGTTGATAGACATACCGGCTAGTGGCTGCAATCCTTTTACTTTGACAAGTTAGGCGATATATTGAAGATCATGTCATCTCAATTTGGACAGGAGCTGTATGATAGAAGACTGAACTGTAACATGGAAGGAAGTAGGATTGCAGACAATATTTGTTATGTAGTCTAGGTCATGTTCTTTTGTAATATACTGGATTACATATTAAAGTTGGTAGTCAATTTCATGTTATCTTTCTTTTGGATTGTGTTTTCAAGTACTAATATGCTTAATTAATATTCACCGTTGAATGTTTGCTTCTTCAACTTGTTATAATTTTCTTTTCTGAGAGGTTACCTATTCATCTAACATGTTCTTTCCCTGGTTTATTTGGCTGCTTTGGTTTCCATTGCCCACTGCATTTGTTGTAATTTTGTTTTTTTATTCTTGGATGTGTTCTGATATATTGACGTCTTTGGAACCGTATATCTAGGTTGCCCTGTAATTATATAGTAGGAACTGGTTATGGATCTTAATATATATATATATATATATATATATATATATATATATGTTCTTGTTGTCCCCTTTGGTCAAATTTCCTGCTGTATATCCATTAGAACATTCCACCCTTGCTAACTTAATTCTTGTTTATAGTCGTGTCATATCCTTTGGAGTTAATTAATGTGTTACATTGTTAAAGGTTGCTTCTTTGCTGCCATCTTAGTTATATATTGCCATTCTCTGTCATCCTCTTGCCTTTTGATTAATTTCAGTTTGTTTTAATATGCCACTCGTGTAATTTGATGACACAATCACTAGTGCAGTTTCATTTGGAAACAACAAATGAAGTTGTAGAACGCTAGAATTGCCCAGTTCTTAATTTTTAATTGTTGAAACGTGATCTCAAGTTGAGAGCAGTGACTTTGATGAATGTTCCCTTAAGTGAAACCAGTTAGATGGGCAATTCTATGCGTACAAACAATAGAGATAGTCTTCAAGTGAGCAATCCCTGGATTTGCTACTCGCAGCTAGGTTATATTCTAATGATCCGGCTGATATGGCACAATGAAAGAAGAGCAAGTTTGAAGTGAAAGAGAAGGAAAAAAGAGGAAATAAAGGGGTCATGTTTCTGGAAGTATTAGGTTAAAAGTCTGGCAAGTTATATTGGAAATGCACTACCAATGTTAGAAGTTGCAACTTCAAGTACACATCGAGTATTAGAACTTCACTCATTCCCCTTGAGTTCTGGTTTTTTTCCTTTCTGGTCTGTGTTGTTTTATTGTTTGTTCAGTTGGTCTGCTGTCTGATTGTGTACTGGCCAAGAGAATAGTACGCGATGACTAGTAACTTTATAGATTAAATTTGCAACGCACCTTTTTTTTTTTTAAAAAAAATAAAGTATAAAGATGTCTATATCTCGATTATCATTTCCTTGTGTCGATGAGCATAACTAAAAAAACCTAAAATGAGAAGGTAATTCTGGTTTTTTTTTTTCAAATAACCATATTAGTAATATAGTATTGTAATATATTAAAAAAAAAACATATTAGTATTATAGTGTATAAAAAAATTAGACAAAAAAAGAGCCAAATAATTGTTCGCTGTCTTCGAGTTCGTCATGATGACTCGTTTTTTGATCCCTCTCTCAAGGTCAAAGCTTTATTTCCACCAAAAAATAAAAGGATAAAACCTTATTTTGCACAAAGTTAAATAAGACTATGAAGTCGTAAACGGCATCTAAAATCCAATTGGATGCGAATTTATCACAATCTCGGGGACTCCACGGTTGGATGAGTGAAAAGAGGGTCATAATTCTTAATATGTTATTTTATTTTTTTATTTGTACCAAAATTTTAAGATTATATACGGTTTGGTCCCCTTGAATATAAAATAAAATGATGGTATGTATGTAACATTTTTTTAGTCTTTAATTCTTACAAAATTTTATGTCAAGTTTGTTGAATACAACTCAAGCTATTAATAGTTATAAAATGTATTTTTGAGACTCAAAATCCTAGAGAATAATAAAAAATACAAATAATTAAATTTGCCCCCGAAGTTGGTCTCTCTTGAATGTATGAAAATTTTCCTACCTTTCTTTTTCTTTTAATGAAGCAGGGCTGAAGCCGAAAACATCCTAAACAAACCTACAAGAGATCTAGGATAGATAAGCCTTATTCATACTTCAAACTATTGGAAGTAAGTCTGTTCGCACACTTGTTCCCCTTCTTACAGATGTGCCACACTAAAAACTTCTAACTCAGTTAAATTAGCTTTCAACACTAGTAAATCAAATATCTGTATCTTGAAATTTGCCACTTACTAGTGAGCAAAGACACTAGAAGATTCGAATCCGACTTCAGAATAACCATCTTGTACCCCAAATTCCATGCTAAATTGAGATCGTGAACAACATCCATAATTCAGCAACAAAGAAAGATCCAATGTCCAGATTGCAAGTAAACCCTCATAACCACATTCCCTCCTCATTTCAAATAATGCCACCATAACCCAGAAGACCTGGATTATGCTTAGAAACTCCATCAATATTAATCTTAATCCAACCAATTAACGGAGGTTGCCATCAAACTTCCACCCGAGTTCTAACCTTTGGCATAACTTTAGATTCCATAGCATTAGCCACATGATTATGTTCCATATGTTGCAAAATAAACCAAACTAGGTCAATGGGTCTTAGAAAATCAGTACAAAAAAATTTTTTTTTCTCCAATTCCATATCCACTAAGTTGCAATGCCCCACATCAACGCCTATTCCCTAACATGATCTCTACCTAGCTGTTGAGAAATATTCATCTAGATCCAATTCTCGGTCTCCAAGCTAAAAAATATAGTTCTATGTTTCACATGAATAAGATCCATCCAAATCCTCCAAGCTACTTGAGAGTCCTGAAGACCCGTTTACCTTATCATATCTGTTGAGAAATATTCATCTAGGCAGCCAATGTAGCAACTCTGTTAACTCCCACTTACCATCTAACAAAGCGAAGTCATCCACTGAGTATTGTCTAATATCATGTGTAATGGGATGAATAGGCTTGTCATGAAGGCATGATTCATTTATCCGACAATTGTTCCAGAAAGAAATAGAACCCATATCATTCAAACTTTTAGCCAAAACTTTGAAGCCTTAGACCAAAATTTGCCCATGCTTTTTCAAAGGAATGAATATGAATCTCTAACTATCAATTTATTTATCTAATCAGTCTCTATAATATTTTTTGGTCAAAACTTGAGATTATAGAGTTGTTTTTCCTTATATTAATTTTCAAATTAGTTTCATTAAATAAGCTTCATTCATCAATTTAAGATTTCGAAAACCTAATCCACCCATAACCTTTGGAGTACACAACTTCCTAAGAGATAGTGTGAATTTTTCTTTCATAAGTTTTATAATCCCCAACAAATGATCTATGAATCCTCTTAATTTCATTAAGAGTTGCATCAAGAATTGCATATGCTTGCATAAAGTAAGTTGAAATGGCTTCAATAACAAATTGAGCTAAAACAACTTGCCCAACCATTAACAAATAATTCATCTTCCAACTAGTTAATTATCCTAAATTTTCTTGATAAGGTGGGAGTAACTATGCTTAATAACTCTCTTGTGAATCAAAAGAACTCCAAGATGCATACTCAAGTTTGATGAGATTTGGAATCCATATTTATTAACAATCTCATCCTACTAGTCTTGTTTCACATTCTTAGCCATATATATATATGTCTATATATATAAGTATATTTTTAGAGTCCACTACTTACTATTCATCATTTTGCATATGATATGTGACAATTTTTCTATGCACAAAACAGATAGGCTTGCTACACCCCCCTTAAAAGTAAAGTTTTTTCGGTCTTGCTCCCATTCTAGATGATATTAAAGGAAGTTAAAATGACACATCTCATGATTAAATTAATGCAAGATTGACACATTCGAATTTGATGGAAGACTCCCTTGATAAAATTCCAATTTAAACAATCTTAGGTTTTTTCAAGATCCACTTTAATAACAAAAAACCTCTCTTACCATGTATCCTGGATGCACTAACTAAGGAGAAAAGTTGCTTGGAATGGTGAAATTAATAAAGGAAGCATCCATTTAAGCTAATTAACAATAATTTTTGTGATGCATTTATACACCACATTACATAGGAAAATAAGGTGGAACTATCTAATAAATTTAACCTTATCCACTTCAAAAATGAGGCAAACAAGAGTTTTATTTACATCACAAAGATGCTTCCCTTGAAACACTTCCTTTATAAAGTTGTAGATTCCTTTTCCCACCACATGCCAATATTCTACTAAAATATAATTGAGAAACCATTTTTTCTTGGAGCCTTCAAACGACTAATAAAGAAAATGGAACTTTCAATTTTATTGAATGTATTTGAAGGGATAAAGAACATGGAACCTAAATTTCTTCAATAGACACATATTGCCTCAGAACTAAATTTTGCTCTTCTAATAAACAAGGGTAAGAAATTATTGTTTGAGGAGATAAGCAATTAATAACTTCATCCTAAGAGAGATTCTTGTAGAAATTGCATATAAGTCCTTCAAGATTTATTTTATTTTCCACTCAATCACCATCCTAATCCTGAATCATCTTAATTCTATTTCGATTGCAAAGAACAATAGCTTTGGTATAATAATATTTGGTATTTTTGTCATTTTAAGTTAACTAGGTTGTCCTAGATTTTTAATGACATAAAACTTCTTCTTAAAGCAAAGATTGGACCAATTTATCTTAGTATTCACATTCCAAATTCTTTAAATAAATATTATGATTCAATTCTTATGTTTGTTGAATCCTCGTTGTTCTTGCAAGAAGATTTTTTTTTCTCTTTTCTAATATGCCCAAAAATATTCATATTCCAATTTTTTAGAGCCAAAATTAAAGCTTGCAAGTCATTTAGAACATTTTCAAGTGTCTTTTCACTTCTTTTCAAGAAAGGGCACAAATTTTTTATGAGTTAACTATACAACTTTGAACCTAAAAGGTCAATCAAATTTGTCACTTGTCACTTTATTTAAAATAGGATGATAGTCAAAACTAACTTAAGGAAGGATTTTAACAAAAGCCTTACTAAGTTTAATACACCAATCCACTGAACACAGGGCATGGTTCAGTTTTTCAAAAAATTGAGAGTAGTTAAGAAGTTTAGTCTTTTCCATATAAACCTTCTTCTTTGCATTTGAACCTCTAATAAATTACATTTATTAATATGTTCATTGAACACATCAGCTCTATACCAATTACAAGGGGCATTACCTTTCTTCTCCAACAGGTCACACGAATGTCATTAAAATTACCCAAAACTAATCAAAGGGCCAAAATAGTGTGGGATATATTTAGACTTCCCAAAGCTTTGCCTTCATTTCATAATTTGGATTAGGGTATACCAATGTGATAAACCAACTATCCCCATCACTAGGACAAATTCTCACATGAATGAACTAAAAATTATTAATAAGAACCTTTAAAATGAAATTATCTCACTTTTTCATGTTACTTAGGTGCCCCCTTAAAAGCCATCACCTTTTCGACAACATTTAAAGATTCTTATAGCTCTATTACTGATAGTTCTAGTCTCAACTGGCACTAGCACTTCTAGAAAATTACCATCCAGTAACGTGTTAATTCTGAACTCAAAGATTTTTTTTTCCCGCACCATGACAATTTCATAATATTATTTTTTTAATCATGGCACGTAAAAATATAATAGAACAAAGCACACCAGAATATCATAAATATGCAAGGTCCATAGCATCCTCCCTCTAGACACTAGGCACGCCTTCACGGCTAACATGCTACCGACCAGATACATCTCACTTACGTTGAGTATCATCCCTCATATCTGGTGGAGTTTCATCATACCTGTTATTGTTTAACTCCGATGGTATGTTTTCCTTATCCGTTACTCCATCTCTCTCTCTCGCTTGTTCCCTTCGATGATCTTCATGAGTGGCATTTTAGGAATAAAGGACGTTTGTGAAAGTCCATTTAGCAATTTGACCTTGTTGTGAATGTCGTTATACAGGCTAGTTCGAGTTTGTGCAAGTGTTATTCTAGTCTCAGCCCTTGTGGTTTTCATTAGCCCAAAGTTACAAACAAAGGCTGACTTCCTCTTATCTTTTTTAGGGCTTCGACAATCAATGGCTTGATCGATGTAGGCTGGATTATTTTCACCTCCAATCTGCTGTTTCTGAGCATCAAACTTAGAGTTTGGCATAATAGAATCCTCAACGAACTCCATAACCTCGTGATCGTGTCCATCCACACAATCACCTTCAAAAATCATATTATTTAACATTTCAAACGTAGACCTGTTTCCTTTTTCCTTTAAGTTTCTTGCAACATTGCCTACTTTAGTTGAATTGGTGCCTCCTTTTTTGCTCATTCTTCTATTCTTCTAGGTGATCGTCCAACCTTCATAAATAACCTTACCTCCCTAAATCACTCCATCACCTATTTAACCTGCCTCCCCCAATATTTTCACCAGTGGCCTCCCCTTCATCCTTTACCAGTTCAGAATAATGCTTCACATAATGATCATACTTCCCGTAGCTAAAACATATAGTATATAAACTCTTACATTGTATAAAATAACGCTTCTCCTCTCAGAAAGCAATTTCTTTGAAATATTTACTTTCGCACAAATACAAGCATATTTTCCTCTAGCTTAATCCAAAATAGTAACATTGACCTTCAGAGTTTTACCCATTCTATTTTCTAGAAAAGTGAGGAATTTCCTATTAAAGAAGTTGATAAGCAAATTAGAAGGAATTTAAATTGCAGTCACGATCGCAGTTGTGATATCACTACAACGTAGACAAATACAAAAAAATACAATCATAATAATATAAAATTATAGAAACTAACGGATGCAGTTTCGTTCACAATCGTAATATATTGTACGTAATATTACGATTGTAGATTATTTTTTAAATCTTAAAATAAAAATATAAATTCACATGATAATTTTTTCAATAATTACCTCCACTAGGTCAAAGTTTGAATCACAAGATCTTACTTTTAGATAGGTTAAACAATAATCAAAGACCTTTGATTAAGGAAAATTCATAATCTACAAAAGTCATAAATTTTATGAGATAATAGTCATCTGATAAGTTGATAATCTCCATGATTCCATCTCTCATCCACAATTAATGTAATTTTGATTTTAGCATCCTAAAGTTATTCTTCCTCCCTAATAGTTTGACTATAGAGTTCTCCTCCAGGTTTATTTATCTTCTCTTGCTCTTTTTAGGAAATGACAAAGTTAGGGCAAGAACATTCATTATTTAGAGTTTCCTTAACTGTAAAATAAATAAAGTCCCTATCATTTTCCATCTCCTCCTCCTCCTCATGGTCGTTGAGTACTCTTTCTTTAGAATCAGAGTAGCCATCCTAACCCATTAAAGTCTTCTTATAAGATTCCTCTATTTCATTCTTCTCCACCATCGAACCATGTATCAGCCCATCATCATAGATTATCATCCCTCTTCTTCTTTCAGTAAAGGAGCTCTCTCTCGGTTTGATTTTCTTCGCACTTCTACGTAATAGATTCCCTTCCTCTTTAGAGGATTTAAGTTTAAAAAGCTTAGGTTCAGTCATCTGCAAACCTGAGTAGAGAATGATTCCCTACCTGTTGATTTCGGCTTCTCATATTTTAACAGCACCCTCTGTAGTATTTCTAGAGTTGACAATTACGTAGCATCTAGGTTGGGTAAATTATGATTATACACATTTTTTTTGGAAGAGGATGATAGATTATTTTATTTTGAAATTAAAGCATGTTGTCAATTTTTTTATGACTTATAATAATACTCATTAATTATCTAATCTCCTTGATATTGAACTTAAGACATAAATATTGAAAAAGTTGCCTATGAATTTTATAGTCACGAGTAAGGGGTTGGCTTAAAATGTAAATGCAATCGCGAAGCTCTTTTCATTTTTTTCAAATAGATTATTTGGTTCACAAAAGTGGGGTGAAAGTATAATTTTTCAGGAAGTTGAAATTCTTTGAGTTGGTTGATTTTAGGAAGTTTTATCTCCTATAAAATATAAAAAGTTGTTTAACCATGTCTTTTTGATAAAAAAAAAAAACTTCCTATATCATTTACAAACAAAAATATAAAATTAACTCTACATAATTTAACTAATAACTATTTTAACTTTTTATCTTTCTTATTCAAAACTATAATAAATGTAATTCAGAATTATAAAATGTAATTATTTAATTAATTATATAATAAATAAAATGAGTCTATATAAATTATATAAAAATAAATATTAAATATTATATATATCATAAATATAAATTTTAAATGTAATCAAACATATAATTATACTAAAAATTTAATTCTTAATATAATTATATTTATTATTTATACTATATTATTTTATATTTAATATATTTATCATTTATTATTTTAATATTCAATTATAAAAATAAAAAATATGCATTTCTTATCTATATTATATAATTTGATAGAATTAAGTATTTATTATATTAATTATTTATCTAATAATTTTATTCATTTAAATTATATCCTATTTTAATTGTATTAAGATAACTAAGATATATATATAATAGGCATCTAATTTTTTATATAAATGTATTTTATATATTATAGTAAATTAACAAAAAAACTAGAACTTCAAATTTGAAAAAAAATTATGATCAAATGAGAGATTACAAGTATAATTTAAAAACTATAGATAATTAAAATTTATTAATATTTCTTATTTTTATATAATAATTTTGAAAGATATGTACATATATTTTAATAATATTTCCTATAAAGTTTAAAATTAAATCAAATAAAATATAGGAAGTTAATTTTTAGAAAGTGTTAAATTTTTATATCAACTAAATAATTTTGATTATTTTTCAAAAAGTTCGTAAAAGAATTTATTTTTTAAAAAGTTTAAACTTCTAGTGAGAATTTATTTTCTATATAAATTAAACAACCTTAAGTATAAATCGAAAAAACTAATTTAAAATTTGTAAATACTTTGGCTCTAATGGGATAAAGACATGGGTCAGCCCACAAAACTCAATAAAATTTAGAACTAAAGTACATCTTAAAAGATGAGCAAAAGTAATTTAAAACCCAAAAGAGGACTTCTTTATATCAACTTAAAAGAAATCAAAGTATTATAAAAATAAGTTGATATGGGGATTTAAATGATTAGAATCGCATAATGGCATAGAGTCATCTAATAATCATCTAAATTAAGGTAAGAGTTGCTCTCATTATAAAAAAGTAGAGATTTTCCTCTTTACCTCATTAGGAATTCCTTTATAAGTAGCTTGAATGGATTAGAATAAGGGCGCCATTTTTGTTGCATATAAGCATCGAGCATATTATACTTAAGCCTTGTCACTGCAAATCCTTTAATCTGAACTAAGTAAGAGAAGTTGTAATAACTCTTATTCCTTCATCCAAATAACAATAATTAATTGTGGTTACGCAAAATTACTTATATAGTCCATATTTGTTACCATATATTCGATTATATCATTTCATATTATCCATATCAATTATCATCCCATTATAAATATCTAATATAATTTGTATCAATTATTGTATATTATGTTGTATTATTAACCCCAATCTAAACTAGCAAATTGTCAGCATAGCATCCAAATTAATATATACTTCTATGCAACCCTCTCCTTATTAATATCTATAAAAACCATACTTTCACCCATCGAAAATGGGGGAATCATCGCATGTAAAGCTTTCTTCACCTTGTTAAAATTACATTTTACACAGCTTGCTCATTCTTCCTATCCTTAAACCACTTTTGAGAATTCCATAATTGTATTTGTACTTTCACCCTTTTCTTTTTTTGGTCTTGTGCTTTCACCCTTAGTACCCACATTTATCCTTCTAAAAGAATGTTATCCGGTCCTAGGCCCACTTGGTGTGGGTCTCTATCACACGTAGGCCACGCAATTGGAAAGGCCCGTTTCATGGGGCCGTCAGGTATACACGTCCTACGTTTGCTCAGTATAACCGTAACAACAAGCACATGCAACTTTAGAACGCAAGATTCAATTTGTGGCTTTATGGTCTCTAAATAAATAAATAAATGCTTTCCACTTCTGAGAAGATTAGCGGTTCGTGTATAAAAGATCTGAAATTAGTGGACCTTATTGGCAGACAATTTACAATACGAGGTGCGCAGACAAAAAAAAAGGAATATAAATCTTTGTGGAAATGATATATCTTTTTCAATTTCATTTTTCCCTTAACTATTTTATAAATACTAGGCCTTTTTTTTATAATCATAACTCATTTTCCTTTTTTATATTATATTAGTATTAAAAATTTAGTATTACTTTCATTGCAAGATCAACGGATAGCTTTCCCTTAGCTTTATATACATTGCTCTTGCGCTAGCATATTAACGCATTAGAGTGTGAGAACATGAAAGAGCAGATATAATAAGAAAAATATGCCATACACAAATAATACATGTATTCAGGGACAGAGTCAATAGTCCTTCACCGCCACCGGTGAATTCAAATTTATATATTTATTTAGAAATTTAGGATTCGACTTTGATATTGTGCTAAAAATTTATATTGATATATATTTTCACAATTTTTGTGAAATTTTTTCATATTTTTTATAAACTTTTTTTTATTAAAAGTTGTAATTTTTATATAAAAGAAAATTTTAGAAATTTTTTATATATCTTTAATTAATGAAATTGAAACTTTTTATGTGACTGTTAGACACAAAGTTCATATAAAATATAAATTTTGAAAAAAATTAAAAGATTTTATATGCAAATTTTTAAATTTTGTGCTAAAACTTCATTAAAAATACAAATCTTTTAACATGAGCAAAAGCATTATCCTTAAATTTTAATCATAACAATATCAATTTATTAATCTTCACTAAATAATACAAATATAAGATAAAAGTTCTTTAATAAATATTAATTAAGTAACATTGAATTCAAAATTACAATTTTTCATGATTTACTTATTATCAAAGAACACTTATGGTTTATCACTCAATTTTTTAATATTTTAGTAGGTTCAAAGACTAATTTTTAATGGATTCATATATAATATTGTATAATATATCTTATAAGAAATTTAGAGGTTCAATATCTTCACTCACATACCCTCAAATGTATGTGGCTCCACCATTGATGATAAGTGGACATAGAAAGGTGTGAGTGTAAAACTCAAAATATCAAGAATTGAAATGTTTATTAACCTTGATTCTAAACACTAATAGACTTGAATAAATTTGAGAATTTTTTATTTTTGAGAATTCAAAGATACTTCATTGATTACATACGCAATAAAAGAATAGGTATTTGGGATTGGCTTCCCATATAAAATACTTTGTTCATCAAAGCTCTCAAAACTAGTTACAAGCAATATCATATTTACGAATGGGGTAAAAAGGCTAGCATCCTTGAACTTAAGCCTGAAAGTACAACATTGGTCAGTATAATCATTTAATGATTATCAAATGATTCCCATTTGTCAACATCTTGGTGTTGCTACTCAACTATACCTAAAAACATTATAATAAGAAGGAATAAATCATAAAGACTTAGTAAAATTCCATATAAACTACTCCAAAATTCTAATCATCTTAAGTGTCTTCCCTTAGATTTCATGTTTAGTTTAAGTTTTTATATCCCTTTTATGCAAGATGTGCATATAAGGCTCTTAAGCAATTAATATCTACCCTACACATTACAAGGATAAATCTTCTTAATGTATTCAAGTGATGTATCAAATATACAAATATCTAAATTTCATGTTAGAGCATGTAATCAAATTGCATTGTATTTCAATGGCATAATATACTCAATTATTCATAGATGGCCACCTCAATTGGGCACTATAGCAATATAATTCTGCCATGTCATGTTTATCATTTATATTCTGGCATATTTTATACATATATACTTACTTTACCACTTACAACAAGAAGGCATTATACATATAACATTGGAGTAGATTAAGAATACATGAATGTAAGCAAACATATAATATGTATCCATAAAACAATTACAAAATTCCTTGAGAATACTATTTTCCTCCTTATTTCTCTAGTTTAGCCTTATCCATCATATATCCAACTTTATTATTCTTCCAAAACTAACCTTATCTATCCTCTATGAATTTATATAGCATGTTTTCCCATAAGAATGATAGAAATTTATTCTACCTCATGTGGCCTTACTTAGAATTGAATTCATGCATTATTCATATGCATATATAAATTCACATGCATGTTTTTCACACAATTCAGGGGAAACATTTCACATGTCATATTATCATATAGTATAATCAAACTAACATATTCAACCTATTACATATCATATACCACTATTAGGGCAGTATTTCACACACAATCATAGATTCAAAGCTTCTTTACATAAGCATAATAATCTATTCACTTACAATATGCAAACATATGTGTGTGTGTATCTATCTATATATATATGGATTTAAATTTGATTCATTGTCAGTGTGAACCTTTATTAACCATTCCTACATTGCTATGTTAATAAAAACTATTAAAATTCTTAATTATTATCACTTTTTTAATTATATGTTATTTTCTTATTCATTAATAATGTAAAATATTTTATGTTGATAGTGAATCAAATTTAAACTCTATCTTTTTATATATGTATTCCACTAAGGTGCACATCATTATTTGGCATATTGTTTATACATCTAACATATTCATTTATTATCTTGATCATATAAAACAATCTTGTTTTAGGGCACAAGGTTTCAATCATTGCTTAGAAAAGCTAGTATTGTATAGTTATCATTCTCTTACATGAGAGCTACTTTCACATTTGAATTATTATTATTATTATTAATACTACTACTATTGCTACTGCTGTTATTACTACTATTATTACTATTATTAACTTTTTGAATTTAATACTAATTAATTAAGGCACAATTTCTAAAATTTTTCTATTATTTAGCTTTAATATAGGTGAAACCTTCATTCTTTTCTTTAGTTAATCACTTTTATTTATTATCCTAAAACTTAAAGTTCACTAATTAAATTTTTATATAATCTTTACCCCATAATCTACACCAAGGACAAACCACATACCTTTAATACACCTTTTATGTATTCTTTTTCTTTTATTAGTTTACATTGGATGTTGCATTGTTAACTTCTTCACTATAACCTTTACTACGTAATAATGGGAATTAATTTAGTTTTTTCTTTCCTATTTTAATTTTCATGCCATGACCAAAACATGGCCTCATGGCTTCTTTCAATTTTCTTAAATCATTTTTACCTAATTCAAAGTTATTAACTATATTTCATAAAATTACTCAATCTAAATAATTTTATTTAATTTTTGTAAAGGCTCTTTCAATTATTTCCCTTTCATGTCGAACCTTTGCCTTCTTAGTGAACATATATTTATACATTTAAAATTAATTTTTTTTATACATTTACTCATCACACTTATGTTTTTCTAATAAAATAATAAGAATTACCTTTATTTTATTTTCTTTCCTAAAGTACGCTCTATATTTATTTACTTATTATTTACTTCTTGAATATATATGTACACACACACACACACACACATAAACTTTCATAAACTTTAATTCCTATATATTTTATTCCTATATATTTTCTTCACATATGCCTTTTGTTCGCTCTTAATGAGAAGTTATATCTTTTTCCTTAATTTTCCTAATATATTGAACCACAAGGCTTTGATTTACTAAATTTTCCTTTATGCATGATTAATTAAGATCTTTCAAATACTTATTCAAGATTCTAATACACATAATCAAGTATTTTAGAGATGAAAGTCTATATTCTTCCCTTACTTTTTCCCAAAGACTAAAACAAACAAACAAACCCTTGGTTAATATTTTCTTTCTTCATTTATAATTTTTCAATGGCCATTTAAACATCAAACAATTTTCTTTTTCGTGCATGATTTTTTTAGAAGCAAAAGCTTATATTTTCCATCATTTTTGTTAATGGTTGAAACATATATATACACGATTACCTACTATTTTTTTTCATGCAAAACACAATAAACTTCTATTAACACAATCCATATAAAATATTAGTGGGTGGATTAAAAGATTTTAGAATATAAATATAAGGAGAGTACTCACCTTACTTTTCTTAGATTCTTTTAAAAGATGAACCTTTACTACAAGAATAAATTATAATCTCTTCTCTTTTTGTATTAAGCTTAAATTACTTAGGATTAGAGGGGAAAAGATTAACTTAAGAGATATGTGGAGAATGGCTTTTGTCATTATGAGTGTGAGAAAGGAAGAGAGGAATTTTGGAAAAGAATTTGTATGTTAAAGCCATGCAAATAGGGAGGAGCTAAGTGTTTTAGGAAGTTTTCTTAGTTTAATTAGTCCTATAATTATGATGGATACCCTAGGCTAGGCTTGCATGCATAACAGCACTTA
Source organism: Sindora glabra (assembly GCA_020226215.1). NCBI lineage: Eukaryota > Viridiplantae > Streptophyta > Magnoliopsida > Fabales > Fabaceae > Sindora > Sindora glabra. Next base: position 19,354,740 of record CM035236.1, read on the forward strand.
CTCACCCTATCCTTTACCTTTACTACTTGTCACATCTTTCTCACGCATTAGTTAGTTTTACTTAACATTATCTCCCTATTTTGATTCCCTTTGCAAATTGTTATTTTCCTTGCTCATGTTGGATAAAAGGTAATTGTGATGTTTCTTATCTTAGCCTTTGATTTTAGATTGAATTAAAGGGAGTTTTGGGATCCAAGGGCTTTTAAGAGTAACCCATTTGGCTACTTCGTAGAGGGAGGTTAAATAGGCTTTTCTTTTAGTTTAAATAATTTCCTTACTTTTTACATTTTTGGTCTATATTAACAATCTTATTTAGAATTATTAATTTTTTATCCAATTTCTTTGGGAGTGGTAACCATAATATACCTAATATAATTGTATTTTTTTCTTTTATAAAAAAAATATACATTTTATGTTGAATTTTTTTTATGAAATGGTCTAATCAAATTATGTGAAACAATATAGATTATATACAAATATAATGAACAAAATAACATATAATAATTATCTAAATTTGTCGTGTTATCCATATTAGATATGATCATGATCCCCTCAATGAAAATGAATCACAAACCTTGAAATTGGAGATGAACAATATGCATTGTTCATAATCCCAAGTTTTTTATACACAAGTTCTCTCCTCCTATGAAAATTTTCATGGAATTAAGGAATCGCACACTTTGCATATAGTTAGGATAATGCACAATTAGCTAATAGCTCTAGGTGTAAAAATCCTATTATAAAATGTTTGAACTAGGTTACAAACCAACCTATAACTAAAACTAGCCTAGTAACTATATCGAACTTATATGCTAACAAAAAAACCAAGTTTTATTATTCTTAATGGGCAACTCTACTTTAACATTTTATTAGTTTTTGAATTATTACATCCATTAATTGTTAAGATTTTGACATGTTATTGTTTTTGACAATATATTCATTTAAGTTATTATCATATTTATCTTACAAGTTACATTGAACCTTTGAAAACTTTTACTCATTTATAGTAGTTTTTGATAAAAAAAATTAATATTTTATTTATAGAAATAACATCACTTATTTGTATTTATAATTATAAAATACTAAAATTAAAAATTGTAATATTTATTTAATGTTATATGTGGAAATATGATAGAAAATAATATCCACTACTATTGAAAAGATATTATTTTTCCTATATTACCATGATAAAATGATGTTATTTTGTAAGTCATAAGATATAAATAAAGAGTATAAAGATATTTTATTTATATAAAAAATTATAATTTTTCTAAAATATATGTTTTTTATTATTATTTATGAATGAAGTTGTTATAGTTTTTAGATTATATTAGAAACTCTAATTTCAACTAATATAGAGATTAAGTCTCCTAGTAACAAGTAAAAAATTGTTAGAATATTGTTAAATTACTTGATAGGGATCTTCAAGATGGATATATAAAATAACATATCGATAAACATTCCATTGATTTATAATTTGCATGCTATAACTTTAATAGGAGTGGACAAATGTGATTCAAGCCAAGCCAATTTTTGGATTGAACCCAACCAAGAATAAATAGGACTTAAGCTGAGAAGTTGGGCCTGAGGATCGAGTTAAGTAAAATTTTAAGCCTTATTTTATAAATGAGCTAGAATTGTGTTGTATATTTAAAACCAAGCTGACTTAAATTCAAACTTTCTTATATTGATATATCAAATATTTTATTATATTATATATTAGCATATATTAAGTGGCATAAATCTCAATCATAAAGAATTGGTATATGTATATGATCTTTTTTAACGATATTTTGATTTATTATATATATTAAATATAATATATGTGTAAATAAAAATATATTTTATATGTTTATAGGATTTAATTATAATATATATATTAAAATTTTAAAACCGAACCTAAACTAAGCTAAGCTTGGACATCCCTATTTTAGAAAAGGCTAAGCTTGGACATAGAAAGTATGGAAAAAATTCTAAGCTAGATAAAGTTTAGGCTAAGTAAAAATGCCTTAATATTTATATAAGCCTAGCCTAACTTGATTTTTGCCTCCCCTAAACTTCAACAAGGTCTAAAATAATGTAGATGTTAGCAAGCAAACTATAAATGTTAAAGTTATAGTTTGGAGTTTGGAATTAAAATTTTATAGCTTGCATAATAGGATGAAAGAAAGTTTATACCAATAAAAATTATCATCTGTATTAATACCAAAGTTGTCATCAATAGTACCTACTGTGGATATTGTCATAAAAAATAAGTTGTTGCTATTAGGGTGTACCTATAAGATCCTATATGAATGACATATGTTGTTATCACACTATACTAATGACACTTATTGTCAAAGCAAGATTTAGTAAGTTACGTCCATGTGACATGGCAGCAATCCTATACCAACAACAATATATTGTCAATATAATGTAAAAATGTATATTAATAACTTTTGTTGTTAGTATAACTAATATTTTTATAGTAATTAATTCTATTTTTATTTTAATAATATTAATTGTAATCATCATTCTCAATTTTTTTTAAATTATTAGAATTTTAAAAATATTATTATGTTAATTATGATATTAAATAGATAAAAAATGAAATATATAAAGTAAAATAATGAATGATATATAACAATAAAATTATAATACTCATGCATATACATATAAAAACAAAAACCTAAATTTTAAATGGCTATATCTTAAACAATGCATTGTTGTTGAATTCATGTTGCTTGATCATCCATTGTTTAAATATAAGTCACTGCTTTTAAGCTATCATTCTCTTTCAGCCATAATTTATATCAAATTACCATTTTAAAATAGGCAAAAGTGATTCTATTTCTTTTTTATATTACAAAGTCAACAAAGTAAATATAAGAGTACTGGTAGCAAGATCTTAAGGATAAAAAAAGAACCATGGATATGAAAGCAAAGCTAAGAAACCTATATTAAACTCCTTACACAACCATTTCTAAATACCCAATTATCTATACTTTTTTCTTTTCAAAATCATGAGATTTATATTAATGTCTTTGACTACTTATATTATTGACATCTAAAAGTATTCAAATATTGTCTATCTTAATAATATGTTTGCGCGATTCTTTGTTCTTTTCTCTTTTCTACAAACTTTGTTCTTTTAATAACATTCTTAACTTTTCTATAAATCTTTTTTTCTTAGTAACGTTCTTAATAGGATCATGGGTAAATGTAGCAATCAACCTGCAGCCAAATATAGCAATGCAAATTAAATCCAAATGTTAAACAATACAAATCAGTTAATACAAATATTTAGTTAAATATTAACCTATATTTATGATTCATTCTTCGAATGCAATTAAAGTACTACTATTAATTGGGTTTAAACTTCAAGGATATGCTGGTAGGTCTTCTCAACGAATGGTTGAGTGCTCTGCAAATATCAATAAATTATACAAATTAATCTAGAAATGAATATTTTGAATGGAATTACTTCTAATAATTTCATTTTATTCATTACTTTATTTAAAATTAACTCTTTAAATCTCTATTATTAAATATTTTATTTTTTAATTTATATTCAAATTTTAATTGTTTAATATTTTTCATTATTCACATTTTTATTCTTATTAATTTAATTTTTAAAATATATCTTTTCATTATTTAAAAAATTCTTCATTTCAATTTTGATACTTTTATTATTTTATAATTTAAAAGTTTATTTCTTTCCATTATTTAATATCTTTTTCTTACTTTAGGTAATATAAATTTAAAACATAAATAATATTATAGGTAAATCTTACATTTAATAATTTCATCTCATTCACTACTTTATTTAAAATTAATTCTAAATCTTTATTATTAAATATTTTATTTTTCTAATTTATATTTGAGTTTTAGTTATTTAAATTTTTATTATTTAAATTTTTATATTTTCATTATTTTATCTATAGAAATCATATTTTTTTTTATTTATCATTTTCTTCTTTCTACACATTATAATGTTTGTTATATTCACCTATAACTCCAACTATCATATCATATATCTAGTATTTCTAAATATCAAATCTACAAATCCTAGGCTAAGTACAAACCTAATACAATTATCATTATATCAATTCATGTAATATGTATAAATATAATACCATAATAAATGTATCAACCACAATATATTCATTCCATAACATCATATATTTTACAAATTCAATGGAGGTATTGCAACTAACATGTATAACCAACTCGCAGAACAAATCACCATTATATTTACATTAATGAAATGACATTTTCATTCAAAGTACACAACTCATAGATAATGACAATCAATTCCAATAACGCAAAAATATTACTTAATAAATTTGAGCCCACCTCAATGCAAGAATAAAAAAAGGAAGAAAAAGCAATAGTAAGGAAGCAACAACAATACAATTTGGCCATTTCACAAAATTAACATAACAAAATATTAGAGAGAGTAAAAAAATGAATAAAAATGATATAGAAAATATAGAGAAACATATCTTATAAAGTTAAGGTTCTCTCTTGGACTCAAACTCCTTGTGCAATAATGGCAGAAATGACATTCCATTAAAATTTATGTTGCAAGCCTATACTGATGATGTTTTTTCAATCATTGGTATAGGTAAATTTTTAGTTATCGATATAGAGTCCTTTAAAAATTGGCACTAGCTTGTGGCATCTCATTTTTCTAGTATCCCTTTGACAATGACTATCTTATTAATACATGTAAAAATTTAATTTTTAAAATTTTATGAAAAAATCTATATTGGCAGCCATATTATTAGTATAAAGTCCTTAACTAATTGATAATAGTTAGTGATGCCTTAGTTTCCAAGTCAACCTATAGTGACAAGAAGGTTATTGGTATAAGTGCTTCTAGCACATAGGTAAGTATTTTAATTTAGGTAGTTATCCATCTAGCCTATATGCTGACAACACATGTCAATGGAATACATTTTTTTATTTCTTTAAAAAATGTCTTACACTAATAATAACGTCATTAATAACAAATTAATTTTTTTTATTTTTTAATTATACACTAATGACAATGTCATTGGTTTGTCATTAAAAGTTTTCATAAAAAAAAATTGATGCTAAAGCCACCAATTGTACGACTTAATGTTCTATACTAATGATTGAAAAATGTTATTAATATAGAATGTTTTGCTTGTAGTGTTGCCTTAACAATTAAATTTATTCAATTTCATAAAAAATTATCTCAATTATAAATGAATTTTAATGTTTGAAATAAAAGTTGAAAATAATAATTTTAATTAATTGACAAATACATTCTTTTGTTTAAATCAAATTAAAAAATAAATAAATTTTAATTATGGAATTTTTTTACATAAATTATTATTTTATTTACAACTTTTATTTTGTTTGAATCATACTTATTTTTTCATTAATAATTATAGAGGAATACTTGATTTTTCATAAATTAGCTGGTTATCCATGCAATAATGGGAAAATATTTATTTTAATAATATAAAATTATAATTATATATTAATTATTTACAAAAAGGATTAGACAAAAAATTTAATATATAACCAACAACTTTAAATAATATCTTATAAAATATTATAATGTTATTGCATGTTTATCATTAAATAATTAAAATTGATATTATAATATAATAAAAGACTAAATTTACAAATTCTTTTATATACATCGGATCATATAAAATAAATTTAAAAATTTTTCTTGCTTTTGAATAATTATAAATTAAATAAAAGGTAAACTATTCCAAATTTTTCTGAATATGTGTTGCAATCTTTAAAAAAAATTCATTTATACTTATACAATCCTAAATCGTTAACTTATAAGTGGATAATAATTTTATCTAATAATTTTTTTTAAAGTGTAAGTATTTTGTAAACAGTAACAATTATAGAACCTCCAAAGAAAAATTATGAAGGAAAAAAAAATTCAAGGTAAAATGAGGGGGAGCAAAATTAGGAATGTTTAAAAAGAAGACCTTGAAAAATAGCCAAAAAATAAAATGTTTGTAGAATAAGATAGTTAAAAGAGAAGTATTTGATAAAATAAAATTTGAGAGAAATTTAAGAAAAGAAAAAAGTTATCTCACCACTCAAGTAGATAATTAATTTTAAATTTTTTTATGAAATAAATAAATTTTAAATTCAAACATCCTATTAATTAGATATTATTTTTTAAGATAATTACTATCATTAACATTAATATTTAATAATTTATGATAAGAGTATTTTTTTAATGGTAATAAATTTTTTATTTATCATATTAGTGCATCATAAAATAAAATTTTGAAATAAAAATTTTATATTATAAATAACTCATTAAATATAATTCATAAATTATTACCTATTTATTGACTAAAATTCAACATTTTAATATTAAATATTTTTCATTTTTTAATTCATATGGAAGAGAAGAATAGCTTTTGATAGGAAAATACCAATAAAAGACTCATATTTAAGTGTCTTTCTTAAAGTTACATTCTAAAAATTCATTCCAAAATTTGAAAATTAAAAAAATTCTATATAAAAAATGCTATTAAAATTATTTGTAAATTTGTTGAGTTGTAATGTTGTTCCACTTCTCTCATAATTTCCTCCAAAAAGCGTAATTATCTTTTTTTGTTAAAAAATGTGTGAAATAATCAAAGAATTTTTTGAATAAAATAAACTATAAAAAATATGTTTTTATAATTTCTATACATAAAAAATCCAGTAAACTAACGAGAGCTGATTAAGTTATAAATCTTTAAAAAAATATAAATTCAGAGAAATAAAGCATTTAAAACTAAAAATGATCAAATTGACACAATACTAATATAAAAAAGTAAAATAAATTGTAAAAAATAATTTATATGGTAGAAGTATTATTGAACAATTACAAAAAATTAAAAGTAGTAAGATCCTATAAAAGAAAAAAATATAAAAAATAAATTTTTTAATATTAGAGAAGACAATTGCAAAATGTAGAGAGAAAAGAAACAAATATAAATATAATTTGAAGAGCTCTTACAAGAGTTTTTTATGAGATTGGAATAATTTGAAATTTATGAATTCTAGTAATTGATAAAAAGTAATCAAGTTCAAATTTTTATTATAAATTAATTTAATATTAGAAGATAAATGAAAAAGAAATAATAAATTGATATGTAGCGAATTATATGAATGACACTTATTATAGAAAATAAAAAAATATCACAATTAATATATAATATATAGATTTTTAAAATAAGATCCATAATATTATTATATATTAATTTATTTTATTATAATTTCATATATAAGTTTACAATTTATTTTCAAGTATTAAATTAAAATTTTATATATTTGATTTAATTTTTATTAATTATGAAAATTAAAAATTATATGAAAAATAATAAAATAAATCAATGTACTATAATATTATGATTCTCTCCTAAAAAGTTTATGAAAAAAATAATGTAATTTGATAGAAGTAGCTATTTAAGTCGTCACTTGATGTCAATTTCTAGTTTGAAAATGCATTTCAACTTTTCAAGTTTTTTTAGGAGTTATTTTCCATTTTTTCTATTTTATTTATTATAATATTATCAAAATTTACTTTCTTTAATAAAATTCTATTCATTTTTAATATGATTCAAACAAATCAATTAAGATTATTATTATTAACTTTGATTTCAAACATTAAAATTCATTTATAAATAAAACAATTTCATTGAAATGAAACAAATTTAATTTAAAAAAACAACTATAAAATTCTAATACCAAACCCCAAATTGTAACTTGCCTTTATATATATATATATATATAATTTCAAACCTATAATTGTTAAAGTTAAAGTAATTAATCAAACTATAAATCAATTAATGTTTGCTGATATGCTGTTCCCAATTTCGGAGATCATGGTGGGTGATTTAGCAATACTCTTAAGTTATATATACCTGAACTTGATTGGCTATGTTATAGGATTCTCACATGCGAAGCCTTTCCTCCTGCATCCACGTACAACAATCAACTATGATTCGACTTCTAACCGCTTCTCGGCCTTCAATTCCATTGGCCACTACTTTTCCATCAAAACAGCCAATGAACAAAGGCTTCTTCTATTCAATTCCACCCGTCTAAACAAGAATCTTTCCCGTCCAAAATCCAGCTTTTTCCTCCTGCCTTTTTTTTTTTTAATTCTTTTCATGATTTGATATTTGACTATCATATTAAATCAGATTAATTTAAAATCGGATCGAAGTAAATTTTTGTGATTAGGATAAAACTTTCTTAACATTTATTTTTCATTTAAAAGGTTTAAATTTAAGAATTTACTTAAAAAATCAAATTTTTAACTGTTCGAATCAATAATTATTATTATTTTTCTCCCGCTCTTAAAACTAGTATTTGTAGGTTATTTTTATATTTTCTTTCTAATATTTTATTTTTAAATTCAAAATTTAACATATATACACACACATACATAGAGATTTATCAATTTTATTATTAAAATAAAAGTTAATGTTAATAGTTTTAATTTGCTCAAAACATTTATTTTGATTTAATTCATTTTAGTTCTTATAAATTTCATAATATTAGATATTTAATTATTAAAATTAAAAAATTTACATAAGTGCGACAAGTATTATTTGATTTTCAGGTCCCCATCGAAGTTTTTTTTTTCGTTCATATATTAATGCTCAAGTTGGCAAGTTGTGTGCAATTGAGGGAGTAGAAAAAAAGGGCAAAGTCGCTTTCAGGAGACATTTCTATTATCTATTTATCTATATGCTTATGGTGGGGTTAGTGGTCTTCACCGACGTGCGGCCATACTCTAAAGCTAAATCACAATCAAACTTATATAGTCCACACACACACTTTGCTTTCTCATGTCAATGGATAAATCGAATTAGATGTGGAGGCTTCCTTTTCTGGAAAATTATTTTTTTTTAAAAAAGTATCATATATATATATATATATATATATATATATATATATATATATTAAAGAAGAATTAAAATATTATTTGTTGATAATTTAAAAAATAAATATTTAGAAGTATAAGAGTAAAAAAATAATTTTTTAAATAGAAAAAGTTATTTTTTCTAAATATTTTATATTTATATTAAACAGATAAAACATTTTTTATTTTAATATTCTATAATTATATTTTACAAATTCTCCATCTAAACAAACGAACTAATTCTCAAAAAAAAAATCCTTATTATTCACCTAGCTTTACTAGGAATTGTTGTATTTAAAAATAAAATAATTAATTTTATTAGAAATATTATATGGATTAGCATTAATGAAATATTTATTTAAGTAATTAGTTTTGTATTTTAACATTAAGCATAGAACAGATCGGGCCTTGATTTAATATGTATGATCCATAATAGGTTGGATCATGCATAAGCCCATATGGGTAAAGATATCAACCTACAGCCTTTTAGTGGTCAGTGATTTTCTATCACAAGTCTGACCTTAAATAGAGAGACCAGGGTTATTATTTGAACACATTGAAAAATAAAGATTCCCACACTCCTAAAATTTCCTCTTCCTTTCTCTTTGTATCTGGATAACATAAGGGGTAAAGTAGGTTGCAATTCTACTCATCTTCATCATTCAGATCAGTCATGACCTCATCAAATTATACTCCAAGTACGTTCATAATTTTATTATAATTAATTTCATATTTTTGTGATTTTAATTCATACTTCCAACAGGAAAATCATTGTTGAACTTCTCGAGAACTTGCTGCCAACAAAATTGTTGGGGGAAAAATCTATAGGCTCAAGGCAGAATTTTTAAAATGTAAAGTAAAATATTTTCTTTAAGAAAAATATTCCTTCTTATTTGAATTAAGTTTCTTTTTGAAAAAATTATATGTGAATCAAGCTTTAAGGATAGAACAAAAACTAAAAATCTGAAGAAACCAAAATTAAATTTTTTCTATATTTCTTTATGAAAAAATTTTGTAATAATTGCGGATGTTTAATTGAGAAAGATAATATAAACAAATTGATAATAAAAATATTTTGATAATATATTTCAAAAAATGTCATGATTCTTGTTAAAACTTTGAAATATTTATAAAAACTAAAAGGTGTCATCCAATAGATATAATTTTTATATTTGAAAAAAAGCACAAAATTTCTATCTAAGAGACATAAACCATTAATTTGAAAAGATACAAAGTTTTATTTATAAAAATTACAATTTTTTAGTTCAAAAGATAAAATTTTACCTTTTTAAAGGGTGCATTCTTTTATTTCAAAAATTACAATTCTTTCATTTCAAAAGATATAAACGAATTCATAGGTATAGTTCAAATTTTTATTTCAAATAAATACAATTCTTGATAGCTGGCTTCTATGGTGCCCATATGGATTTGATATCCATAGGAGTGTGATAAAATGCAAGCTGTTGAATGAGATTATTAATTTTTATTAAAATTTTTTATAATATCATCTAATGGTCTGTAGTTTGCCATACTCCTATGGGTACCAAACCTATAGGGGTGCCATAAAATTCTCCTTCTTAATACAATATTTGAAAAAATGATTTATTATTTTTTCAAACAAACACAAAAAAAAAATCAACCATATAAGAATTGCTTCAAAATGTTTCTATCATTATATTTCTACAGGTTTCATATTGTCTGAATTGATGCACCTTAAAAAATTTATATATAGAAATTCCCACTTTTAGTTATTGGTAAATGGGGTAAATGTGAGTGGTGGTTCGTGCGCAAAAGTTGTACTAAAATAAGTGTAAAAGATGGGTTTCTTCTCAAATGCTCTAATGTTTTATTGGGATAGAATATTTAAATAAGGAATTTCATTTGATAAGGATATTTAAAATGCTGCATCTTTAAATTTTTTATTTGGATAATTAATATGAAAAATTTTAAAATATTAAGTATTTTAAAAGAGAATTTTAATCGTGTAAGATGAAGAATTAGATTCCAACATAAGAGGCCGAACTAGAAACCCCAACCTCTGGCATGCCTCTGCTTCTCTCGTTTGCTATGCTTGCATAACTTCAGTGGTTCCGTCCCTCACTACTTTTCATAGACATATTTTTTGTAACTAATTTTTTGTAAATTATATTTTTTTTTATTTGAGAGAAAATTTGCCATTACATTATATGTAAGCTTATTTTAATGGCAAATGAGGCAAAAAAATTTAATGATATAAAAATAAAATGCATCAATTGAAAAATAATTACAACTTTTAAATTGATAAAATATTAAAATAATAATAGAAAGAAATATTTACTTAAAAGATCTATTTAGTATTTTAATCCTAATGTTTGTTTAATTATTTATTAATTTTTGAAAATAAATTCTTAAAAATCTTTCAACACAGATAAGTATTACCCAAATAAATTATTTTTGAAATAAAAAAATTGAAATGAAAATATTTGAAATGCTAGCATTTTAAATTTTTTGAATTTTATAAATAGTCCATCCAAATGTAACATAAGTCAACTACACTTGCTTTTCTGCTGCCCCACAATTTTTATTTGCTTTAAACAATAAAAATAAATAACTTAAAAATAATAATTGTGTCCTTTGCCAACACAATTTTTTTTTTCCATATGTGCCTAGTGTAATGCAGCTGCCGACTATATAACATATAATGTCATATGACCTGTGAATTTATTTTTTCCTTCTAGTTATTTAGATTGAAGACTGTTTGTCTAAAGACTCTTAGGACACATGCATGATTTCACTGGAAAAGAAAGTGAGAAATTTACGAAGAAGGATTCATGTTTTAATTCCATTTCACTGCAACTTTCCTTGACATTCTTATGTGTTCGTAAAAAATATGTTAAAAAAATTAATTAAATGGATAATGCCTTCTGGCGTTTTAAACAAGATGGCAATGTGAGCAGAAACCAAGGTCAGTGAACTTTGACATTCAAGACTGCGGTTGGCTATATATTCAAAGAGGTTGCTCATCTACACAAATGCAAAAAACCAATTAAAAATAGTTATCATTATTAAGAAATATTATGATGAAGTCTGGTGGTATATATTTTTATAAGAATTTAATTAGTGGGAGTTTCTTCAATGGCAATTATTGCATTACATAAGAAATAATACAAACATGTTGGATACAATAAAGAGCCATTAATTACACTGTATGAATTGTTTTAGAAATACAGTACTCATTTTGTTCCTTTTTTATTTATTGCATTTAAAAAATTTATTTCTTTTTATTTATTATTTTAAAATTTTAATAAAATATTAAATATTTTTTGAAATTTTATTCTTCTTTTTTATTGATAAATACTTCATTATTTTATACTCTCAATTTACTATTTATTCTATTATATTTTTTCTTTATTTTTAACTATTTTAAACTTTCTGTATAAAAAAGAATAGTTTTTAAAAGTTCACTGAAAATAAAAAATTATATTATTTTTTTAGTATTTATGAAATTGATTAATTGTAATAAATAAAAAAAAGAAATAAGAAGATGATTTACCTAAAAATCAGCTGAAGTTGAAACGGGAGATATTCTTACGTAGCTACACATAGTTTATATGTCTGTTATTAATAAAAATTAAGATAAATATAAAATTTTTCAATTATCATTTTTCTGATAATTTTTTTATATTTATCTTTTTGTGGCGTCATACTATATCAACTGCCTAACTAGAAATCTCTGGTTGAAAGGGATCTTCAGGATTACATGCCATCCATATCTATCATATACACTAATCATCACGGCCGAAAGGGCTGGGGCAAAAATATTCAGCCTTTAATAATTGTATCTTACGAGTATATGATTTGAGAACTGGGACGTGTAATGAGAATAATTAGGTTTAGACGTGATTTTAAATTATAATTGTAATCACTATTGCTTATTATTAAAATTAAAATTCTAAATAAATATAAAAAATTATCGTCGTTATGAAATATTATAATTGTAGAACCTAACATAATAGTTTAGGCAAGATGAATGAAAAAAAATTGTTGATTTATATACAAATGACCTAGTATCATCCTTTATCGTTCCCATTTGTCTTTTGAGATACAAACCAAAATTATATGGGCCTTGTTACGGCACCCTGGTGGATTCCAAACTCAGGGTGATGTGGCCCCATATAAATCATCAGATAAGATTTTGGAACTCCCGGGATACTGTAGAATTTTTCAAATTATATATTTTAATCCATATTCATTTTATTTAATATTAATTATAAGTTTTTTAATTGAAAGAGAGAGAAGGGCCATCAACATCAATTCAATAATTCCCTTTAAGCATTATTATATGGAAAAAAATTAAGCCCTGCCTACTATTTAAAAAACAAATCTATCACCATAACTTTAAAAAAATATTAATGTTTAAAAATTCTCCAATCATCAACGTTCGGTTACCCAATTTAGATATTGTTATATAAATATTCTCTTGTTGTAAAATATTTTTTATATTTAAGTTATAATTATTATTTAAAAAGTAAGTTCATCCTTATAATTTCATTAAAGTACTAATAATTATAATTTTTTTTAATAAATTAACTATTTGTTACATTATTTTCTTTAATAATAATTATAAATCATTTATTAATTTTGTAGATCCATAATCATTAAAGCCTCACTCGTGCTTTTTCTAGGACTTTGACAAATTTAATAACTTGTATCAACAATATCAATGTAAATACACAAATATACAATACAACAATTTCCAACATACTTATTACCTGACAAATCCATACTAACACGTTCAAATTTGGAAAATCAACAACCAAACATGGAGACATTGACCGTGAGAGTATCCACAAAGATTGAGTAACCACTCAAAAGTACTTTATGGATAGGAGAATATTACTCATGTTGTAATAGGTTTTACTAGAATGGTCACACCCAGCAAAAGGTGGCTGATCGTGGTAGGAAGATGACTATCAAGAAGGATGACTTGTAAACAACAAATTTTCATAGTGTGTATCATTGAAGACCATCCAACTCTCAAGTTAGTATAGATATGAAAGAGTAGTTAAGTATAAAAAGAATTATCAGAATTAAGAGAAAGTACTTGATCCTTTTTTATAATGATTGTCCAGAAGATCGTCAAATAATGTAAATAGGTCACTGCAATCAATGATAGATTGTTACGTGTGAAATGGTTTGTCAATTAGTGTAAATGAACATTGTTGTAAACAAGTAATAAAGTGATAAGTAGAGTATCATTCGCACAAGGATTGTTTTACTAAATACCAAAATTAATAATCTTAACACATTTGGTAAATCAATTAGTCAAGAATTGAAATAACTAAATAAAAATTTATGCAAGGTAATTAAATGAATATAAATGTAATTAGAGTAAAAGCAAGTATGAATAAAGCCCTCGGGATCAGATTTCACTTATCAAGTTTGAATTGAATCATCTATCTACTCTAATCTAATTTTAACCTTTCTAATTGAAAGTCAAGTTTCCTTAAATTAATTACTAACCTTTTCCAAGGTCAAGTAATTCTATCATCAATTGCTAATTCACTGTATTCTTATGTAAATTAAAACAACTAATAATGCATTACAATTTATAGAACTTATTAAGATTACACAAACCATATGAATATATTTCTATTTCATATGTAGTTTATGGTTTTAATTATAAGATTCACACACATGCATCTCCTTCTAATTTCAATATACATATTGAAATCATTCAAAAGGTGGCCAATCAATTGAAAGAATTAGGAACAATAATTAAAACTCAATCATAGAGAAGAAAACTGAAATTAATTCAATAAGCTGGAATTTGATCTATTATTATTAAGTTACATTATCACCTTGAGAAAATGAAGATTAAGTTCATAATGAAATTAAAAATAGACTCATAATAAAATGAAAACATCATGAACATAACATGAAACTTATTTTTTTCATAATTAAAACATAAAGATACAACTACAAATGCGTGAGAATGGAAAATCTAGCCATCCATATAAGTGGCAACCTAGACCATCTATATAGGATGACTACTTAGCTTTTCATTGAGGAGGCATGCAAGAAGGACTAAAAATGCATAAAACTCTAGATGCTTTCTCTTTCTCTCCTAAAATGTTCTTTCTTGTGTCTTCTGCTCCTTTCCATTTATAAATGAATGGGTGCAAAGATTTAAACTTGCCAAGCCACCAATCTTGACCATTAGCCATAAATCTTGACCTTATAGTAGCCAAGCCTTTAGATCATTGCCATCTTTTGACAATCAACTCATTTTTTAATTAATATGAAAATTGTAGAGCTGGATCTTAGCTTTAAAAAGCACTCAAGAAGTACCAATTCTGACACTTGTAATTCCAATTATGATTAAATTAGTAGGCAAAGATCAAATTTAGACAAAACCATTATTTTAATTTCTAAGCAAAATTTGGTATCTTTAAACATAGAACTAGGCTTTAGCTATAACAATAAATTTGAAGGGCTTTCTCTTAGTTTTTGATCCGTATGAAGAATAACCTAATTTGATATCTATAGATCCGGATATGGCCTAAAACTTGAAACAAGGTTAAAATCAATATTACCTGAAAAATCTAATTTCATCTTAAAATCATAACCCATTCACAAAATGGAACTAAATTTGCTAAATTAAGCTTATATAACATCCTAAAATGCATTATAGAATGGAAAATAAATATGTAAATATTTTGCTTATCAAATTTTTCCACACTTAACTTTTGGATGTCCTTAGATAAAAATAAGATAAAAAAAACTAAATGCTAATCTTCTAATAAAATCAAGAGTGCAAATTCATAAGTAAGAAAATAATTAACATATAAATATATTATAGCGTTCATGAATCAACAAAACTTGACATTTAAAATAAAAAAGGAATCACATGAACCAAATTGATAGAATCATTGCAACTCATCCTCTCTCATGTGCTTAAAGGTAAGTATTTTACTCAAATTCAATCTATTAAAAATTACATTACCATAGGCTTACTTAAATTCTCAATCTCTACTACCTAGTTCATATATACATTTCAAATTAAAAATTTTTATTAAGGGTTGTAATAAGGTCAAGGTAAAGAGAATATAGAATTAGGATATGAAAAGCTAAAACAAAGAAAAAAATCAGTAGAGCAATTGAAACATATGTAATTTATGAACAATTTTATCTCAATACAACAACCCGAGATTTAAATTCAAGTACCCTTTAATTTCTTTCTTTTTTTTAAGAGGTTTTTTGTAACTCTGAAGTTGATGATACATATACCCTCATACTTTATCAAGAACCCATCTTACAAGAATTTAAATGCTATACTAATCCCTATGGTTAGGTTAAGACACTTGATATTTCATTAAAAGACATGTTATAGGCTAAAAATAAAGAAATGGTTAATTAAGCTCAAAAAGGTTTATCAATAGTTAGACTTCAAAGTTAGCTAATTACTTCTAGCTTAAAAAAATACCTTTATCATATTTGAGTATGTATGTAAAATATAATCTTAATTAGATTTTACATAAGTTTTATAGTGACAATTTAATAAGTGAATATCACATACAAGAAATATAATGATGATTAAACAAGTAGGCTCAAAAACTCAAAGTTAAGGACTTCTAACTCAATTCATTCAACTTAAAATTTATTGCCAAACCCATTAATTCCAAGAAGTAAGGAAGCTGCTCAATCATGCTATAAAATCTTTAAAATTATTGAAAAGTACCTAAATGGGTAAGAAAAACCTAATTTTTTTTGCAAAAGATAGATAAATTTTTTTACCAAAAAGATACGTATTAGGAGCTAAAAATAACTCTTTGCTCAGTTATCATTTTCACACACAATAAATCTAAATCTATATTTTAGTAACAAAATCTCTTAACAAAAACTTTCTTTTTTTTCCCTAATGTAATATAGATATTATCCCAATATCTTCAATAGATTAGCAAAAACATTTATTAAATAGGCAAATCACATATAAAATAAGTTTTGGAAGTAAAATCATAAGAGTAAAGAAAGTTACAATTGAAAAGTGGTTTCTGGATAGTATCTAGATCTTGCTTCATATTGCTGTTTGAGGATTACCAATCTATCTATTTCACTAATGGATCTAGTTTAGGTGCATAGAATTGCAGTTGATCAATTAAATGATCAATAGTTAAGACAGATATTATAGTATGATAAGTTGCTTAGGGTATAAATCCTTGTTCCACAATATGGTCTTAAAAAGATAACAAACCATCATAAAAACCATTAACATTTAACAATCCTATTGGCTTTTGATGAAAGTTTAAGTTAACCCAATTTGTAATGCTGTAAATTGCATCCAACATTTCTAAACCACTAGGTAAAGCAATAAAGGTTTGAACATTGTAAAGCATGCATCCCATACTTTTAAGCAAGCTTGAAACCTTTAAGTCATTACTTATGGTATTTTTTTTTCATCCAAACCTTTTACAAGGACATTCAATACTTTACTCCCTTTAATGCTTGTAAAAATTATTGTACTTCCTTTTAAGCCCTAGATTCTTTCACTGTATACAAAGTTGATATTTTTAGTAGCTAATGCATTACCAAGATCACTTATTGCTTCCAAAAACTCTCCACCCTTCCTAGTATTATATTCATAAAAAATAGATAGATTTAAATTTGTATTTTGATAATTTTTTACCCTCTTTTTCTTCCTTACTTTCAGATATTTTGTATTAATGGTGTGGCTATTAGGATGCATCTTTCTAATATAAAATATAAATAAGGAGATCATGCAAATCATGCATTGTCAAAAGAAGTTTGAAAAATACTCTAAAGAACTATCAAGTGCAATTATGGCATGAAGAAATTAAGTAAAGCAAAAAAATGTATAGAAAGTTAAAAAGCTACTGAAAAGATAAAAAGAAAAGAAAATACAAGTATTAATAGAAATAGTAGTTATGATTGTGACTTACATCTTCCTTTAGCCATTTAAGCAAAAGGTAGAATCACCAATGAAGGAAATTTTTCCAAATAAACAGCTCTTTACTATGAAATCAATTTTTACTCTATAGTTCACTAATTTTGTTAATTATTTGGCCAATGGAGTCATGCCTTATAAGTGGTCTAGCCCACAAAAGAACAAGTTCCTTGTTAATGTAAAGTACTACTTTTAGGAAGATCCTTTCTTATACAAGTATTGCCTAGACACAATTATTAGAAGATGTATCCTAAAAGAGGAAATAACTAACATTTTGCATCATTACCATTCATCCGTATATGATAATCATTTTGGAGCAAATAGAACAGCTGCTAAAGCATTACAATTTGGATTTTTACTAGCCTACACTTTTCAAAGACATCCATGAAATTGCTTGTGATAGATGCCAAATAACTAGAAATATATCAAGAAGACATGATGCCTTTTAACTAATATCTTAGAGGTTAAGTTGTTTGATGTATGGAGAATTGATTTCATAGGACCTTTTCTATCCTCATTGAGCAACCAATTCATCCTAGTAATTATCGACTATGTATCCAAATGAGTTGAAGTAATAGCTCTTCCTACAAATGATTCTAGAATGGTTATGAAATTTTTAAAGAGGAATATCTTTACAAGGTTTAGGATATCCGAAGAAATTATCAATGATAGAGGAAAGCACTTCTATAATCAACAAATTTAATTAATGCTAGTAAAATATGGAGTAATTCATAAAGTTATAACTCCATATCATTTATAAATAATGGGCAAATGAAAATCTCTAATAAGGAGTTGAAGTGGATATTAGAAAAGACGGTGAATTCTAATGAAAATGTTAAGCAAGAAAACTTGATGATGTGCTATAGACTTATACAATAGCATTCAAAACTTCAATTGGTATATCTCGTTATGAATTGGTGTATAGCAAGGCATGATATCTTCTAGTAAAATTTGAACATAAGGCATATTGGGTGATTAATGCATTAAATTTTAACTTAAAAGCAATTAGTGAAAAGAGGCTTATGCAGTTAAATAAACTTAAAGAATTCCATTAACAAGTATATGAGAATGCCAAGTTATATAAGGAAAAGATAAAGCTATGGCTTGATAAAAAAATCGTAAGAAGAGAATTTACTCCAAAACAAAAAGTTTTGCTTTATAATTCAAGGTTGAAGCTTTTTCCAGGAAAGTTAAGATCAAGATGGTCAAGATCATTCACAGTAGTTCAAGTCTGGCTATACGGTATAGTAGAAATTCAAAATAAAGATAAAAGATTCAAGGTAAATAGGCAAAGGTTGAAAGAATATAATGATGGTACACTCAATACCTTGAAGACTATCATCGCACTTGAAGAACCAACCGGTGAGTTTAAAATATATATATATATATATATTATATATATATATATATGAAAAATAAAAAATAAAAAGAACTAGTGCTAGCAATAGGTTAAGACTTTGTCTAGCTAAAAATATTAAAGAAGGGTGGTTACTTGGGCGACAACCTAGAATTTCTTTCTCTACTCATCCATTTTCTCTTCTTACTCACTTGAGCATATATCACACTTATTTCAATTATAGTTTTAGTTTTCATCATTTTGTCATTTCAATTTACATGGAGGAACCTTTTTGTAAAACTTAGAATCAAATTCTTTACTCTAACCTAAGATATGCTCAGGAAGATCTACAGCTATCGACTTAAAAGAATGAAAATATTTAAGTTATTAGGCCTTCTTGTAAATGTACATTAGATCATTAAAGCTAAGGTATGCTTAGTAGGTGAGTTTAATGAATCATTTATTAAACATAAACTAAGAATGGGAAGAAGTTCTTACTCTAAAAAGAGAAGAGTTAAAAGAATAGGAGTTTACCATAAGTGTGTGAGGTAGACATATAAGAAGCCTTGTAGGAGTAAAGGAATGGTTTCAATAAATTAAGAAGATAAAATTCGATTCATAAAGGATGGATTGAGTAAAGAGTCATTTGATAATATCATTCAGGCTCTCAATACGCATCTTAGAGGAAATGTTTTTATTGTTCTTCTTGATTTAGTGAAATTATTCAACATAGAAAAGGAGCATTATAGTCTTGGGAATCTAATGGCAAAAGATCCTATTTGCTAATTTACACAAAAACTAGATGGAAAGCAAATCTTTAACTCATAGAAGGCATTTAAGCCATTATTAGATATAAAACTAGAAGAAGATGTGAGCACAACTATAATTACTATTCATATTAATGCTTATCTTTTCTATCTTTTCTTTTCTTTTTATCTTTTTAGTAGCTTTTTGACTTCGTTTACAATTTTTGCTTTATTTAATTTCTTCATGCCATCATTGTATTTGATTATTCTTCAGAACATTTTTCAAACTTCTTTAGCCAATATATGATTTGTGTGATCTCTTTTTTTTTACTTTTATATTATAAAGATGCATCCCAATAGCCATATCATTAATGCAAAACATTTGAGATAAAGAAGAAAAAGAGGGTAAAAAGCCATCAAAATATAGATTTAAATCTATCTATATTTTTAGTAAATCTAATTCTAGGAAGGATGGGAAGTTTTAACAAGTAGCAAGTGATCTTGGTAATACATTAGCTACTAGAAATATTAACTTTGTGTACAAGGGAGGAATCTAAGGCTTAAGGGGATGTGTGGTAATTTCTGCAAGCATTAAAGGGAGTAAAGTACTAAATGTCTTTATAAAAGATTTAAATGAAAAGAAATATATCATAGGTAATAAGTTAAGGGTTTCAAGCTTGCCTAAACGTATAGGATGCATGCTATACAATACTAAAGCCTTTATTACTTTACTTGGTGGTCTAGAAACACTAGATGGAATTTCCAACATTACATTTAGGTTAATTTACCATGTTGTAGAACAAGTATTCATACCCTAAGCGACTTATTATGCTATAATGTCTACCTTAACTATTGATTAACTGAATAACCAACTACAATTCTATGCACCTAAATCAAATCTATTAGTGAAACAAATAAATTGACAATCCTCAGATAGCAGTACAAAGTAAGAGCTAAATACCACTCTCCAGTTATAGCTTTCTTTACTTTTATGATTTTACTTCTAAATTTTTTTTATGTGAGTTACCTATTTAATAAACATTTTTGCTAATATACTAAAGACATTAAGGACAATGTCTATATTAGGTTAGGAGGAAAAAAAGAAAGCTTTTGTTAGGAAATTTTATTAGTAAAACCATAAGATTCATTGTGTATGAAAAGGATGATCAAGTAAAGAATTATTTTTAGCTCTTAATACACATCCTTTTAGTAAAAAAATTTTTATATGTTTTTTTATAAAAAAAAATAAATTTTAGGGTTTTCTTGCCTATTTAGGTACTTTTCAATAATTTTAAAAATTTTATAACATGATTGAATAACTTTCTTGCTTCTTAGAATAAATGTGTTTGGCAATGGATTTTTAGTTGAATGAATTGAATTGGAAATCCTTACCTGTAAGCTTTCTGAGCTTATTTGTTTAATCATTGCTATATTTATTATGTGTGATATTCATTTATTAAGTTGTCACTCTAGAACTTACGTAAAATCTAGTTGAGATTATATTTCATATGCATGCTCAAATATAATAAAGGTATTTTTTTTATTTTAGCCAGAACCAAATAGCCAACCTTGAAGTTTTATCGTTGATAAGGCCCTTTAAGCTTAATTAACCATTTCTTTGTTTTTAGCTTATAATATGTTTTTAATAAAGTATTAAATATTTTTATCTAACCCTAGAGATTAATAGAGCATTTGAATCCTTGTAAGATATGTTCTTGATAAAGTGTGGGGATATATGCATCATCAACTTCAAAGTTACCAAGGTCTTCTTAAAAAAAAGAAAAAAAAGAAAGAAATTAAAAGGTACTTGAATTCAAATATTTAGTTGTTGTGCTGAGATGAAATTGTTCATAGATTACCTATGTTTCAATTGCTCTACTAATTTTTTTCTTTGTTCTAGTATTTCATATCCCAATTTTATTTTTCCTTTACCTTGACCTCATTATAACCCTTAATAAGACCTTTTAATTTGAAATATGCATGTGAATTAGGTTGTGGAAATTGAGAATTTAGGTAAGCCTATGGTAATACAATCTTTAATAGGTTGAATTTGAGTGAAACACTTATCCTTAAGCACTTGAGAGAGGATTAGTTACAATGATTCTATCAATTTAGTTTATTCCTTCTCAAATAAAGTTGTGATTCCTTTCTAATTGTAGATGTTAAGTTTTGTTGATTCATAAATGCTATAATATCTTTGTACTTTAATTATTTTCCCATTTATGAATTTGCACTTTTGATCTTATTAAAAGATTAATGTTTAGTTTTTTTAGTCTTGTTTTTGTGTAAAGATGTCCAAAAGCTAAATGTGAAGGAATTTAATGAGTAAAATATTTACATATTTATTTTTCCTTATATGATGCATTTTGGGATATTAAATAAGCTTAATTTAATAAATTTGGTTGTATTTTATGAATAGATCATGATTTTAATATGAAATTAGATTTTTTGAATAATGTTAGATTTCAACCCTATTACAAGTTTTATGCCATATTTGGAGTTTTTAATATCAGATTAGGTCATTCTTTATATGGATCAAAAGTTAAAAAAAAATCCTTTGAATTTCATGTGTAGAGAAGAGAGTTGGGATTGAGCTTTCACTGTTCTCAAGTCTCGTCTCGGTCTTCTGGAAATGGAAAGGTAAAGGTAGTTCTGTGAGCCAATTCAGTGAGCCGAGGGCAAGAGTCATTCATGGCATGCTTTTCCCAGGAGCCGGAGTGAGTGCATTGATGCCCAGAATCCGCTGTGACTGGTATAGAATCAGCTCCTAGTCTTAGTTAGCTCTCCTAGCTGCACTATACAACTATCAGATAAAAGTATGGAATCAGTTAATCTTCTTTGCAGTTAAAGCCCAATTTTATCCTTAAGAATTTCAAATTTTGCTTAAAAGTTGAAATAGTAGTTTTATCCAAATATGATCTTTTCCTACTAATTTGTCCATAATTGGAGCTACAGATGTCAAAATTAGTACTTCCTAAGTGCATTTTAAAGTTAACATTTAGCTTTACAACTTTCATGTTGACTAAAAAATAAGAATTTTCTATTTTGGTTATCAAAAGATAGCAACAATCTAAAAGCATGGCTATTGTGAGGTTAAGATTAGTAGCTAGTGGTCAATATTAGTGGCTTGGCAAGTTCAAATATTTGCACCTATTCATCTATAAATAGAAAGAAGCATAAGACAAAAGGAAAGAGCATTTTAGGAGAAAAAGAGATAGCATCTAGTGTTTCGTGCATTTTTAGTTCTTTTTGCATGCCTTCTTAATAGAAGGCTAAGTACTCCTCCTATATAGATGGTTTAAGTTGCCACCTATATGGATGGTAGATTTTTCATTCTCATACATTTTTAGTTGTTTCTTTATGTTCTGATCATGAATAAATAAGTTTCATATTGTGTTCATGATATTTTCATTTCATTTTGAGTTTGTTTTTAATTCCATTATGAACTAAATCTTTATTTTCCTAAGGTGATAATGTAGCTTAATAATAATAAATTGAAATCTAGTTTATTAAATCTAATTTTAGTTTTCTTCTTCATAATTAAGTTTTAGTTATTGTTCTTAATACTTTTAATTGATTGACCATCTTTTGAATGATTTCAATATGCATGTTAAGACCTAAAGAGGATGCATATGTGCGGATCCTATAATTAAAATTATAAATTGCATATGAAATAAGAATTTATTCATACAGTTTGTATAGTCTTAATGAGTTCTATAAATCATAGTGCATTATTAGTTATTTTGATTCATATAGGAATATAATGAAACAGAGTAGATAAATAATTCAATCTAAATTTGTTAAGTGAAGTCTGATCCTTAGGGTTTTATTTATATTTTTTTTTACTTCAATTGCATTTATATTCATTTTAATTAGTTTGTATAAATTTTTATTTAGGCACTTCAATTCTTAACTAATCAATTTGCTAAATAGTAATTTTGGTACTTAATAAAACAATCTTTTTGGGAATAATACTCTACTTATCATTTTAATACTTATTTACAATAGTGTATACTTGCACTAGTTAGCAAATCATTTGACTCGTAATAAGTTTTTAATTTAATAAGTAAAATATTCACATATTTATTTTTCCTTATATGATACATTTTAGGATATTATATAAGTTTACATTTTGGGAATGGGTCATGACTTTAAGATGAAATTAGATTTTCAGATAATGTTGGATTTCAACCCTGTTTTAGGTTTTAGATCATATTTGGAGCTTTGGATATCAGATTAGGTCATTCTTTATATGAATAAAAAGCTAAGAGAAAGCCTTTCAACTTTCATATTGTAGCTAAGGTCTAGTTCTATCTTTAAGGATTTCAAATTCTATTTAGAAATTAAAACAATGGTTTTGTCCAAATTTGACTTTTGCCTACTAATTTGACCATAACTAAAGCTATAGATGTCGAAATGAGTACTTCTTAAACTCATTTTAAAGGTAGATCTAGCTCTACAACTTTCATGTTAAGTAAAAATTGAGAATCCACCATTTTAATTTTCAAAAGATGGCAACAATCTAAAAGCATAGTTACTGCAAGGTCAAGATTAATGGTTAGTGGTTAAGATTGGTGGCTTGGCAAGTTTAAATCTTTGTACCCATTCATCTATAAATAGAAAAAAATAAAAAGACACAAAAGGGAGAGCATTTTAGGAGAAAAAGAGAGAGCATCTAAAGTTTTATTCATTTTTAATTCTTATATGCCTCCTCAATGGAAAGTTAAGTAGTCTTCCTAAATGGATGGTTTAGGTTACCACCTATATGGATGGCTAATTTTCCATTCTCATGCATTTGTAGTTGTATATTTATGTTTTGATCATGAATAAATAAGTTTCATGTTATGTTTATGATGTTTTCATTTTCTTTTGAGTCTATTTTTAATTTCCATTATGAACTAAATCTTCATTTTGCTAGGATAATAATGTAGCTTAATAATAACATATTGAATTCTAGTTTATTAAATTTAATTTCAATTTTCTTCTCCATGATTGAGTTTTAATTTTTATTTTTAATGATTTCAATTGATTAGTCACCTTTTGAGTGATATCAATATGCATATTAAGATTGGAAGGAAATGTATATGTGTGGATCATATAATTAAAATAGGAATATATTCATATGGTTTATATAGTCTTAATGAGTTCCATAAATCGTGGTGTATTATTAGTTATTTTAATTCACATAGGAATATAGTAAAATAGTAATAGATGATAGAATTACTTAACCTTGGAAAAGGTTAGTAATTAATTTAAGGAAACTCAATTATTAATCAGGAAGGTTAAAATAGGATTATATTAGAAAGATAATTCAATCTGAACTTGTTAAGTGAATTCTAATCCCTAAAGCTTTATTTATATTTGCTTTTACTCCAATTACATTTATATTTCTTTTAATTACTTTGCATAAATTTTTATTTAATTACTTCAATTTTTGAGAGTGTTAAGATTTTTAATTTGTGGTGCTTAGTGAAACAATCCTTATAAGAATGATACTCTACTTATCAGTTTATTATTTGTTTATGACAATGTAGACCTACCCTAATTGATAAACCATTTCACACGTAATAAGTTTTTGGTAGCATTGATGGGGATTATTATCATTAATATCAATACCAAGTAATCTTAATCCTAATTTGATTTTTATTTTACATTTTTTTAGTGTCTTTTGTCTTTTTTCAAAATTTGCCTTAGTATATGACTAGATCAAGAGAAACTAAGCTACTACCTTTTAATTTTGAGATCGAGAAAACTTATTAAAGAAATTGAAGTGTACAAAAGCAATTAACTTTATATCAAAATGATCTAATGGTTGATCTAATGGTACATCCGAGAGAAAAAGGAGTAGACACCAAAGTACTCCATGACTATAGTGCACCAATAGTCATGGCTACCATTTCTAGGATCAAGAGATTACCTAAACCAGCCAATAACTTTAAGATCAAGTTAACCATTATTCAAATGATACAAGCAAATCAATTTAGTGATTCTCTAGCTAAAGACACATATCACTAATTTCTTGGAAATTTGTGTAACATTCAAGCATAAAGTTACGAGTTTACCTTTTCTCGCTTAGGAATAATGCTAAAAGTTGGTTACACTTTCTACTAATAGGAAGCATTACTACATGGAATGTGTTGGCATTATAATTCTTAGCAAAATTATTTCCTCCAGTTAAAACTACAAAAATAAAAAAAGAAATTACTTTATTCACCCAGCATGATATGGATAGTCTTTATGAAGCTTGGGAGAAGTATAAAGAGTTGTTATGAAGATGTCCCCATTATAGGCTACCAGCTTGGCTACAGTTGTAGACTTTCTACAATAGGTTATCCAATGCTACCAAAAGACTTATGAATGCTGCTACTGATGGATCATTAATTAGGAAAAATATAAAAGATGCTTATGAGCTACTGGAGGACATGGTGGCTAATGCTTACCAATGGCTTTTTGAATGAAATAATCTTAGGAAAATACTTGGGGTTCATGAATTAGATGTGCTTATAACTTTATCTTCTCAAGTTGCCTTTATATCTAACTGACTGAGCTCACTAACAGCTCAAGCAAATGTAATCAAAACTCCTGTTAAAACTTATAATTTATGTGGAGGCCCTTATATGAGCACATCATGTTAGGAAGGAGACTCATTCATGTCTCCTCAGCCAAAATAAACAAATTATATGGGGAGTTAAAATTGCCAAAATGATCCATTCTCGAACATATACAATCTGGGATGGAAAAATCACCCAAATCTAAAGTGGTGGAATAATCAAAATGTGTTCAAGCCATAAAGTAACTTTTAACAACTACTGGTGTATGTCATAGGACCCAATCATAAGATGATAATACATAATGTATTATATTTTATTTTTGGCAATATAATTATTATATTTTATTTTATTTTTTACATAAATTATAACTTAAATATAATAATTATCCCTAAAATAGCTTTGCTATTCCTAAAATGTCCATAGTCAAATATTATTGCAAAAAAAAGGATAACAATAATACATTGAGACTATTATGTATTGTTGACTGATGATTATGAATCATAGATATATGATATCAAGTCAATACATTAGTACATTGTTAGTGAACAGATGTATTGGACCGACCCACTGTGAGAATACTACATGGATAGAAATGTGTCATTAGTTATTCTCATACGACCATAATGCACGTAGTCCTTTGACTTGAAGTCACTATGGTTCCCTACATGAGGGGTCACTCACTTTGATGCAGTCTTATGTCACCTTTAATCGGAATGACGTGTAGGGCATTGATTAGGTGTGTCACGAATCATGCAGACATTAATTAGGTGTGTTACGAATCATGTAGAGGGAAATGAGTGATATAGATTATATTTTGTTACTCTTGTATAAAAGAGAGATATCCTTAGACCCTTTAATTAAGTGAGACTTAGAAATGCATGACCATGCTTAAATGAATCAATATGTGATATTGATCATTTGTTTTAAGTTTACTTAGTATCAAGAAATATAAATTAAACATTGACGAGGATGACACAATCCATGCCTCTAGTTTGATTTGGATATTATTACAAAAGGGATTATGATGCAACACGTTGATCACATATTAGGTGAATGTCGAATCACAGACATTCTTACTATTTGAATCGCAGTAATGTATTGTTAGATACCGCTCACTATTTATAGTCTAATGATAGGTCATTATCAATGTAGTAAGAACTTATAAGGTCACACAAAAAGAGTAAGAATGAGATAGTAATTAATTAATTTTTAGTTAGATTAAAAACTTATTAATTGGGTTTGTTATTTTATATATATATATATATATATATATATATATATATATATATTATCCATGTAATATATATTCTATTATATTATGTGATATTATCTGATATTAAAATAATATAAGATTATTACTCAATTTAATATTAGATAATTATATTATGAGATAATATTATTATCTGATAATATTTAATTATTATTATTAAAGTAATATTAAATAATTAATGGATAAGTCCTATCTCCCCTCACTTTTACCATATTAAAGATAAAGTATTAGTGATTAAATAGGATTAGGTTAGTTGTGATTTTCCTAGTATGATTAGGAAAGATGAATGCCTTTAGCTATATATAAGAGACATGAGGTCGTCATAAAAACAAATAAAAATAAGAAAATTTGCCATCAAAAAAATTGCACAAAATATCCTACAAAACCACACAATAAAAAGTGAACAAAAAGTGAACCTCAAAGATGCATTGGCTCAATTAACCATGAATATTTCTCAATTTATAATGATAATAGATGTTATACTCAAGAGCCAAGAAGTAGCCTTACAAAGTCAGGTATCCTTAATAAAAAAACTTGGAGGTGTAGATAGGTCAAATTACAAATATACTAAATTCTAGATAACTAGGCACTTTACAAAGCAATATTGCAAGAAATCTAAGAGAACATGTGAAACCTGTCACATTAAGAAGAAGGAAGGAATTAAATGAACCGATAACTAAAAAAAAGAGTGATGAAGAAAAGAAAGTAGTAGAAGAGGAACAAAAGCTGGAAGTTTAAAAACCTAAAGAAGATGAGGTGATACTAAGCAGAATTAGTTTTCCAGATAACCCTCCTCTATATACAATACTAGTCCTTTACCTTCAGAAACTTCGAAAGGCAGAACTTGATAGACCGTTCACAAAGTTTTTAGAAGTATTTAAGAAGTTGCATATTAATATATCTTTTGCTGATGCACTTGCTCGGATGCTCAATTATGTAAAGTTTATAAAAGACATACTCTCAAACAAAAGGAAACTCGAAGAATTCGAGACTGTTGCACGTACTAAAAAATGCAATGCTATTCTTCAAAAAAAGTTACCACCTAAGCTAAAGGATCCTAATAATTTTTTGCATTCCATGTACCATTGGAAAATGCAATTTTGAAAAGTTAATGTATGATTTAGGTGCAAATATGAATTTGATGCCATTATCTATCTACAATAAATTAGGACTAGGAAAAGTGAAATTGACAATAGTATCGCTACAGTTAGCAAAACATTTGATAAAGTATCCACGTGGAATCCATGAAGATATGCTAGTAAAAGTTAATAGATTTATCTTCCCAATTAATTTTATAGTGCTTAACATGGAAGAAGATTAAAAAATTCTTATTATTCTTGGGAGACCATTTCTAGCAATTGGGCAAACTCTACGTGTTGAAGATAATTAACTATCCTTCAATATTTTTAAAGCTTTATCTCTTCCATATGAAAGTGATACTTGTTATAGAGTGGAGTATAAAATAGCATTTGGATGGTCAATAGTTAATATAAAAGGTATAACTCCTTTAATTTATATGCATAAAATCCTAATGGAGTATAATTATAAACCATCAGTTGAGCACCAGAGAAGGTTGAATCCTAACATAAAAAGGTGGATTGTTATGCATGAAATGGTTTATCAATCAGTGTAAGTGTACATTGTCGTAAACAAGTAATAAAGTGATAAGTAAAGTATCGCTCTCATAAGAATTGTTTCACTAAGTACAAAAATTAATAATCTTAATGCTATTTAGTGAATCAATTAGTCAAGAATTAAAGTAACTAAATAAAAATTTATGTAAAGTAATTAAAATGAATATAAATGCAATTGGAGTAAAAGAAAATATGAATATAGCCTTAGGAATTAGACTTTGTCTAATAAGTTCGAATTAAATTATCTATCTAATATATTCCAATTTTAACTTTCCTAATTGATCGTCAAGTTTTCTTAAATTAATTACTAACATTTTTCAAGGTTAAGTAATTTTATCATTAATTGCTAATTTAGTATATTCCCATGTAAATCAAAATAACTAATAATGCATTACGATTTATGAAACTTATTAAGACTAAACAAACCATATAACTATATTCTTATTTTATATGTGATTTTTTATTTTAATTATAGGATCCACACACACGCATCTCCTTCTGGTCTCAACATGCATATTGAAATCATTCAAAAGATGGCTAATTAATTGAAAGCATTAAGAATAACAACTAAAACTCAATCATGGAGAAAAAAACTAAAATTAGATTTAATAAACTAGAATTCAATCTATTATATTAAGCTACATCGTCACTATTGGAAAATGAAGATTTAGTTCATAATAAAATTAAAAATACCTCAAAATAAAATGAAAGCATCATGAAAACAACATGAAACTTATTTATTCATGATCAAAACATAAAGATACAACTATAAATGCATCAAAATGGAAAATCTAGCCATCTATTTAGGTGATAACCTAAACCATCCATATAGGAAGACAACTTAACCTTTCATTAAGGAGGCATGTAAGAAGAACTAAAAATGCATAAAACTCTATATGTTCTCTTTTTATTTCCTATAATGCTCTCCTTTTGGGTCTTCTGCTCTTTTCTATTTATAAATGAATGGACGCAAAGATTTCAACTTGTCAAGCCACCAATCTTGACCTCGTAACAACCATGCTTCTAGATTATTACCATCTTTTGACAATCAAAATGGTTTATATTTTTTAGTTAACATGGAAGTTGTAGATCTAAACCATTAATTATGGTCAAATTAGTTGGTAAAGGTCAAATTCAGAAAAAATCATTATTTTAGCTTCTAAGCAGAATTTAAAATCCTTAAAGATAGAACTGAGCTTTAGCTACAACATAAAAATTCAAGAGCTCTCTCTTTGCTTTTGATCCATATAAAGAATGACCTAATCCAATATCTAGAGCTCTAGATATGGCCTAAAACCTAGAATAAGGTTGAAATCTAGCATTAACTAAAAAAATCTAATTTCATGCCAAAATCATGACCTATTCATAAAATGCAACCAAATTGATTAAATTAAACTTATATAATATTTTAAACTGCATCGTATAAGGAAAAATAAAAATGTAAATATATTACTTATCAAATTCTCCCACATTAGCTTTTGAACGTCTTTGGATAAAAATAAGGCTAAAAAAACTAAACACTAATCTTCTTATGAAATCAAGAGTGCAAATTCCTAAGTAAGAAAATAATTAAAGTATAAAGATATTATAGCATTCATGAATCAATAAAACTTGACATCTAAAATTGAAAAAGAATCACAACTTCATTTGAGAAAGAATAAATCAAATTGATAGAATCATTGCAACTCATCCTCTTTCAGGTGCTTAAAAGTAAGTGTTTCACTAAAATTCAACTTATTAAAGATTGTACTGCTATAAGCTTGCTTAAATTCTCAATCTCTACTATCTAATTTACATGCACATTTCAAATCAAAAAGTCTTATTAAGGGTTGTAATGAGGTTAAGGTAAAAGGAAGATAGAATTGGGATATGAAAGGCTAGAGCAAAGAAATAAATTAGTAAAGCAATTGAAACACGGGTAATTTATGAACAATTTTATCTTTGCATAACAACTCGAGATTTGAATTCAAGTATGCTTCATTTTCTTTCTTTCTTTTTTCTTGAAGAAGACCTTTATAACTTTGAAGTTAATAATGTATATATCACCACACTTTATTAAGAACTTATCATACAAGGATTCAATGCTCTACTAATCTCTAGAATTAAATAAGGACATTTGATATTTTATTGAAAGACATGTTATAGGCTAAAAGTAAAGAAATGGTTAACTAAGCTTAAAGGGACTTATCAATGATAAAACTTCAAGGTTAGTTTTTTTGTTCTAGCTTAAAAAATAAAATAACTTTATCATATTTAAGCATGCTTGTGAAATGAAATCTCAACCAGATTTTACACAAGTTTTAGAGTAATAACTTAATAGGTAAATATCACACACAAGAAATATAGTGATGTTTAAACAAGTAAGCTTAAGAGCTCATAATAAAGGACTTCTAACTTAATTCATTTAACTTAAATTTTATTGCCAAATTCATCAATTTTAAGAAGTAAAAAAGTTAGTTAATCATGTTATGAAATCTTTAAAATTATTAAAAAGTAGCTAAATAGGCAAGAAAACCTTAATTTTTTCAAAAAAAAGACATAAATTTTTTTTAACTAAAAGGATGCATTCTAAAAGCTAAAAATAACTCTTTACTTGACCATCCTTTTCATACATAATGAATCTTATGGTTTTACTAACAAAATCTCCTAACAAAAGCTTTCTTGTTTCCCTTTAACCAAATGTAGATATTGTCCTTAATGTCTTCAGTAGATTAACAAAATTACTTATTAAATAGGTGATTCACACGTAAAAGGAAATTTTAAAGTAAAACTATGAGAGTAAAGAAAATAACAACGAGTGGTATCTGACTCTTGCTTCATACTATTGTCCAGGGATGCCAATCTATTTGTTTCACTAATGGATCTGGTTTATGTGTATAGAATTGCAATTGGTTAATTTGCTGATCAATAGTTGAGGCAAGCATTATAGTACAATGAGTAGCTTGGGGCGTGAATTCCTATTCCATATTATGGTCTAAAAAGGATAACAAACCATCATAAAAATCATTAATATTTAACAACCCTATTAGCCTTCGATGAAAGTTTAAGTTGACTAAATATGTAATGCTAGAAATTTCTTCTAATGTTTCTAGACCATTAGGTAAAGCAATAAAAGCTTCAGCATTATAAAGCATGTATCTCATATGTTTAGGCAAGCTTCAACACCTTAACTCATTAGCTATGGCATATTTCTTATCATCCAAACCCTTTATAAGGACACTCAGTACTTTGTTCCTTCTAATGCTTGTAGAAATTACCGCACTTCCTCTTAAGCCTTGGATTCCTTCCTTGTATACAAAGTTAATATTTCTAGTAGCTAATACGTTACAAGATCACTCGTTGCTTCTAGAAACTTTCTATCCTTTCTAGTATAAGATTTATTAAAAATATAGATAGATTTAAATCTACATTTTGATAGTTTTTTATCCTCTGTTTCTTCTTTACTCTTAGACATTTTACATTAGTGGTGTGGTTATTAGGATGCATCTTTATAATATAAAAGTAGAAACAGGGAGATCACACAAATCATGCATTATTAGAAGATGTTTGAAAAATGTTCTGAAGAAATATTGGGTGCAATGACAACATAAAGAAATTAAAAAAAGTAAAAAATGTAAAGAAAGTCAAAAAGCTACTGAAAAGATAAAAAGAAAAGAAAAGACAAGCATTAATACAAACATTAGTTATGATTGTGATTCATATCTTGCTCTAGTTTTATGTCCAACAATGGCTTAAATGCTTTTTATAAGTTAAGAATTTGTTTCCTATCCAGTTTTTGTATAAACTAGCAAATAGGATCTTTTACTATTAAATTCCCAAGGCTATAACGTTCCTTTTCTGTATTGAATAATTTCACTAAATCAAGAATAATAATATGAATATTTCCATCAGGATACATCTCAAAAGTCTAAGCAATATCATCTTATGACTCTTTACTTAGTCCATCCTTTATGAACTAGATTTTTTCTTCTCAATTTATTAAAACCATTTCTTCACTCCTACAAAGCTTGTTACATGTTCACCTCGCACACTTATGGTAGACTCCTATTTTTTTAGCTCTTCTCTTTTGAGAATAAGAACTTCTTCCTATTTTTAGCATATGTTTAACAAATGATTCATTAAACTCCCTTGCTAAGTGTATCTTAGCTTTAATGATCTAGTTTACATCCTCAAGAAGGCCCAATTGCTTAAATGTTTTCATTCTTTCAAGTTGATAGTTATGGATCTTCTTGAGCACATCTTGGGGACAAGCAAGGAATTTGATTCTAAGCTTTACAAGGGGTTCCTCCATGTTAAATTGAAATGATAAAAATAATGAAAACTAAACTATAATTGAAATGTGTACGATGTGTGCTTAAGTGAGTTAGAAGAAAAAATGAAAGTGTAGAGAAAGAAATTTTGGGTTACCTTCTAAGTAGCCACCTTTTTTTAATATTTTTTGCTAGACAAAGTCCTAATATATTATTAGCAATAGTTATCTTTATTTTTTTATTTATTTATATATATTTATTTATTTATTTTAAAACTCATCAGTTGGTTTTTTAAGTGTGATGATAGTCATCAATGTGTTGAGTGCACTATCATTATATTCTTTCAACCTTTGCCCATTCACCGTGAATCTTCGATCTCCATCTTGAATTTCTACCATACCATATGGCCAAACTTGAACTATTATGAATAGTCCTAACCATCTTGATCTTAACTTTCCTGTAAAAACTTTCAACCTTGAATTATAAGGTAGAATTTTTTTATCTTAGAGTAAACTCTTTTTTCATGATTCCTTTGTCATGCTATAGCCTTGTCTTTTCCTTATACAACTTGGCATTCTCATATACTTGTTGATGGAATTCTTTAAGTTCATTTAATTATCTTAGCCTCTTTTCATAAACTACCCTTAAGTCAAAATTCAATGCTTTAATAATCTAATATGCCTTGTGTTCTAATTCTACTAGAAGATAACATGCCTTGCCAAACACAAATTGATAAGGAAATGTAATAATCAAAGTTTTAAATGCTATTCTGTAAGCCCATATTGCATCATTAAGCTTCCTTACCTAATCTTTCCAATTAGGATTCACTATCTTTTCTAGTATCCACTTCAACTCCTTGTTAGAGATTTCCACTTACTCACTAGTTTATGGGTGATATGAAGGGTAACTTTATAAGTTACTTTATATTTTGCTAGCACTAATTGAAGTTGATGATTACAGAAGTGCTTTCCTCCATCACTGATAATTGCTCTGGGTACTCTAAACCTTGTAAAAATATTTCTTCTTAAAAATTTCATAACCATTCTAAAATCATATGTAGGAAAAGCTATTGCTTCAACCCATTTGGATATATAGTCTATAGCTACTCAGATGAATTAGTTGTTGAATGAGGATAGAAAAGGTCCTATGAAGTTAATCCCTTTACATTGAATAATTCAACCTTTAAGATATTAGTTAGAGGCACTTCATGTTTTCTTAAAATATTTCTAGTACTTTGGCATCTATCACAAACTATTATAAATGCTTAAGTATCTTTAAAAAGTATTGGCCTGTAAAATCCAGATTATAGTGCTTTAGCTATCGTTGTATTTATTCTAAAATGACTATCATATAGTAATGAAAGGCAATGATGCAAGACATAAGTCATCTCCTCTTCTTGGACACATCTTCTAATAATTATGTTTGGGCAATACTTGTACAAGAAGGGATTTTCCTAAAATTAGTACTTTAATAAAATAATTAACAAAATGACTCCATTAGCCAAATAATTAACAAAATCAACGAACCAAAAAGTAAAGAGTAATTTGATGGTAAAAAATTGCTCATTTAGGAAATTTCCTTAATTAGTAATTCTACTTTTTGCTCAAATGGCTTTAAATGAGATAAGTAATTTGCCATCAAGTTCTTAATCCCTTTCTTATCTCTGATCTCTAGTTTAAATTCTTACTATAGGAGTATCTATCTAATTAGTCTTAGCTTAGCATCTTCCTTTTTGACTAAGTGCTTAATAGTTGAATGGTCCATGTACATAATTACTTTCAACCTGATTAAATAAGTTCTAAATTTATCAAATGCAAATACTATTACTAAGTTCTCTTTTTCTATTGTTGTAAAATTGAACTAAGCATCCGAGAATGTTTAGCTGGTATAGTAAATAACATGGAAAATTTTATCTTTTCTTTAACCAAGAATAGCTCCAACGGCATAATCACTTGTATAACATATCATCTCAAAAGGAAAATTATAATATGGAGTTATTATAACTAGTGCCAATATTAAGTGCTCTTTAGAGTTTGGAAGGCTACAACATACTTCTCATCAAACACAAATGAGACATCTTTTTCTAGTAACATGCAAAATGGCTTTGTGATTTTTAAGAAGTCCTTAATAAACCTCCTGTAAAACCCTACATTGCCTAAAAAACTTCAAATACCTTTGATTAATGTAAGAAGAGGTAATTTCTTAATTGTTTCAATTTTTGTTTGATTAACTTCAATCCTTTGAATAGACACTTTATAACCCAGCATAATACCATTTTTTACCATGAAATGACATTTTTCTTAATTTAGAACCAGATTTGTCTCTATATGGCATTGTAACACTTTTACCAAATTAAAGAGACATTAATTATATGATTCATCAAAGACTAAGAAGTCATCCATAAATACTTCAATAAATTTTTTCACTATATTTAAGAAAATTGCCATTATCATTCTCTAAAATGTTGCAAAAGCATTGCATAAGCTAAAGGGCATCTTTTTAAAGACGAATGTACCATAAGGGCATGTAAAAGTGATTTTCTTTTAATCTTCTGACCGAGTACCCATCTAAGAAGTAATAATAGGCTTGCCCAACTAATCTATCTAGCATTTGATCTATAAATAGAAGAGGGAAGTGATCTTTTCTAGTGGCTTTGTTAAACTTTCTATAATCAATGCATACTCTCCAACCAGTTATGGTTTGCTATGGAATCAGCTCATTATTTTTATTAGGCATAATAGCCATTTTACCTTTCTTAGGCACAAGTTAAATTGGACTTACCCTTTGACTATTAAAGATTAGGTAAATTATTATCATTAATATTAATACTAAGTAATTTTAATCCTAATTTAGTTTTTATTTTATATTTTTTAGTGATTCTTATCTCTTTTCAAGTTTTCCTAAGTGTATAACCAAATCAAGAGAAATTGAGCTATTATATTTTGGTTCTAAGATCGAGAAACCTTGTTAAAGAAATCAAAGAGTATAAAAGCAGTTAACTTTAGATTAAAGTGATCCATTGGTAAATCCGAGAGAAAAAGGAATAGATATCAAAGCACTCCATGACTATATCATACTAACAATCATGGATGTCATTTATGGGATTAGGAGACTACTTATACTAACCAACAAGTTTGAGATCAAGCTAGCCATCATTCAAATGATACAAGCAAATTAATTTGGTGCTTCTCTGGCTAAGGATCTAAATGCACATTTAGTTAGCATCCTGGAAATTTGTAATATATTCAAGCATAATGGCATTTTTTATGATGCCATAAGGTTGCAACTTTTCCCTTTCTCTTTTAACGATAATGCTAAAAGTCAGTTACACTCTTTATTGATAGGAAGCGTCATTACATAGAAAGTATTGGCATGGAAATTCTTAGTGAAATTTTTTCCTTTAAGTAAAATGGCAGAAATGAAAAATAAGATTATTTCATTCACTCAACATGATATGGAGAGTCTTTATAAAGCTTGAGAGAAGATAAGTTACAATGATTCTATTAATTTGGTTCATTCCATCTTAAATGAATTTGTGATTCTCTTTTAGTTTTAGATGTCAAGTTTTGTTGACTTATAAATGCTATGATATTATTGTACTTTAATTTTTTTCTTACTTAAGAATTTGTATGCCTGATTTCATTGGAAGACTATTGTTTAGTTTTTTTAATCTTGTTTTTGTCAGAGGATGTTTAAAAGTCAGGTGTAAGGAAATTTAATAAGTAAAATATTTATATACTTATTTTCCCTTATACGATGCATTTTAGGATGTTATATAAGCTTAATTTAATAAACTTAGTTGCATTTTATGGATAGGTCATGATTTTGAGATGAAATTAAATTTTTAGATGTTGAATTTCAGCCTTGTTTTAAATTTTAAGCCATATCTGGAGCTTTAGATATCAAATGGGATTATTCTTTATATGGATCAAAAGTTAAATGAGAGCCTTTCAACATTCATATGGTAGTTAAAACCCAATTCTATTTGTAAGGATTTTAAATTCTGCTTAGAAGTTAAAATAGTGGTTCTATTTGAATCTGATCTTTATCTACTAATTTGACCATAGTTAGAGGTATAGATGTCAAAATTGGTACTTCCTGAGCGCATTTTAAAGCTAAGATCAAGCTCTATAACTACAATATGAAAGTTGAAGGGCTCTCTCCTAACTTTTAATCCATATAAAGAATGACCAAATCTGATATCTAGAGCTCTAATAATGGCCCAAAACCTAAAACAAGGTTGAAATCTAACATTATTCAAAAAATATAATTTTATCTCAAAATCATGATCCATTCACAAAATACAACCAAATTTATTAAATTAAGCTTATATAACATCCTAAAATGCATCGTATAAAAGAAAATAAATATATAAATATTTTACTTATCAAGTTCCCCTAAACACTAATTTTCTAATGAAATCAAGAGTACAAATTCATAAATAAGAAAATAATTAAAGTATAAAAATATCATAGCATTCATGAATTAACAAAACTTGACATCTAAAACTAAAAAAGAATCGCAACTTCATTTAAGAAGGAATGAAATAAATTAAGAATGTCATTGCAATTTATCCTTTCTCAAGTGCTAAAGTGTAAGTATTTTACTCAAATTCAACCTATTAATGATTGCATGACCATAGGTTTGCTCAAATTTTCAATCTATACTACCTAATTCATATGCACATTTCAAATTAAAAGGTCTTATCAAATGTTGTAATGTAATCAAGGTAAAGGGAAGATAGAACTAGGATATGAAAGGCTAGAACAAAGAAAGAAATTAGTAGAACAATTGAAACATGGGTAATGTATGAACAATTTTATATTAGCACAACAACCCTAGATTTAAATTCAAGTATCCATCAATTTCTTTCTTTTTTTACCCTTTTTTTCTTTTTTTGTTTTTTTTATTTTCAAGAAAACCCTTGCAACTTTGAAGTTGATAATGGATATACCTTTATACTTTATTAAAAACCTATCTTATAAGGATTCAAATGCTCTACTAATCTCTAGGATTAAGTAAAGACACTTGATTTTCATTATAGGACATGTTATAGGCTAAAAACAACGAAATGGTTAATTAAGCTCAAAAGGACTTATTAATAATAAAACTTCAAGCTTAACTATTTAGTTCTAACTAAAAAAAATGCCCTTGTCATATTTGAGCATGCATGTAAAAATTTTACCCTAGTTTTAGAGTGATAACTTAATAAGTGAATATCACATACGAGAAATATAGTGACGATTAAACAAGTAAGCTCAAAAGCTTATGGTTAAAGACTTCTAACTTAATTCATTCAACTCAAAATCCATTGTTAAATGCATCAATTCTAAAAAACAAGAAAAATGTTCAATTATGCTATGAAATCTTTAAAATTATTGAAAAGTATCTAAATAGGCAAGAAAATCCTCTTTTTTTTTTTTGCAAAAAGATAGATTAAAAAAAAATTTTACCAAAGGGATACGTATCAAGGGCTAATAATAACTCTTTACTCAGTCATCCTTTTCACATATAATGAATCTCATGATTTTACTAATAAAATCTTTTAACAAAAGCTTTCTTTTTTTCCTAACCTGATGTAGAAATTGTCCCCAATGTCTTAGTAGATTAGTAAAAACGTGTATTAAATAGGCAACTTACACCTAAAAGAAATTTTGGGAGTAAAACTATAAGAATAAAGAAAGTTACAATCAGAAAGTGATTTTTGGCTCTTGCTTCATATTACTATTTGGGGATTGCTAATTTATCTATTTCACTAATGGATCTAGTTTAGGTGCATAGAATTGTAGTTGGTCATTTAGTTAATCAATAAATAAGGTAGACATTATAGCACAATGAGTTACTTGGAATATAAATCCCTATTCCATAGCATGGTTTAAAAAAGACAACAAACCACCATAAAAGATATTAACATTTAACAACCATATTGGTTTTTTATGAAAGTTTAAGTTAACCCAATATGTAACGCTAGAAATTCCATCCAATGTTTCTAGACCACTAAGTAAAGCAATAAAGGTTTTAACATTGTAAAGCATGCATCCTATACAATCAAACAAGCTTGAAGATTGTAAAGCATGCATCCCATTAGATCAAGCAATCTTAAAACCCTTAACTAATTATTTATGGCATATTTCTTATTATCTAAACCCTTTACAAGGACACTTAGTACTTTGCTTCCTTTAAAGCTTGTAGAAATTACCACACTTCCCCTTAAGCCTTGGATTCCTCCATTGTACAGGAAGTTGATATTTCTAACAGCTAATGCATTGCTAAGATTATTTGTTGAATGTAAGTGTACAATGTTGGAAATAAGTAATAAAGTGATGAGTAAAGTATCATTCTTACAAGAATTACTTCATAAAATACCAAAATTGTTGGAAATAAAAATTTATGTGAAGTATTTGAAATGGATATGAATGAAATTGAAGTAAAAGAAAATATGAATAAAGCCCTAGGGATTAAACTTCACTTTACAAATTTAGATTGAATCGTCTATTTACTCTAATCTTATTTTAATCTTCCTAATTAATAGTCGAGTTTCCTTAAATAAATTACTAGTCTTTTCTAAGGTCAGGTAATTTTTATCATTAACTACTAATTCACTATATTTCTACATAAATTAAAACAACTAATAATGCATTATGATTTATGGAACTCATTAAGACTACACAGACCATATGAACATTTCTTATCTCACATGCAATTTATGATTTTAATTATAGGATCCACACACATGCATCTTCTTCCAATCTTAACATGCATATTGATATTATTAAAAAGGAGGCTAATCAATTGAAAGCATTAAGAACAATAATTAAAACTTAATTATGCAGAAGAAAACTGAAATTATATTCAATAGACTGGAATTCAATCTGTTATTATTAAGTTACATCATCACCTTTGGAAAGTAAAAATTTAATTCATAATGGAATTAAAAACAAACTCAAAATAAAATGAAAACATCATGAACACAATATGAAACTTATTTATTCATGATCAAAATATAAAAATACTGCTACAAATGCATGATAATAG
Organism: Sindora glabra; assembly: GCA_020226215.1. Lineage (NCBI taxonomy): Eukaryota > Viridiplantae > Streptophyta > Magnoliopsida > Fabales > Fabaceae > Sindora > Sindora glabra. The sequence goes on from CM035236.1 coordinate 19,395,414, forward strand.
AAAATCTAGGCATCCATATAAGTGGACTACTTAGCTTTCCAATTATTATAGCTTCAAATTAGAATTTTCCTTTTCAGATGATGTGTAGTGCAAGTGATTATGCCATTAGAGCTATTCTTGGTTAGAAAAAAGATAAAATTTTTCATCCTATCCACTATGCTTACTTGAACATTCTCAGATGCCTAGCTAAATTATGCAACAATAGAAAAAGCACTTTTACTAATAGTATTTGCATTTGATAAATTCAGAGGTTATTTAATCAAGTCAAAAGTAATTGTGTACATAGACCATTTAGCTATCAAGTACTTGATCAAAAAGAAAGATATTAAGCTAAGACTGATCAAATGAGTGCTCTTATTACAAGAATTTGACTTGGAAATTAGAGATAAGAAAGGGACTAACAACTTGATTACAAATCACTTATCTCATTTAGATTCGTTTAAGTAGAAGGCAGAATCACTAATTAAGAAAATTTTCCCAAATGAGCAGCTCTTTACAATGAAATCACTCTCTACTCCTTGGTTTACTAATTTTGTTAATTATTTAGTCATGCCTTATGAGTTGTCCAGCCAACAAAAGAAAAAGTTTCTTACTGATTTTTTTAATTATTTAGTTATTCCTTATACAAGCATTGCCTAGATAGAATAATTAAAAGATGCGTCCCAAAAGAGGAGATAACTAATATCTTTCATCATTACCATTCATCCCCATATGGTGGTCATTTTGGAGCAAATAGAATAGTTGCTAAAGCACTACAATCTAGTTTTTATTGGCTTACACTCCTTAAAAATGCTTAAGCATTTGTAATAACTTATGGTAGATGCTAAAGAACTGGAAATATATTAAGAAGACATGACGCCCTTCTAATTAATATCTTAAAGGTTGAGTTGTTTGACGTATAAGGAATAACTTTATAAAACCTTTTTCATCCTCATTTAGTAACTAGTTCATCCTAATAGCTATTAACTATGTATCTAAATAGGTTGATACAATGGCACTTCCTATAAGAGATTCTAGAACAATTGTGAAATTTTTAAAAAGAAATATCTTTACAAGGTTTAAGGTGCTTAAAGTAATTATCAGTGATAAAGGAAAAAACTTCTGTAATCAATAACTTCAATCGGTGCTAGCAAAATACGAAGTAACTTATAAAGTTATAACTTTATATCACCCACAAACTAGTAGGCAAGTGCAATTCTCTAATAAAGATCTTAAGTGGATACTAAAAAATAGTAAATTCTAATTAGAAAGATTGGGTAAGGAAGCTTGATGATGCATTATAGGTTTACAGAACAACATTTAAAACCTTGACTGGTACATCTCTTTATCAATTTATGCATGGCAAGGCATGTCATCTTTCAATAGAATTGGAACATAAAGCATATTAGGCAATTAAAGCATTAAATTTTGACTTAAAGGTAGCTAGTGAAAAGAAGCTAATATAGTTAAATGAACTTGAAGAATTTCATCAACAAGCATATGAGAATGTGAAGTTATATAAGAAAAAGACAAAGTTATAGAATGATAAAGGAACCATGAGAACAGAGTTTACTCTAGAACAAAAAGTTCTACTTTATAATTCAAGGTTAAAGCTTTTTCCAGGAAAATTAAGATCAAGATAGTTAGAACCATTCATAGTAGTTTAAGTTTGGCCATATGGTATAGTAGAAATTCAAGATAGAGATTGAAGATTCACGGAGAATGGGCAAAGGTAGAAGGAATATAACGATGGTACACTTAACACCTTGAAGACTGTTATCACACTTGAATAACCAACTAGTGAGTTTAAAAATAAATAAAAAATATATGAAAAATAAAAAAATAAACAAAGAGAACTAGTGCTAACAATAGGCTAGGACTTTATCTGGTTAAAGATGTTGAAGAAAGGCGACTACTTAGGAAACAACCCAAAATTTCTTTCTCTACTCATTCATTTTCTCTTCTTACTCACTCAAACACACATCGCATGACATTTTAATTAAAGTTTTAGTTTTCATTATTTTTGTTATTTCAATTTAACATAGAAGAATCCTTTGCAAAGCTTAGAATTAAATTCCCTACTTTTCCCTAACTTATGCTTAGGAAGATCTATAGCTATCGACTTAAAAGAATAAAAATATTTGAATGATTGGGCCTTCCTGAGGATATATGCTGGATCATTAAAGTTAAGGTATGTTGGATCATTGAAATTAAGGTATGCTTAGCAAGTAAGTTTAATGAATCATTTGTTAAACATATGCCAAGAATGGGAAGAAGTTCTTACTCTTAAAAGAGAAAAGCTAAAGGAATGAGAGTTTATCATAATTGTGCAAGTTGCATATGTAAAAAGCTCTATATGAGTAAAGGAATGGTTTCAATAAATTGAAAAGACAAAATTCAATTCATAAAAGATAAACTGAGTAAAAACTTATTAAATGATATCATTTAGTCTCTTGAAATGCATCCTAATGGAGATGTTCATATTGTTCTTCTTAATTTAGTGAAACTATTTAGTATAAAAAAAAGTGCTATAGCTTTAGGAATCTGACAGTAAAAAGACCTTGCTTGCTGTTTATATAAAAACTAGATGGTAAACAAATCCTTAACTCACAGAATGTATTTAAGCCCAAGTGACTCATCGTGTTATAATATCTACTTTAACTATTGATTAACTGATTAACCAACTATAATTCTATGCACCTAAACCAGAGCAATCCCTAGATAGTAGTATGAAGCAAAAGCTAAAAAATATCGAATTGGGTCATTCTTTATATAAATCAAAAGCTAAGAAAGAGCCATTTAGCTACAATATTTAACTTTCATGTTGTAGCTAAAGCCTATTTCTATCTTTAAAGATTTAAAATTTTGCTTGGAAATAGAAATAGTGGTCTTATCTAAATTGAACCTTTGCTTGCTAATTTGACCATAATTGGAGCAACAGATGTCAAAATTGGTACTTTTTAAATGAATTTGAAAGCTAAGATTGAGCTATACAACTTTTATGTTGAATAAAAAATGAGAATCCACCATTTTGATTGTCAAAAGATGGCAATAATCTAAAAGTATGACTGCTGCGAGGTTAAATATGGCTTAACAAGTTCAAATCTTTACACCCGTTCATCTATAAATGAAAAGAAGTAGAAAACATAAAAGGATAACACTTTCTAAGAGAAAAAGAGAGCATATAAAGTTTTGTGCATTTTTAGCTTTTCTTACATGCCTCCTTAATGGAAGGCTAAATAGTCCCCCTATATGGATGGTTTAGGTTGTCACCTATATGGATGGCTAGATTGTTCATTCTTATACATTTGTAATTGTATTTTTATCTTTTGATCATGAATAAATAAGTTTTCTTTCCTATTTAGGAACTTTTTAATAATTTTAAAGATTACATAGCATGATTGAATAGCTTTCTTGCTTCTTAAAATTGATGAGTTTGGTAGTGGATTTTGAGTTAAATGAATTGAGTTGGTCATCTTTAACTATGAGCTTTAGAGCCTTTTTATTTAATCATTGTTATATTTCTCGTGTGTGATACTTAAGCATACATATTATATGTATGCTTAAATATGATAAAGGCATTTTTTTATTTTTGCTAGAACCAAATAACTAATCTTAAAGTTTTACCATTGATAAGCCCCTTTAAGCTTAATTAATAATTTCTTTATTTTTAGCCCATATCACATCTTTTAATAAAATATCAAGTGTTTTTTTATCAAACCTTAGGGAGTAATAGAACATTTGAATCCTTATAAGATGAGTTCTTGATAAAGTATAGGGGTATATCCATTATTAACTTCAAAGTTGTGAAGTTCTTCTTTAAAAAAAGAAAAAAAAGAAAGAAATTGAAAAGTACTTGAATTCAAATCTCATATTGTTGTACTGAGATAAAGTTATTCATAGATTACCCATATTTCAATTGCTATACTAATTTCTTTCTTCGTTCTAGCCTTTCATATCCCAATTCTATCTTCCCTTTACCTTAACTCCATTATAACCTATAATAAGATCTTTTGATTTGAAATGTGCATGCAAATTACATAGTGGATATTGAAAATTTAAGTAAGCCTATCATAGTGCAATCTTTAATAAGTTGAATTTGAGTGAAACACTTACCCTTAAGAACCTAAGAAATGATAAGTTACAATAATTTTGTCAATTAGGATCATTCCTTCTCAAAATAAGTTGTGATTTCTTTTTAGTTTTAGATGTCAAGTTTCATTGATTCATGAATGCTATGATATCTTTGTACTTTAATTATTTTCTTACTTATAAATTTGCACTCTTAATTTCATTGGAAGATTAGTGTTTAGTTTTTGGTTTTATATTTGTCCAAAGACGTCTAAAAGGTAAGTGTGGGGGAATTTGATAAGTAAAATATTACATATTTATTTTCTCTTATACGATGCATTTCAGGATGTTATATAATTTTAATTTAATAAATTTGATTCCATTTTGTGAATGGGTCATGATTTTAAGATGAAATTAGATTTTTCGAATAATGTTAGATTTTAACTATGTTTCAGGTTTTAAGCCATATCTGGAGCTCAGAATGTCAAATTGGGTCATTCTTTATATGGATCAAAAGCTAAAAGAGAGCCTTTAACTTTCATTTTGTTACTAAAGCCTAATTCTATCTTTAAGGATTTTAAATTTTACTTAAAAGCTGAAATAGTGGTTTTGTCTGAATCTAACCTTTGCTCACTAATTTAACCATAATTGGAGCTATAAATGTTAAAATTGATACTTCTTGAGTGTGGTTTAAAGATAAGATCTAGCTTTACAACTTTCATATTAACTAAAAAATGAGAATTCATCATTTTGACTACTAAAAGATGGTAAAAATCCAAAAGCATGGCTATTGCGATGTCAAGATTAGTGGCTAATGGTCAAAATTAGTGGCTTGGAAAGTTTAAATCTTTGAACCTATTCATCCATAAATAGAAATGAGAAGAAGGGATAAGGAGACAACATTTAGGAGAGAAAAGGAGGGCATTTAGAGTTTAATTTTATGCATTTTTAGTTCTTCTTACATGTTTCCTTAACGAAAGGCTGAGTAGTCCTCTTAGATGGATGATTTAGGTTGTCATCTATATGAATGGCTAGATTTACATTCTCATGCAATTGTAGTTATATCCATATGTTTTGGTCATGAATAAGTTTAATGTTGTTTTTATTTTGTTTTAAGTCTGTTTTTAATTCTATTATGAACTAAATCTTCATTTTCTTTAGGTGACGATGTAGCTTAATAATAATGGATTTAATTCTAGTTTATTCAATCTAGTTTAAGTTTCATTCTCCATGATCGAGTTTTAATTATTGTTCTTAATGCTTTCAATTAACTAGCCACTTTTTAAATGATCTTAATATGCATGTTGAGATTAGATGGAGATGTATGTGTGTAAATCCTATAATTGAAACCATAAACTTCATATGGTTTATGTAGTCTTAATGAGTTCCATAAATCATAATGCATTATTAGTCATTTTAATTCATATAAGAATATAGTGAATTAGCAGTTGATGATAGAAATACTTGACATTAGAAAGGGTAAATTCTTTAATCATGAAGTTTAAAATTAGATTAAAGTAGATAAATGATTCAATCCATATTTGTTAAATGAAGTCTAATTCCTAAAGCTTTATTCATATTTGCTTTTACTTCAATTGAATTCATATTCATTTCAAAGACATTGCATAAATTTTTATTTATTTACTTTAATTCTTAATAATTGATTTGCCAAATAGTGTTAAAATTATCAATTTTGAGGCTTAATGAAACAATCCTTATGAGAACAAAATACTACTCATCACTTTATTACTTATTTATGACAGTATACACTTGCACTAATTAATAAATCATTTATCAAACTTCATTTTACAAGTTTAGATTAAATTATTTATCTACTCTAATCCAATTTTAACTTTGTTGATTGATGGTCGAGTTTGCTTAAATTAATTACTAGCCTTTTCAAGGTCAAGTAATTTTATCACCAATGCTAAATTCACTATATTCTTATGTAAATTAAAATGACTAATAATGCATTACAATTTATGGAACTCATTAAGACTACACAAACCATATGAATATATTCTTATTTCATATGCAATTTATGGATTTAATTATAGAATCCACACCCATGCATCTCTTTTTAGTCTTAGTATACATATTGAAATCATTTAAAAAGTGGCCAATCAATTAGAAGCATTAAAAATAATTATTAAAACTCAATCATAGAGAAGAAAATAGAAATTAAATTCAATAAACTAGAATTTAATCCATTATTATTAAGCTACATCATCAACCTAGGAAAATGAAGATTTAGTTCATAATGGAATTAAAAATAAACTCAAAATAAAATGAAAATATCATGAACACAACATAAAACTTATTTATTCATGATGAAAACATAAAGATACAACTACAAATGCATAAGAATGAAAAATCTAGCCATCCATATGGGTGGTAACATAAACCATCCATATAAGATGACTACTTAGACTTTCATTGAGGAAGCATGCAATAAGAACTAAAAATGTATAAAACTCTAGATGCTCTCTCTTTCTATCAGAAAATGATGTCCTTTTATGTCTTCTATTCTCTTTTATTTATAGATAAATGGGTGCAAAGATTTGAACTTACCAAGCTATCAATCTTGAGCTTGCAGCAACCATGCTTCTGGATTATTGCTATCTTTTGATAATTAAAATGGTGGATTCATTTTTTAGTTAACATAAAATTTATAGAGCTAGATCTTATCTTTAAAAAGTGCTCAAGAAGTACTAATTTTAACATCTGTAATAGAAGTTATAGTTAAATTAGTGGGCAAAAGTCAAATTTAGATAAAATCATTATTTTAGCTTCTAAGCAGAATTTGAAATCCTTAAAGATAGAACTAGTCTTTAGCTAAAAAATAAAAGTTAAAGGGCTCTCTCTTACCTTTTGATCCATATAAAGAATGACCTAATTTGATATTATCTGGCTCTTGCTTCATACTATTATCCATGCCAATATCCATAACCAAAGTATGAAGCTAGAGCTAGATAATATCGAATTAGGTCATTCTTTATATGGATTAAAAGCTAAAAGAAAGCCCTTTAACTTTCATATTATAGCTAAAGCCCAATTCTATCTTTAAGAATTTCAAATTCTACTTTGAAGCTGAAATTGTGGTTTTGTTCGAATCTGACCTTTACCTTTTAATTTAATCATAATTAGAGCATTAGATGTTAAAATTGGTACTTCTTGAGCATGTTTTAAAGCTAAGATCTAACTCTACAACTTTTATGTTGACTAAAAAATGAGAATCCACCATTTTGATTGTCAAAATAAGGAAACAATTTAGAAGTGTGGCTGTTACAAGATCAAGATTAATGGCTAATGGTCAATATTTGTAGCTTGTAAAGTTCAAATATTTGTACCTATTCATTTATGAATAGAAATGAGCAGAAAACATAAGGGGACAACATTTTCTGAGAGAAAGAGAGAACACTTAGAGTTTTATGTATTTTTAGTTCTTGCATGCTTCCTCAATGGAAAGCTAAGTAGTCATCCTATATTGATGGTTTAGGTTGCCATCTATATGGATGATTAGATTTTTCATTCTCAGGCATTTATAGTTGTATATTTATGTTTTCCCCATGAATAAATAAGTTTCATGTTATGCTCATGATCATTTTATTTTGAGTTTCTATTTTATTCTATTATGAACTAAATCTTCATTTTCCTAGGGTGATAATTTAGCTTAATATTAATAAATTGAATTCTAATTTATTGAATCTAATTTCAATTTTATTCTTCATGATTGAGTTTTAATAATTGTTCTTAATGCTTTTAATTAATTGGCCACCTTTTAAATGATTTCAAAATGTATGTCGAGACCAGAAGGATATGCATGTGTATGGATGTCATAATTAGATCCATAAATTACATATGAAATAGGAATATATTCATATAGTTTGTGTAGTCTTAATGACTTCCATAAATTACAATGCATTATTAGTTATTTTATTTTACATCAGAATATAGTGAATTAGCAATTGATGATAGAATTACTTAACCTTAGAAAAGGCTAGTAATTAATTTAAAGAAACTCAACTATCAATAAAAAAGATTAAAATTGGATTAGAGTAGATAAATGATTCAATCCGAACTTGATAAGTGAAGTCTGATCCCTAGGACTTTATTCATATTTGTTTTTACTCCAATTGCATTCATATTCAATTTAATTAATTTGCATAAATTTTTATTTTGTTACTTCAATTATTAACTAACTAATTCGCCAAATAGTGTCAAGATTATTAATTTTGGTACTTAGTGAAACAATTCTTATGGGAACGACACTCTACTTATCACTTTATTACTTATTTACAATAACATAGACTTACATTAATTGACACACCATTTAACACATAACAAGTTGCACTAATTGACAATTCATATACAACAGTGTAAATAATTGTAAATAGGTAATAAAGTGATGAGTAAAGTATCATTCTCACAAAGATTATTTTACTAAGTACCAAAATTGATAATCTTAACAGTATTTGACAAATCGATTAGTCAATAATTAAAGTAAATAAATAAAAATTTATGTAAAGCATTTGAAATGAATATGAATGCATTTGCAGTAAAAAGTAAATATGAATAAAGCCTTAGAGATTAAATTTCACTTAACAAGTTTGGATTAAATTATCTATTTACTTTTAGCTAATTTTAACCTTCCTGATTGGTAGTTGAGTTTTCTCAAATTAATTATTAGCTTTTTTCAAGGTCAAGTAATTCGATCATCAATTATAATTTACTATATTCCTATGTGAATTAAAATAACTAATAATTTAATACGATTTATGAAACTCATTAAGACTACACAAACCATATGAATATATTTCTATTTCATATGCAATTTATGATTTTAATTACAAGATCCACAAATATGTATCTTCTTTCAGTCACAACATGTATATTGAAATCATTTAAAAAATGGCCAATTAATTGAAAGTATTAAGAATAATAATTAAAACTCAATTATAAAGAAGAAAATAGAAATTAGATTTAATAAACTAGAATTTAATCCATTATTATTAAGCTATATCATCATCCTTGGAAAATGAAGATTTAGTTAATAATATAATTAAAAAATAGACTTAAGATAAAATGTAAATGTCATGAACACATCAAGAAACTTTTTTATTTATGATTAAAACATAAAGAAATAACTACAAATGCATAAGAATGGAAAATCTAGCTATCCATGAAGGTGGCAACCCAAACTATCCATATATGAGGACTATACAGCCTTCCATTAAAGAGGCAAGTAAAAAGAAACAAAAATACATAAAACTATAGATGCTTACTTTTTCTTTCCTAAAATGCTCTTCGCTCGTATCTTCCGCTCTTTTCTATTTATAAATGAATGGGTGCAAATATTTGAACTTGCTAAGCCACTGATCTTGACCACTAGCCACTGATCTTGACATCGTAATAGCCATGCTTTTGGATTATTGTCATATTTTAACAATCAAAATAATGGATTCTCATTCTTTAGTCAACATGAAGTTGTAGAGCTAGACTTAGCTTTAAAACTCACTCAAGAAGTACTAATTTTGACATATGTAGCTCTAATTATGATCAAATTTGTAGGTAAAGGTCAAATGCAGATAAAATCACTATTTTAGCTTCTAAGCAAAATTTGAAATTCTTAAAGATAAAATTAGGCTTTAGCTACTACATGAAAGTTGAAGGGCTTCCTCTTAGCTTTTGACCCATATAAAGAATTGCCCAATCCGATATCTAGAGCTTTAAATATTGCCTAAAACCTGAAGCTGGGTTGAAATCGAGTATTGTCCGAAAAATCTAATTTCATCTCAAAATCATGATTTACTCACAAAATACAACCAAATTTATTAAATTAAGCTTATATAACATCCTAAAATGCATCGTATAAGAAAAAATAAATAAGTAAATATTTTACTTATCAAATTCTCCCATACTTAACTTTTGGATATCCTTGAATAAAAATAAGACTAAAAAGACTAAATACTAATCTTCCAATGAAATCAAAAGTGCAAATTCATAAGCAAGAAAATAATTAAAGTATAAAGATATCATAGCATTTATCAATTAATAAAACTTGACATCTAAAACTAAAAAAGAGTCACAACTTGTTTTGAGAAGGAATGAACTAAATTGATAAAATTGTTGCAACTCATCTTCTCTCAAGTGCTTAAGGGTAAATATTTCACTCAAATTGAACTTATTAAAGATTATGCTATCATAGACTTGCTCAAATTCTCAAATTCAACTTAAATTCTCAATGAAATAAAAAATGCAAGTTCATAAGTAAGAAAATAATTAAAGTATAAAGATATCATAGCATTCATGAATCAATAAAACTTAACATCCAAAACCAAAAAAGAGTTACAACTTCTTTTGAGAAGGAAAGAATGAACTAAATTGATAAAATCATTGTAACTCATCTTCTCTTATGTACTTAAAGTTAAGTGTTTCACTCAAATTCAACTTATTAAATATTGCACTATCATAGACTTGCTTAAATTCTCAATCCCCACTACCTAATTCACTTGCACATTTCAAATTAAAAGGTCTTATTAAGAGTTATAATAAGGTCAAGGTAAAGGGAAGATAGAATGAGAATATGAAAGGTTATAACAAAGAAAAAAATTAGTAAAGCAATTAAAACATAGGTGATCTATGACTAATTTTATCTTAGCATAGTAACTCAAGATTTGAATTCAAGTACCCTTTAATTTCTTTCTTTCTTTTTATTTTTTCTTTTTTTAAGAGGACCTTTTCAACTTCAAACTTGATGATGCATATACCTCCACACTTTATTAAGAACCCATCTTACAAGAATTGAAATGCTCTACCAATTCCTAAGATCAAGTAAAGACATTTGATATTTCATTAAAAGACATGTTATATGCTAAAAACAAAGGAATGGTTAATTAAGCTCAAAAGGGCTTATCAATTGTAAAATTTTAAGGTTGGCTATTTGGTTCTAGCTAAAATAAAAAAAATTACCTTTATTATATTTGAGCATGCATGTGAAATATAATCTCAATTAGATTTTACATAAGTTCTAGAATGATAAGTTAATAGGTAAATATCACACATAAGAAATATAGTAATGATTAAACAAGTAAGCTCAAAAGCTCATGGTTAAGTACTTCTAACTTAATTTATTCAACTCAAATTTCATTGCCAAACCTATGAATACTTATGCTAGTAAAAGTTAATAGATTCATCTTTCTAGTTGATTTCATAATACTTGACATGGAGGAAGACTAAGAAATTCTTATTATTCTTAGGAGACCATCTCTAGCAACTGGGTGAACTTTAATTGATATGTAGAAAGGAAAACAAACTTTAAATGTTTAAGATGATTAGGTATCCTTCAATATTTTTAAAGATTTATCTCTTTTGAATAAAGGTGATACTTATTATAAAGTGGATACATTGACCAATTACATGAAAGATGTAATGCATGAAATCTGCATAGATCAGTTATTAGAAGTAGGAATGGTTGATGCATCAAAGTCTACTGATCCAAAGATCTTAGAGAAAATTAATTATCTTGAGGTATATTCCCTAGTTTTTATCAAAAGACCATTTGAAAATTTAAGAGAGAGACTAAGTAAACTTACTCCATTAATAGAAAAATGACCAGTGATAGAGCTAAAGGCTTTACTAACCCACCTTAAGTATGCTTACCTAGGGAAAAATTCAACATTACTAGTGATAGTCACTGTTGCCTGTACTTCTGATGAAGAAGAAAAGTTGTTAAGAATTCTAAGGGAGTATAAAACAACATTTGGATGGTCAATAGCTAATATAAAGGGTATAAGTCTTTTAATTTGTATGTACAAAATACTAATAGAGGATAATTATAAGCCATCAGTTGAGCACTAAAGGAAGTTGAATCCTAACTTTAAAGAGGTGATAAAAAAATATGATTAAATGGCTAAATGTAAGAATAATCTACCCAATCTCTGATAGTCAGTGGGTGAATCTTGTTCAAGTTATGCCCATGAAAATGGAATGATTGTTGTGCCTAATAAAAATAATGAGCTGATTCCATAACGAACTATAACTAGTTAGAAAGTATGCATTAACTACAGAAAGCTAAAGCCACTAGAAAAGATTACTTCCTTTTTTTATTTATAGATCAGATGCTAGGAAAATTAGTTAGGCAAGCCTATTATTGCTTCCTAGATAGGTTATAATCAAATTTCAATTGTGCTAGAAGATCGAGAGGAAGCCACTTTTACATGCCCTTATGGTACATTTGCTTTAAAAAAGATGCCCTTTTTTCTTTTTGTAACACTCTTACAACATTTTAGATAATGATGACGGCAATTTTCTCAAACATGATGGAGAAATTTATTGAAGTATTTATGGATGACTTCTCAGTCTTTGGCGAATCATATGATCAATGTCTCTTTAATCTAGAAAATGTATTATACCACTATGTGGAGATAAATTTAGTTCTAAATTGGGGAAAATGTCATCTCATGGTAAAAGAAGGTATTGTACTAGGCTATAAGGTGTCTATTCAAGGAATTGAAGTTGATCAAGCAAAAATTGAAACAATTGAGAAATTACCTCCTCCTATATCAATCAAAGGCATTCAAAGCTTTCTAAGCCATGCGAGGTTTTACAAAAGGTTTATTAAAGATTCTCAAAAATCACAAAGCCACTTTGCATGTTACTAGAAAATGATGTCTTGTTTATGTTTAATGAGAAGTATGTTGCAGCCTTTCAAACTCTAAAGAGTGCCTTAATATCTATACCAGTTATAATAGCTCCAGATTGGAATTTTCCTTTCAAGATGATGTGTGATACAAGTGACCATACCATTAAAGCTATTCTTAGTAAAAAAAAGATAAAATTTTTCATGATAGCTACTATACTAGCCGAACATTGTTGGAAGCTTAATTGAATTATGCAACAATAAAAAAAAAGCTCCTAGCAATAGTATTTGCATTTGATAAATTCAGAGCTTATTTAATCAAGTTGAAAGTAATTGTGTATATAGACCATTCAGCTATCCTATTACAAGAATTTAACCTAGAGATCAAAGATAAGAAAGGGACTAAGAACTTGGTTATAGATCACCTATCTCGTTTAGAATCATTTGAGCAGAAGGCAAAATCATTAATCTAGGAAAATTTTCTAGATGAATAAGTCTTTACTATGAAATCACTATCTACTCCTTAGTTCGTTGATTTTGTTAATTATTTAGCCAGTAGAGTTATGCCTTATGAGTTATCCAGCTAACAAAAGAAAAAGTTTCTTATTGATATAAAGTACTACTTTTAGGAAGATCCCTTCTTATATAAACAATGCTTAAATAGAATTATTAAAAGATATGTTTTAGAAGAAGAGATGACTAACATCTTACATCATTGCCATTCATCTTTATACAGTGGTCATTTTAAAGAAAATAGAATAGCTACTAAAGCACTACAATCTGGATTTTACTAGCTTACACTCTTCAAAGATGTCCAAGCATTTGTAGTAGCTTGTGATAAATGCCAAAGAACTGGAAATATATTAAAAAGTTATGAAGCCCCTTCTAACTAATATCTTAGAGGTTAAGTTGTTTGATGTATAAAGGATTGATTTCATGAAACCTTTTCCATCCTCATTTAGCAATAAATTTGTCCTAGTAATTGTTGACTACGTATCCAAATAGGTTGAAGCAATAACTCTTCCTATAAATGATTCTAGAATGGCTATGAAATTTTTAAGAAAGAATATCTTTACAAGGTTTAATTTACCCAGAGTAATTGTAATTAGTAACTTCAATTAGTGCTAACAAAATATGGAGTAACTCATAAAGTTGTAACTCTATATCACCCATAAACTAGCGAGTAAATGGAAATCTCTAACAAGGAGCTAAAATGAATACTAGAAAAGATAGTAAATTCTATTTGGAAGGATTCAGCAAGGAAGCTTGATGATGCACTATAAGCTTACAGAACAACATTCAAAACTTCCACTAGTACATCTCCTTATAAATTAGTGTATAGTAGGGCATGTTATCTTTCAATAAAATTAGATGATAAGGCATATTAGGCAATTAAAGCATTGAATTTTGACTTAAAGGCACTTGGTAAAAAAAGGCTAATGTAGTGAAATGAACTTGAAGAATTTCATCAATAAGCATATGAGAATGTCATGTTATATAAGGAAAAGAGAAAGCTATGACATGATAAAGGAATCATGAAAGAGTTTACTCTAGGATAGAAAGTTTTACTTTATAATTCAAGGATAAAGCTTTTTTTAAGAAAGTTAAGATCAAGATGGTCAAGACTATTCACAATAGTTCAAATTTGACTGATATGCATGTCACGATGCACCAAAATTAGTTAAAACTGGTGTGCTGAAAGTATAATGTAGTTAGTGGCAACAACCCAAGTCATACCCCTAATGATGCCTTAATATTATCTTTTCTAATTGAATTCCTAACAATATCTATATAATTATTGAATTATTAATGCACTAAAAATGAAAGAAACCAATGCAAATGCAACAAAATAGAATGTTATAATAGTATAAATACAATACGTTGTATGTTATATGTAAAACATAAAATGCAGGATTAGGGGGTTGTTTGCATAAAATTAAACAATAATAATAAACTAAACAAGCACAAAATAGAAGTAAAGTAGAAGGTAGACAAAAAGAAAAATGTAATAAAACACCCGTTTCAAGGAATTAAGGTACTCTAATTGGATTAATCCTAAATCAATTAGGATTTGACTTTTTCAATTAATTCCTTAACCTTGAATTACCTAGAATCCCTACAATAATTCATGAATTCTATGCTAAATAATCATCTAGGATTTGATCAATTAGGATTAGCGAAATTAAGTAATCACTATAACCCTTAAGCTAGATCGAAATTAATTTAATAATAGAATTCAGTCAAATTAAAGAATTAAATTAGAAATTTCTAAATTAATCCCTTAACCCTATGTTTCTTGTGTAAAACCATGATTTATCAACTACAATGTCATGTCAAAATAGCAAAAAATTAGAAATTATAAGGATGAATATCAATTACATTAAATCAACATTCAACATAAGTAAATTCAAAAAATTAGTACAAATAAATGAGAGAAAAGGAAAATTAATTAAAGAAAGTTAACATTACAATTTGTAATCTCATAATCCTTGAGAGAATAGCCTTAACTCCTTGAATTAACTTAAAATTTTAAGCTTCCATTGATAAAGAATAAAGAAAGAATAAAAAGAATGAGAGTGAAACTATCTATTGAGTCTATGTGTGTGTCTAGAAGTCTAATAAGTTTTCCCTATTTATTTAACCTAATTAAGCTGAAACCTATTGGACTTGGATTGTGTGACTCTTAAGATTACAATAATAAGGCTTTCTTAATCTTTAGAAGCCCAGACCTATTTTTTACAAGTCAAGTAAATCCAATAGTTACATCAGTGAATTCTTGTAAGCCTAACTTTCAACTAGTTTTTTACCATGAAATCCATGTAATTTGGATAAATTATAAACATCAAACTTGTAGGCCTATGTCTTGTGAGAATTTAAGAACTAGTTTCAGGTTAATCGAACTACTATAGCTCCAAATATGGCCCAAATACAAAGGCAGGTTCAACTAAGGCAAAGACACAAACTTCTCAATCATATATGACCTCCAAAATGTCTGAACTAGACTTGGCTCAAAATATAAAAGTTTTAGTTCTCTCTTTAAATTTTAAAAAATATAAAATTTGCCTCAATCCAATATCCGAAGTTTAAGATATAGTTGAAAAATAGAAATAATATTAAAATTTAACATTTGCCGAATAAATTCATAATATTGTAAAATTAATCTAAAATTATAAAATAAGGCCTAATAAATAAAATTAAGCAAATATAACACATAAGAGATATAAAATAGGAAAAATAAAATAGTAAATATTTTTCTCATCACTGGCCATATAGTACAATATAAATTCAAGATGGAGATTAAAGACGATACACTCAACACCTTGAAAACTCTTATCACACTTGAAAGACCAATTAGTGAGTTCTAAAATAAATAAATATATATATATATATATATAATAAAAAAAGAGAAAAAAATAAATGAAGAAAACTAATGTTAACAATATATTAGGATTTTGTCTAACTAAAGATATTAAAGAAGGGTGCCTATTGGGAGACAACTCGAAATTTCTTTCTCTACTCATTCATTTTTCTCTTTTTACTCATTCAAGCAAACATCGCACACATTTCAATTACAGTTTTAGTTTTCATCATTTTTGTTATTTCAATTTAACATAGAGGAATTCTTTACAAACCTTAGAAGCAAATTTCCTATTTTTCCTCAAGATGTGCTCAAGAAGATCTACAGTTATTAACTTGAAAGAATGAAAACATTTAAGTGAATAGGCCTTCATAAGGAAGTATACTGGATCATTAAAGCTAAGGCACACTTAGTAGTTGAGTTTAATGAATTATTTGTATCATTTGTTAAACATATACTAGGAATGGGAAAAAGTTCTTACTCTAAAAAGAAAAAAAGCTAAAAAAAGGAGTCTGCAATAAATATGCGAGGTGGACATGTAACAAGCTCTATAGAAGTAAAAAAATGGTTTCAATAAATTAAAAAGATAAAATTCAATTCATAAAGGATAGACTGAGAAAAGAGTCATTGGATAATATCATTTAAACTCTTAAAATGTATCCTAGTGGAGATGTTCATATTATTCTTCTTGATTTAGTGAAATTATTTAACATAAAAAAAGAGCACTATAGTCTTAGGAACCTAATAGTAGAAGATCCTATTTGCCAGTTTAAGTCATTACTAGAGTAAAATCAAAGGAAGATACCATGTTGTGGAATAGGGATTTATACGCTAAGTGACTCATCATACTATAATGTTTGCCTCAATTACTAATTAGTTAATTGATTAACTGCAATTCTATATACCTAAACTAGATCTATTAAAGAAATAAATAAATTCACAATCTCCAAATAATAGTATAAAGCAAGAATTAAATAATATCAGATTGGATCATTCTTTATATAGATCCAAATCTAAGAGAGAGCCTTTCAACTTTCTTATTGTAACTAAAGCCTAGTTATATCTTTAAGGATTTCAAATTCTGCTTAAAAGTTGAAATAATGTTTCTATCCAAATATGACCTTTATCACTAATTTGACCATAGTTAGAGCTATAGATGACCAAATTAATACTTTTTGAATGCGTTTTAAAGCTAAGATCTAGATTTATAACTTTAATGTTGACTAAAAAATAAGAGTTCACCATTTTGATTGTTAAAATATGGCAACAATCCAAAAACATGGTTACTGTGAGGTTAAGATTAATGGCTTGGCAAGTTCAAATCTTTGCAGCCATTCATATATAAATAGAAATAAGCAGAAGACACAAAAGGATAGCATTTTAGGACAAAAAAGAGAGTATTTAGAGTTTTATGCATTTTTAATTCTTCTTGCATGCTTCCTTAATAGAAGGCTAAGTAGTCCTTGAGCGCGTTTTAAAGTTAAGATCTAGCTCTACAACTTTAATGTTGGCTAAAAAATGAGAGTTCACCATTTTGATTGTTAAAAGATGGTACTAATCCAAAAGCATGGCTACTATGAGATCAAGATTAGTAGCTTGGCAAATTCAAATCTTTGCACCCATTCATATATAAATAGAAAAGAGCAAAAGACACAAGAAGATACCATTTTAGGATAGAAAGAAAGAGCATTTAGAGTTTTATGCATTTTTAATTCTTCTTGCATGTCTCCTCAATAGAAGGTTAAGTAGTCTTCCTATATAGATGGTTTCGGTTGCCACCTATATGGATGGCTAGATTTTCTATTCTTATACATTTGTAGTTGTATCTTCATATTTTGATCATAAATAAAAAAGTTTCATGTTGTGATCATGATATTTTCATTTTATTTTAATTCTGTTTTTAATTCCATTATGAACTAAATCTTCATTTTCCTAGGGTAATAATGTAGTTTAATAATAACGGATTGAATTCTAATTTATTGAATCTAATTTCAATTTTCTTTGCCATGATTGGGTTTTAATTATTGTTCTTAATGCTTTCAATTAATTAGCCACTTTTTGAATGATTTCAAAATGCATGTTGAGACTAAAAAGAAATACAAATGTATGAATCTTATAATTAAAATCATAAATTGTATATGAAATAAGAATATATCTATATGGTTTGTGTAGTCTTAATGAGTTTCATAAATTGTAATTCATTATTAGTTATTTTAATTCACATAGAAATATAATGAATTAACAATTAATGATAGAATTACTTAATCTTGAAAAAAGTTAATAATTAATTTAAAGAAACTTGACTTTTAATCAGGAAAGTTAAAATTAGATTAGAGTAAACAGATGATCCAATCTGAGTTTGATAATTGAAGTATAATCCCAGGGCTTTATTCATATTTTTCTTTACTCCAATTGCACTCATATTCATTTTAATTACTTTGCATAAATTTTTATTTAGTTACTTCAATTCTTAACTAATCAATTCGCCAAATAATGTTAACATTATTAGTCTTGCTACTCTACTTATTACTTTATTACTTATTTATAATAGTGTACACTTGCACTAATTGACAAACTATTTCACACATAACAAGTTTTTAGATCAAACTTCACTTAACAAATTTGGATTGAATCATCTATCTACTCTAATTCAATTTTAATCTTCTTAATTAATAGTCAAATTTTCCTCAATTAATTACGAGCCTTTTCCTAGTTCAGGTAATTCTATCATTAATTATTAATTCACTATATTCCTATGTGAATTGAAAAAACTAATAATACATTATGATTTATGGAATTCATTAAGATTATACAAACCATATTAATATATTCATATTTTATATATAATTTATGATTTTAATTATAGGCCCACACACATGTATCTCCTTCTAGTCTCAGCATGCATATTGAAACCATTCAAATGATGGTCAATCAATTGAAAACATCATGGAGAAGAAAATAGAAATTAGATTTAATAAAGTAGAATTTAATCTGTTATTATTAACTACCTTATCACCCTAGGAAAGTAAAGATTTAGTTCATAATAGAATTAAAAATAAACTCAAAATAAAATAAAAACATCATGAACATAACAAGAAACTTATTTATTCATGATCAAAATATAAATATACAACTACAAATGCATAAGAATGGAAAATCTAGCCATCTATATAGGTGATAACCTAAATTATCCATATAGGAGGACTACTTAGCCTTCCATTAAAGAGGCATCCAAGAAAAACCAAAGATGCATAAAACTCTATATGTTCTTTATTTCTCTCCTAAAAATATTCTCCCCTTGTGTCTTCTGCTCCTTTCTAATTATAGATGAATGAGTGCAAAGATTTGAGCTTGCCAAGTCACCAATCTTGACCACTAGCCACCAATCTTGACCTCATAATAGCTATGCTTCTAGATTTTTGCCATCTTTTGACAATTAAAATGGTGGATTCTTATTTTTTAGTTAACATGAAAGTTGTAAAGCTAGATCTTAGCTCTAAAACAAGATTAAGAAGTATTAATTTTGATATTTATTGCTCCTGTTATAGTTAAATTGGTGGGCAAAGGTTAGATTTAGATAAAACCACTATTTCAACTTTTAAGCAAAATTTAAAACCCTTAAAGATAAAATTAGGCTCTAGCTACAACCTGAAAGTTGAAGGGCTCTCTCTTAACTTTTAATCCATATAAAGAATTACCAAATTCAATATCCAAAACTCTAGATATAGCTCAAAATCTAAAATAGGGTTAAAATCTAGTATTATTAAAAAAATTTAATTTTATTTCAAAATCATGACCCATTAACAAAATGTAACCAAATTTATTAAATTAAGCTTATATAACATCCTAAAATGCATAAGGAAAAATAAATATGTGAATATTTTACTTATCATAGATCAATAATTATATGATAAATAATCATTTTGAAATCTCTTAAATACCGGCTCAGATATATTAGTCCTATCACTTTAGTTAAGCTAGTTTTTATATGTTAAGTGATTGAATGATTACCCATGTGTTCCAATAATTCTTCTAAGGAAATAATCTTTAATGGGCTAATTCTATCAAGTTACTCTTTAAAAGGTTAACTATTATCTAATTGACTTTTATAATATTATAAGTTTTGGTCTTATTCTGATAACCTAACCTAATAATTTGGTATTAACTTATACTTTTCCTTTTTTAGAGTAAGCATTCATTTCTTTTTAATAAGTAATAGGCTTTATAAAATTGTGAACCCCACAACTTATGAGAAGAAAGAAAATAAAAAGTAAATATAAGAGAGTGAAAGCTACATCCCCTTATGATTAATGTTGATGTCCATACATGTGCCTGTATATACTATGCACCACTAATATGATATAATAATTTAAATATTATAGTAATAATTATATATTATTGTTTTGTCTACTAAGAATGATGTTAGAAAAGCAGTGTGTAGTATCAATCATCTTTACAAAAAGATCTAAGCATCAATGTTTGAAGGGGAAAATACAAAACTATAGTCTTGTGACAAAAACACCCCTAAACTTTTAAAAGCTACCAAATGTCATTTTAAAATTGGAGCAACTTGAAAAGTTAACATCTCAACTAAAAGAAATGGAAAACACCACATTATTTCATGTGATCCATTATCTTTTTATTTTAACCATGAAAATGGCCCTATATTTGAATCTAAGAACAAGGTGTTGTGACTAGGCCTTATTGTGATGAAAGGGAGGACGATGATGAAATGATTTTGTAGGTTTAATAGGATTTTAGTAATTATGCCAACATAGAAAGCAACTAAATTGGTTTTTCACGTATACAATGTTGCTGCAAAATGTTACATTTGTTGTATGTTATGCCTAAATTCATAGCTAGAAATGATCAAACTTAGCTTTACGCGAAAAAATAAATAAGTGAAAAATTGCAATTAGCAAAACTTGAATAGAAAGGGTTAACATGTTATCCTTTTGTATTTACATTATGATAACTAGATTATTTATTTACTAAGTTTTAAATTCACTCTTTTCTTGTTTATTTTTTTTAAATATCATTACAAAAGGTCTTCTACCATCAGTTTCATAGATGTAAATTCTTTATGGTATAAATTTGTAGAAGGCGGCTATAATAGTTACAATGTTGTAAATAGAAATACATTTCTTGAGCCTTATGGAACCTAGTTGAGTGTGAGACAATGGAAATGTTTGATTGTACATATTTTCATGATGTTTATAAAATATGTATTGCATTATTAGTAATTATACAATGATATCAAATTTTAGGAGCTAATAAGTTTAGTGGAAGTCGGGTGATGGACTTCACGCTGATTATGACTTAAAAGGATTATGACAAAAATGTCAATAATAAAAAAAGTTATAATCATTATTCTATATACTATAAAGATGAATTATGGTTAATAATTATAATATAACATTCTAATAAAAGGTCAGAATGATTTTAAAAAATATCATATGTTAGAACCTTCTATTTTTGTTGTCTTGAACTTACTTCGTATAAGAGGTAAATTATTAGTAATTGATTACTATGATATTCAAATTAGTAAATGAAAATAGAAATAATTAATTATTAATGACTAATGAGAGATAAGTTCAAGTTAAGCCACCTAATCACAAATTGAGCCAGTTTACATTTGATTACTAGATAAATGGAATCTATACATTTTTAGTTAGTGACATTAGACTGATGGTGTTTAAAAATGATTTATGAGGCACTACTTGCATAAGTATTCTTCTTTAAAAGATAAAATTTTCATTTAATTCAATTTAATTTTTATTCTTATTTCTTTTCTTAGTAAATAAGAAAAGAAAATTGATATTTTTTTCTTTTCTTTTTATTTTTTAACATGCAAGCATGAAATTTTTTCCTTATTATATTCTTCTTATTTTTTTTTATCTTTTTCTTCTTACATCCAATCAAAAGGTTTAAGAATCATTTCGTTATTTTTTTATCACCTTTGGGAAAATATAGAAAGAATTTAAATTTAATCTATTATTAGTGTAAAAAATTTTACACTATTAATAAATGATAAGAAGACATATCATTAAGAAACTTATAATATATAATTAACAAATTTTAATTGTAGTAAAAGAATTTTTATAATTTTTTATTAACATTAAAATACATAGATGGGTACTAGTGTAGAAATAATTTATATTGATAATGATTCAAATTTAAATCCATATAGGAAAATAAGATTTTATTCAATCTTTAACTATTTCTTCTATGCTTCATGTAAAAACATATATTGATGTAAATGTTGAATCTTTTAAATTTATAGGGAAGATTGATCAAGTTAAGGTTAAGAAGAAATCTTAAAATTAATTATTTTTATTATTTATTTATTTATGATTATTTTTTATGAAATCTCACATTAGGTAGAATAAGAGCTTTAAGTTTAGGAGATTAATATAAATATGTTAAATTTCACATTGCTTGAATTTTATGGGTGGTTTTTCTAAGATTAGTATGTATATATATGTATATATATCCTACTGGAAAGTTTTATTTATCCAGTATTTAATTTAAATATCAATAAAGTATTTAATTATTGTTATTTTATTTACTTCTAGTGTGCTAGAAATTTTATTTTCCAACTTTCACATTCTATCTTGCACTAGGTGGCATTAGAGCATAGTTAATGATCCAAAGTTTGAGACCGAAGATTCAAGATGATGACTAGCGATGATAGCAAAAATAATAACAAGCTTTCCATTTATGATAATCATGGAATTAAAGCCTGTTGGGTAGTGATGCAAGCTCAAGAAGAAAGAATGACCCACGAACTCCATGAAATCCGTGACATCTTCGCCAGCTTGGGATTGGATGCTAGCAAGTTTCATGGAGATAATAAAGACAAACACATCAAAGATGACACCTTTGAGTAACTTATCAATCATCGTAAACTTGTAGATTTAGAAAGAGAAATTATCACTGAAGACTTTGAAGATGAAGATGAAGATAAAGACATAAAAGACATCCAAAGAGTTTAAAATTGTATTCATGGTGGATATATAACAACTATCAAACCAACTATCATTAATGAAGGCTAGAAGTTTTTGATGAAGATTCAAACTCTAAATATGAAGAATATTAGATGATAAGGCAACATAATAGAAGAAATGAAGATTAATGCATAAAAATTGATCTTCCTAACTTTAATGACAACTTTAACATTAAGGGCTTCTTAAACAAGGAGTATGAGATGGAGAATTTCTTCAACATGATTGACATTCCAAATGTTAAAAAAGGTAAGAACATTGTATATAAGCTTAAAAAAGGAGTAGCTGCTTAGTGGGACAATCTACAAAATAACTATCAAATGTAAGGAAAAGAATTAGTAAAAACATGAGAAAAAATGAAGAAACTCCTCCAAGGAAGGTTTCTCCTTCCATATTATCAACAATATGTTTTTTTAACAATATTAGAATCATATTCAAAGTAATCAAATTATAACCTAATACACTGAAAAATTTCTTAAGCTTTTCACATGATGCTACTTACTAAAGATAAATAAACAATAAATGGTTTGTTACATCAATGGCTTAGACTTTAATATAAAACTTTAACTCTAATTTAGACAATTGATGAAGACTACAACATGGTAAATGTTGCTATCACAACTATTTATAGATTCTTTAATCATGCATTCATTTTCTTTGACGCGTGCCCGAACAAGCCAAATAAAGAGAAAACAAAAGTAAATGAAAGAGGTTAATCCTAAAATTTCAATCGACAAGCTAACATAAGTGCAAGTGGAATAATAAAACTCATTAAATCTATACAATCAAATCTAAAGGCCTAGAATTCTTATGCCAAACCCATGTTAGGCAAGTGTTTTAAGTGTAGTGAATGTAGACACTAATCCAATGAATGTCATGCATGCAAATCCATCAATATGGTAGATTATAATGAAAACATGAATGTGAAACATGATGCTTTTGAAAGTGAAGAGTTAAAAGACATCAAATTACTAACAAAGAAAGAGAACATGTATCTTGTGTAGTTCAAAAGTTACTATACACTTTAAGGTAAAAATGTTCATATTAATGTAACAAGATTTTTTCACACATAATATTTAACTAATAAAAAAGTATATGATTTAATTAAAAATAGAAAGTTGTGAGAATATTGAACCAAGTGCATTAGTTAAACATCTAAATTGCCAACAAAAGCTTATCCTACACCTTACTAAATCAAATGGATCAAGAAGAGACTAATTGTGAAGTGTTAGTGTATATGCCCTAAAACCAATCATATTGGTGATTGTAATTTTGAATCATGTTATTTTAATGGCAATTTCAATTATTATATTTATATATATTGTCTGCATAATATATTCAATTATAATAATAACCTTAGAATAATTGTATTCTTAAATGTCCCTAGTCATATATCATTGTGGATTAGGTTGCTTTGATATGTTAAGACTAGCATGTGTGAAGACTTATATGTGATATTAAGTTTACACATGAGTACAAGTTAGAGAACTTGTATACTGGACCGACCCATATTAAGAACACTACATGGATCGTTATATGAGTGTCATAAGTGGTTCTTAGTGATCATTATTAATATGGTCCTTTGACCTGAGATCACCAAGGTTTCCTACATATGAGTTTCATATTTTGATATTATTCTATGTCACTAATGGTTAAGTAAATATAAGGGTAGATATTGGATATGTCACATATCATGCAGAGGGGTTTGTGTGATTAAGATAGGATTTGTCCCTCCTATATAACAGGAGTAACATCTATGGGCCCCTTGATTAAGTAAAACTGAGAAAATACATGGCCATGCTCAGATAAATTGATATGAGATGTCAATTACATTTATTTTAGTCAGCTTACTTAGGAATCAAGAAACCTTAAGGTTGGGCTATACGGGAATGACATGGTCCATGTCTCATGCTCAATCTAGATGTATAGGAAGAAAGAACATAAGTGATGATCACGTGTAAAGGTTTAGTCAAATCATCGACTTTCTTATTACTTGGGTAACAATGATGTGTTGCTAGACACCAATCATTGTTTATGATCATTAATATGATTAATGGTCATTGCCAACGTAATGAGAACCTGTAGGGTTGCACACTTAGAGCCAAGTGAATTTGGAATTAATGGACCAAATTGTTTGGGCTTAATATTTGGGAATTCATGTTATAATTATAAGGCCCAATAATAAGCCTATAATTGTATATGGAATAAAGCCCAAATAGGTTAGGTTTTTCTATGCACCTATTTAAATAGGCTTGTTGGGTAATAATAGATTTACTATCATTATTCACACACCCCAAAAAGGCATAAAAAACCCTAGCACCTCTCCTTGACCAAAAACCCCTGAAGAGGCGTAGCTAGTACTACGAGGTGTAAGGAGACCAATTCCAACCGGTGTGTATAGTGGACATTCATCGGTGATTCACGGGTTCGTGTGAATACCACAGAGGTGCAGCCACATAAACGTTGTACTGGTGATCTGATCTTCGAGTTTCTATTCCGGTTCGTGATTTGGAGAGCAGATCAGATTTGCTATGCAGCGGACAGAAGATTTTGGCCGAAAGGTATAAACCCTAATCCCTAATCTATGGCGTTCTAAATTCGCATGGATCCTTGGTGAAAATCATGCAAAATTTTATTCCGCTGTGCATGTATGATGTGCGATTTCCAGCATGAAGGTGATAGAAATTTGCGAAGTTCCAATTCTAATTATAAAAACTTACAAGAATAAAGTTATTTATAATGTGATTGACATGAATGCTTACCATATTTTACTTGGAAGACCATAATAACATGATGTAGATGTAACTTATTGTAGCAAGGATAATATTTATGCTTTCTAGTGGAAAGACAAAAAGATAATTATTTCTTTCATTGATAAAAAGTTGAACAAAACCAAAGCTTGTAAGAAAAAAGGAAAATCATTTCTTATTATTTCGAACTCTAAAGAAGAATTCGTTAAAGACATTAAAAAAGCTTAAGAGACCTTTGCACTTATTTTCAAAAAGAAAGAAACTTTAATGCTAATATACCATTCTTATTACAACCTTCATTAGAAGAATTCCAAGATGTTATTTCAAAAAATTTACTTAGTTTTAACTAATGAGAGATATTCACCATCACATTGATTTAATCCTAAAAGTAAGTTTATCAAACTTGCCTTACTATCACATGAGCCCAATAAAGGATAAAGTTTTGAAAGAGAAGATAAGGGAGTTAATTTGCAAAGGATACATCTAAGAGAGTATTAGCTCATATGCAATTCCTGCCTTGCTAATAAAAAAAAATGGAAGTTAACATATATGTGTTTATAGTTATGCCATTAATAAGATAATTATTAGATATATTTTTTTTACAATAACTAATTTTATTTTTTAGCAATATTAATAGTAAGTATTGTTCTTAAATATTGTTTATAATTATTAAAAGTTTAAAAATATTGTTATCTTAATTATGATACTAAATATGATTAAAAAAATGAAATATATAAAGTAAAATAATGAATAATATACAATAATAAAATTATAATAACAATGTCTATATATATAAAAACAAAAACTTAAACCCTAAATGGCTATCTCTTGAATAATGCATTGTTGTTAAGCTCATATTGCTTGATTATCAATTGCTGAGATACAAGTCATTACTCTTAGGTCATCATTTTTTTTTGTCACAATTTATATCAAATTACCATTTCAAAATAAAAAGAGTAACCCTATTTTTTTTCTATACTATTTAGTCAATGGAGTGAATCTTAAAGTATTAGTAATAAGAAAGAGTAAGTATCTCTATAAAAGTTAGCTAAAAATGGCTTTAAGGATAAAAAAAAGAACCATGGATGTGAAAGTAAGGCCAAAAGACTTATATTAAACTCCTTATGCAACTACTTCTGAATACCTAGTTGTTTGCACTTTTTCTTTGAAGTTATAAGACTTATATTAAGCTCTTTAAATGCTTATATTATAGGTATGCAAAAGTGCTCAAAAATTATATTTCTTAATAACATTTTTGCATGACTCACTATTATTCTATCTTTTTTGCAAACTTTTTTTTGGATTAATTTTTGACTTTTCTACAATTTTTTTTTCTCTTGATAACATTCTTAATAGGATTATAGATAAATGTGGCAACTAACCTATAGCAAAATATAGCAATGCAAATTTAATCCAAATGTTAAAAAATATAAATTAATTAATATAAATACTTAGTTAAATATTAACTAATATTTATGAATCACTCTCCAAATGTAATCTAAATCCTACTATCAGTTGAGTCTGAACTTCAGGGAAATGCTAATATATATACTCGATGAATGGCTAGGTGCTTCGAATAAATTATATAAATTAAACTCAAAATGAATATTTTGTGTGGAATTACTCATAATAGTTTTATCTTATTCAGTTCTTTGTTTAAAATTAACTTTTTAGATCTTTATTATTGAATATTTTGTCTTCATAATTTATGTCTAAGTTTTAATTGTTTAAATTTTTTTTAATTTACATTCGTATATTCTCATTAATTTAATTTTTAAAATTATATTTTTTTGTTATTTAAAATTTTCCTCATTTGAATTTTAATATCTTTATTATTTTATAATTTAAAATTTTATTTCTTTTCATTATTTAATATCTTCTTCTTCATTAAATAAATATAAATTTAATACGTAAATAATGTTATGTGTAAATCTTACATTTAACAATTTTATCTTATTTATTGTTTTATTTAAAATTAAATCTAAATCTTTATTATCAAATATTTAATTTTCTAATTTATGTTCACATTTTAATTATTTAATATTTTCATTAATTATATTTTTATATATTCATTACTTTAATTGTAGAAATTTATATTTTTTATTATTTATTATTTTCTTCTTCCTTAGATATTATAATATTATTATATTTACTTATAACTTTAATTGTCATATCATATATCTAACATTTCTATATATCAAATCTACAAATCTTAGGCTAAATCCAAACCTTATACAACTATCAATATATTAGGTCATACAATATGTTCAAACTTAACACCATAACAAATGTATTAAGTGCAATATACTCATTCCATGATATCACATATTTTTACAAATTCAATGGAGATATAATAGTTAACACTTACGTATAGCAAACCCACACAAATAAATCACCATTATATTCCCATTAATGAAATAACATTTTCATCCAAAGTACATATCTCATAGATTATAGCAAACAATCCTAATGGCTAAAAAAAATATTACCTAATAAATTTGAACCCACCTTAATGGAAGAATAAAGAAAGGAAAAAAAGGCAAGAATAAGGAAGCAACAATAACATAATCTAGTCATTTTACAAAACCAACATAATAAAATATGAGAGAAAGTAAAAAAAGAAAATAAAATGATACAGAAAACATAGAGAAACATACCTTGTAAAGTTAAGGTTCTTCCTTGGACCAAAGCTCCTTGCACAATAATGATAGAAATAACATTTTGCAAAAATTTATGTTACAAGCCTAGATTGATGATATTTTTTTTATCATTGATATAAGCAAATTTTTCGTTATTGATAGAGAGTTCCTTGAAAATTGGTACTAAATTGTAGTGCCTCATTTTGCCTGTATCCCAATAAAAATGATTGTATCATCAATATATGTACAAAAATTAATTTTTAAATTTTTCAAAAAAAAAAACTATGCCAATAATCATATCATTGTCAGTGTACAATCCTTGACTAATTGGTGTTAGTTAGTGGCACTTGAGTTTCCTATAACAACAACAAGGTCATTGATATAAGTGCCTTTAACATATAAGTAAGTATTCCAATTTGCGTGGTTATCTGCCTAACCTATGTAATGACAACATGTGTTGTTAGAATACATATATTTTTCTTTTTTTTTAAATGCCTTACACTAATAATAACATCATTAATAACAAGTTAATTTTTTTAATTTTTCCAACTGTACATTAATGATAATATCATTAGTTCATCATTATAAAGTTCCCAAAAAAAATTTGGCGTTAAGTCTACCTATAGTAAAACTTAATACTATATACCAATAATTGAAAATTGTTGTCAGTATAAATGTTATCGATATAGAACATTTTACTTGTAGTGTTGCCTTTCATAAAAAATTATCTCATTTATAAATGAATTTTAATGTTTGAAATAAAAGTTAAAAATAATAATTTTAATTAATTTACAAATATATTCTTTTATCTAAATCAAATTAAAAAATAAATAAAATTTAATTATGTAATTTTTTTCATAAATTAATGTTTTATTTACAACTTTTATTTTGTTTGAATCATACTTATTTTTCATTAATAATTATGGATGAACACATAATTTTTCATAACTTTTTTAAAATAAGAATCATAATATTATTATATATTAGTTTGTTTTTATCATAATTTCATATATAAGTTTATAATTTATCTTCAAGTATTTAATTAAAATTTTATATATGTGATTTAATTTTATTAATAATGAAAATTAGAAATTATATGAAAAAATAATAAAATAAATCAATGTACTATAATATTATGATTCTCTCCTAAAAAGTTTATGAAAAAATAATGTAATTTGATAAAAATAGCTATTTAAGTCATCACTTGATGTGAATTTGTTTGACAATGCATTTCAACTTTTCAATTTTTTTAGGAGTTATTTTCCACTTTTTCTATTTTATTTATTATAATATTATCAAAATGTACTTTTTAATTAAATTTTATTCATTTTTAATATGATTCAAACAAAAAGAATATTTTTGTTAATCAATTAAAATTATTATTTTTAACTTTGATTTCAAACATTAAAATTCATTTATAAATAAAATAATTTCAATGAAATGAAATACATTTAATTTTAATAGAAAACTATAAAATTGTAATACCAAACCCCAAACTGTAACTCCAATGGTTATTAATTTCAAACCTATAATTATTAAAGTTAAAGCAATTAATTAAATATGAAAATATAATATATCTGAAAATTTAAAAAATATTCTTAAAAATTTATATATTAAATTAAATATAAAAATATTATATTTTAAAGAATTATATACCAAAAAATATATACATTTTTGAAAATATAATATCCCGTAAATTGAATTTCTCCTTAAATTATATATAGCTGAACTTGATTGGCTATGTTTTAGGCTTCTCACGTGGGAAGCGTTTTCTCCTCCATCCACGTACAACAATTAACTTTGATTCGACTTCTAGCGGCTTCTTGGCCTTTAATTCCGTTGGCCACCACCTTTTCCATCAGAAGAGCCAATGAACAAACGCCTCTGTTCAATTTCACCCATCAAAACAAGATTCTTTCCCATCCTAAATCCAGCATGTTCCTCCGGCTTTCCTTTTTCCCCATTTCTGTGAATTGATACTATATTGAGCGATGATTAATTTAAAATCGAATTGGGTTAAATTCTTTACAGGGATAAAACAGTTTTAATATTTATTTTTTTATTTATAAAATTTAAATCCAAAATCTTATTTATAAAAATCAAAATTCTAACCACTCAAATCGACAAACAATTTTATTTTCCTCTCATTCTTAAAGTTAGTGTTTGTAGCGAGTATTTATGTTATTTTTATAATTTTTCCAATATTTTAGTTTCGAATTCAAGATTTAACATATATATATATACATACATAAATTATATCTTATCACTCTTATTATTAAAATAAAAGTTAATGTTTATAGTTTTAATTTCCTCAAAACACTTATTTTGATTTAATTAATTTTAGTTCTTATAAATTTTATGATGTTAGATATTTAATTATTAAAATTTAAAAATTTAGATAAGTGTGACCAGTATTATTTGATTTTCAGGCCTCCCTCAGAGTCGCCCCCCCCCCCCCCCCAATTCATATATTAATGTTCAAGTTGCCAAGTTGTGTGCAAATTGAGGGAGTAGAAAAAGAAAAAAAGGGGCAAAGTGGCTTTCATGGGTCATTTCCATTATCTACTATCCATCATGATGTTAGTGGTCTTCTCCCACCTGTGGCCATCCTTTAGGCTTTGTTTGATTACAGATAAATAGAGAGAAAAAGAAAATAAAAAAATAAAAAAAGAGAAGATAAAATATTTTCTTTTTTTATATTTGCTTAAAAAGAATTTAAGAAGAAAGAAAATAGAAAAAAATTGTTTTACTTTATTTAGTTAAATAAAAAAGTGAGAAGAAAGAAAAATTAATATATTGAAATGATAATAATACTCTAAATACAATCTGTAATTTAATAAACTCATATTTTTCACCAAGCTTAAGTTATGAAACCAAATCAATAACTTATACTATATTCAATTTCTGTCCATTACTTAAGATTTATAAATAATTATTAACACTTTTTTATCCAAAATTTATAGAAGATAATTAAATTGGGTAAATGTAAAAGAATTATTATGAGTAATAATTTTTGACACGATACAAATTCGAAGTCCTTATATGAATTTAGTTATAAATCGATTGACCTATTTATTGCAAATAATAAATAAATTAGATTAAATTTAAAAATATATTAATACATCAACTTATTTAAGAATTTATATTAAAATTTTAAAAATAAATAATAATTAAATTATAAATATTTATATATAATAAAAATATAATATTCATATTTTAATAAAATGCAAATAAAAATTTATAAAAGTATTTTTATCAATAACTAAATATTTTTTATGAAAAATAATAAATAATTTTATAATATAAATTTTATTAATGAAAATTATTGAAACCAGTTAAACAAATTAATCCATCTTAATAAGTTTAATGAATAGATTAACTTGACCTGATATGATTATCGATCGAGTTGAACTTATTCAATTGTTATTAATTTTTGATATAACACGTGAATATGAATTGTTACACATAAAGTTATATATGAATCGGGCAATTTGCTTAAAACTCAATAAGCCTGACCTAAAAAAATATGAAGTTCGAGTTCTTTTTTAATAACCTAATAAATTGGTTAAGCACATGTTATGGCTCGACTATTATTCGAGCTAGATTCAAATCATGATAATAAGAAATGGACCAACTCAACCTTATTTTATTATATTCAACCTAATTTAATTATATTAATTTATTTTAATAATATAATTATATATTACAAAAAATAGTTATATCTAACTATTTTTAGTTAAAAATATAATTTGATATAACTAAATATTTTATATATTTAAATATTCTAATATTTTTTTAAATGCGTATTTTTTATATTAAAAATATTATTTTTTAAAAATAATATATATAAAATATTCAAAATTTCAAATTAGACCTTAAGTCATGTATTAAATTATTTGAGTCAAGTTGGATTAATTTTTTTAAAAAAGTAAAGGGGTCAAGTCGCGCTCAAACTTTATTTTTTATACAATTATATATATTAAAAAGTTTAGCTCAAAACCCGAAAACCCAACCCATATACATGTTTAATTACATGTATGTGTTACTAATAATCATATTATATATATTTTAAGAATAATTATTAGTTATAATCAAATAAATAAAATAAGCAACATAAAATTAATAAAATAAAGTATGACTATTATTAAAAATAATTAATAATTATTATTTAAATTAATAAAATAATTATAAAAATAAAACATTTATTAATAATATTAATAAATTAATAACTTTATTTTCAACAATCAATTTTTGTTGCAAGGGTCATCATCAGTGGCGTGATGAGCGGGCAGGAAAGAGAGTAGATAGCAAAAGTTGATTATGGTTCCAATTTCTTCTCCATTTTGTCTTCACATGAGGAGGGACGTAAAAATTTGTACGGCTCGCTGCAAATTTCTTTACAATTCTCTCTTTCTTTCTCTGATTTTTTCATGGCATCCAAAGGGGGAAAAAATCTCCATTACTACTTTAATTTCTCCTACCTAATGTTTTTTCTCTCTTATTTTGGTTGCAACCAAAAGCTGGATTAAAGCTAAATCATAATTACTCTCTCTCTCTCTCTCTCTCGTATATACACGTTACTTTCTCATGTCAATAGATAAATCAAATTAGATATAAAGATTTTGCTTTGTCAAAAAAATATTTTTGATAAAAATGTTATTTATAAAATTTTATACATTTATAAAGAGTTAAAATGTTACTTATATTAATAATTTAAAAAATGAATATTCAGAAGTATAATAATAAAAAAATAATTTTTTAAATGGAGGAAATTATTTTTTAATATTTATATTTATATTAAATAAATAAAATATTTTTATTTTATATTTTATAAAAATATTTTTATCTAAACAAACGGACTAATTCTCTTAAAAGAAATTTCCTTTTCCGCTCATTGCATACAACTTTTATTATTATTCGCTTAGATTTACCACCAGTAAAATCGCCGTTCAACTGCTCAAGAACTTGTTCGGGGAAAAATTTGTAGGCTCAAAAGCAGAACTTTAAAAATTTTTAAGGTGTGTAGTATAATATTTTTTTAGCGAAATATTTCTTCTCACTCGAATTAAGCTTGTTTCAAAAAAATTTATATGTGAATCAACTTTTTAGAATACAACAAAAATTAAAAATCTGCAAAAAATAAAAGTAATTTTTTATATTTATTTATGAAATAATTTTATAATGACTGCAACTATTTAATTGAAAAAGATAACATAAATAAATTGATAAGAAGAATGTTTTGATAATATATTTCACAAATGTTAGGATTAACCTCTTGATCTAAGAAGTCTAAAACTTTGAAATAGTTATAAAAATTAAAAAGTTTCATCCAATAAGTATAATTTTTATATTCCAAAATATACAAAATTTCTATCTAAGTGACATAAATATCTAATTTGAAAAAAAAACAAAATTTTATTTATTACAACTTTCCAATTCAAAAGATATAATTTTACTTTTTTAAAGGACACATTCTTTTACTTCAAAAATCATAACTCTTTCATTTTAAAAAATATAAATATACTAATAAGAGTTACTTCTCAAATTACGTCTCATATTTTTATTTCAAACAAATACAATTCTTGGTACAATCTTTAAAATAATGATTTATCATTTTTTTCAAACAAATGCCAACAAAAATCAACCATATAAGAGTCACTTCAAAACGCTTCTATCATTATATTTCTACAAGTTTCAGATTGTTTGAGTTAAGGCACCTTAAAGAATTTAGATATAGAAATTCGCACTTTGAGTTACTGGTAAATGGGGGAAATGTCAGTTGTGGTTTGTGCGCAAAAATTGGATTAAAATAAGTGTAAAAGATGGATTTCTTCCCAAATATTCTAATGTTGTGTTGGGATAGAGTATTTAAAGAAGGAATTTCATTTGATAAGGATATTTAAAATGATGCATCTTAAAATTCCTTATTTGGATAATTAATATGAAAAATTTAAAAATACTAAGTACTTTTAAAGAGAAATTTAATTGCATAAGATGAAGAATTTGATTCCAACATGAGAGGCGGAATTAGAAACCCCAACCTCTGGCATGTCTCTGCTTCTGCCATTTGCTATATTTTTTCTTATTTGAGGGAATACAAATTTCCCATTACATTATATGTAAGCTTATTTTAAAAGTAAATGAGGTAAAAAAATTTAATGATATAAAAATAAAATACATTACAACTTTTAAATTGATAAAATATTAAAATAATTAAAGAATGAAATATTTACTTAAAAGAAATGTTTAATATTTAAATCCTAATGTTAATTTAATTATTTATTAATATTTGAAAATAAATTCTTAAAAATCTTTTAACACAAATAAGTATTATCCAAATAAATTATTTTTGAAATGAAAGAAATTGAAATGAATATATCTGAAATGCTAGCATTTAAAATTTTTTGAATTTTGTAAATATTCTATCCAAATGTAACATAAATCATATAATCTTTGAGGACATTGACATTTCACCACTCAAACTACACTTGCTTTTCTGCTGCCCCACAATTTTTGTTTGCTTTAAACAATTAGAGTAAATATACAAATAATAATAATTGTGTCCTTTGCCAACACATTTTTTTCCATATGTGTCTAGTGTAATGCAGTTGCCGACTATATAATATATAATGTCATATGAGCTGTAAATTCTATTTGTCTTCTAGTCATTTGTATTGAAGACTATTTGTCTATATACTCTTAGGACACATGCATGATTTCACTGGGAAAAAAAGTGAGAAATTTCCGAGGAAGGATTCATGTTTTAATCCCATTTCACTGCAACATTTTTTTGACATTCTTATATGTTCCTAAAAAATATGTTAAACAAATTAATTAAATGGATAATGCTTTCTAGAGTTAAGGTGAGCAGAAACTAAGGTCAATGAACTTTGACATTCAAGACACCGGTTGGCTACGTATTCAAAGAGGTTGTTCTTCTACACAGATGCAATAAACCAATTAAAAATAGTTATTATTATTAAGAAATATTATGATGAAGTTTGGTGGTATATATTTTTATAAGAAATTAATTAGTGGGAGTCTTTTTAATGGCAATTATTACATTACATAAGAAATAACACAAATATGATGGATACAATAAGAACCAATTAATTACACTGTATGACTTGTTTTAGAAATACAGTATTAATTTTGTTTCTTTTTATTTGTCATATTTTAAAAAAAATTATTTTTTATCTATCATTTTAGAATTTTAATAAAGTATAAAATATTTTTTTAATTTTAATTTTTTAATTAATACTTTATTATTTTATACTCTCAATTTATTTGTATTTATTCTATCATATTTCTCCCATTATTTTAAACTTCATGCATAAAGTATAGTTTTAGAAATTCACTAAAAATAAAAAATTAAATTATTTTTTAATATTTATAAAATTGATTAATTGTGATTAAAAAAAGAATAAAAGAAATAAGAAGATGATTTACCTGAAAATTAACGGAAGTTGAAAAGGGAGATATTCTTATGTAGCCTCACATAATTTATATGTCTATTGTTAATAAAATTAAGATAAATATAAAACTTTTTAATTATTATTTTTCTGATAATCCTTTTTACATTTATCTCAATTTTTGTGGGCAAGTGGACATAGTATATCAACTGCCTAATTAGAAAGAGCTTCGGCAAAAATATGCTATCCATATCTATCATACACACTATTCATCCCGGCCGAAAGAGCTGTGGCAAAAATATTCAGCTTTTAAGAATTATATCTTGCGAGTATATGATTTGAGAACTGAGAAGTGTAACGAGAATAATTACGTTTAGACGTGATTTTAAATTATAAGCTATTGTTTATTATTAAAATTAAAATTCTAAAAAAGTATAAAAAATAGCCTTTATGAAATATTATAATTATAGAACCTAACGTAATAGTTTGGCCAAGATAAATGAAAAAAAGGTGTTGATTTATATACAAATAACACAGTATCATCCTTTATCGATCTCATTTGTCTTTTGAGAATACAAACCAAAATTATATATTTTAATTCATATTGGTTCTATTTAATAATAATTATAAGTTTTTTAATTGAAAGAGAGAGGAGGGCATCAACATCAATTCAATCATTTCCTTTAAGCATTATTATATGAGAGAATTTAAGGGCCGGCTACTACTTAAAAAACAAATCTATCACCATAACTTTAAAAAAAGTATCAGTAAGTTTAAAAATCCTCCAACCATCAATGCTCGGTTACCCTATTTAGATATTGTTATATAAATATTCGATAGTTATAAAATATTTGATTTAAATTATAATTATTATCTAAAATGTAAGTCCATCCATATAATTTCATTAAATTGCTAATAATTATAAAGTTTTTCTTTTTTACAAATTACTCTCTCTTACATTATTTTATTTATTAATAATTATAAATCATTTGTTAATTTTATAGATCCATAATCATTAAAACTTCACTTTTTGCTTTTTCTACGACGTTGACAAATTTAATGATCTATATTAATGTAAATATACAAATATACAATACAACAATTTCTAATATACTTGTTACCTGGCAAATCCATATTGACATGTTCAATTCTGGAAATTCAATAGGCAAACATGGGAGACATTGACCATGAGAGTATCCATAAAGAGTGAGTGACCACTCAAAAGTACTTGATGGATAGGAAAATATTACTCATGTTGTAATAGGTATTACTAGAATAGTCACACCCAGCAAAAGATGGTTGGTCATGGTAGGAAGATGATTATCAAGAAGGACAACTTGCAAATAACAAATTTCCATAATGTATATCATTGAAGATCCTTTTACTCTCAAATTCGTATAGATATGAAAGAGTAGTAAAGTATAGAAAGAATGATTAGAATTAAGAGAACATACTTAATCTCCTTTTATAATGATTGTCTAGAAGATCATCAAATAAGGTAAATTGGTTATTGCAATCAATTGATCAATAATTGTATGATAAAAAATCATTTTAAAATCTATTAGATTCTGACTCAAATGTATCAATCCTACCTATTTGGTTAGGTTTGTCCTTATGTGTTAAGTGACCAAATAATCACCTCTATGTTCTAATAATTCTCATGAAGAGACAATCCTTAATGAGCCAATCTATTAGGTTACTCTTTAAAGGGTTAACCATTGTCTAATCAACTTTCATAATACCATGAGTTATGGTCTTATTCTAATGACCTAGCCTAATAATATAATATTTATTAAGTTACACTTTTTCTTTTTTGGAGTAAGCATTCATTCCTCTTTAAGAAGAGAGAAAATAAAGAGTAAATATAAGAGAGTAA
The DNA here is from genome assembly GCA_020226215.1 of Sindora glabra. Lineage (NCBI taxonomy): Eukaryota > Viridiplantae > Streptophyta > Magnoliopsida > Fabales > Fabaceae > Sindora > Sindora glabra. The sequence continues at coordinate 19,433,144 of CM035236.1, forward strand.
AAGTAGCATCCCTTTATAATTAATGTTGATGTCCATACATATGCTTATATATACAATGCACTTCTATTATAATATAATAATTTAAATATTATAGTAATAATTATATAACATTGTTTTGTCTACCAAGAGTGATGCTAAAAAAGCAATGCATAGTATAGATTATATTTATTGAAGGAACTAGGTATCAATGTTTAAAGGGGAAAATACAAAAGTAGAATCTTTTGAAAAATGACACCCATTAACTTTTAAAAGCTACCAAATGCCCTTTTAAAATTGAAGCAATTTGAAAAGTTAACATCTTAGTTAAAAGAAACAAAAAATATCACATGATTTCATGTTATCCATTCTCTCTTTATTTTAACCATGAAAATGGTCCTGTTCTTGAATCCAAGAATAGAGCGTTACGATTAGGTTTTATTATGACAAATAGGAGGATAATGATGACTTGATTTTGCAAGTTCAAGAGGATTTTAGTAATTATACTAGCATAGCAAGCAACTAAATTGGTTTTTCACATTGTTGCAAAGTGCTACATCTTGATGTATGTTGTGCCTAAATTCATAGTTAAAAATGATTAGACTTAGCTTTACCAAAAATAAAAAATAAAAAATAATTATAATCAACAAGCCTTGAATAGAAAGGGGTAATATATTATCCTTCTATATTTACATTATGATAACTAGATTGTTTATTTATTAAGTTTTAAATTTACTTTTTTTCTTGTTTGTTTTTTTAGATACCATTACAAAACCTCTTCTACCAACAATTTCATAAATATAAACTCTTTATGGTATAAATTTGTACAAGGTAGCTATAATAATTACAATATTGTAAAAAGAAATACTTTTCTTGAGCCTTATAGAGCCTAATTGAGTGTGAGACAATGGAAATACTTGATTATACATATTTTGGTAATGATTATGAAATATGTATTGCATTATTAATAATAATGCGATGATATCAAATTTTAGGAGCCAATTAGGTGGGTAGAAATCAGGTAATGCACTTCACACCAATTATGGCTTAGAAAGATCATGACAAAAATATCAATAATTTAAAGAGTTATAATCATAATTGCATATATTAGAAAGATGAAATGGGGTTAATAATTACAATATAACATTCTAATAAAAGGTTCGAATAATTTTAAAAAATATTATATGTTAGAACCTTCTATTTTTATTGTGTTGAACTCATTTTGTATGGAAGGTAAATTGTTAGTAATTGATTACTATGACATTCAAATTAGTAAATGAAAATAGAAATAATAAATTAATAATTAATAATTAGTAATTAATAAATATAATGAGAGAGATGTTAATAGCTTCAAGTTAGGCCACTCAATTACAAATTAAGTTAGTTTGCATTTGATTATAGGATAAATGGACTCTATACATTTAGAATGATAGCTTTTAAAAATGGTTTATAAGGCATTATTTGTGTAAGCATTCTTCTCTAAAAGATAAAATATTCATTCAATTCAATTTAATTTTTGTTCTGATTTCTTTTCTTTGTAAACAAGTAAAGAAATTTTATATTTTTTCCTTTCCTTTTTATTTTTTTAACATGCAAGCAAGAATTTTTTTTATATGCTTCTTATTTTATTTGTCTTTTTCTTCTTACATCCAATCAAAAGGTTAAAGAATGATTTCATCATTTTCTTCATTATTGCCTTCAGTAAAATATAGAAAGAATTTAAATTTGATCAATTATTAATATAAAAAGTTTTATACTATTAATAAATGATAAGAAGACATATCATTGAGAAATTAATAGTATATAATTAAGAAATTTTAATCATAGTAAAAGAATTTTTATAATTTTTTTATCAACATAACAACACATACATGTGTAATAGCATAAAATTGATTTATGATTTATGATTCAAATTTAAATCCATGTAGGAAAACAAGATTTTATTCAATCTTTAACTATTTCTTCTATGCTTCATGTAAAATCTTCTATTGATGTAGATGCTAAATCTTTTAAGTTTACAGAGAAGATTGATTAAATTAATTATTTTTATTTGTTATTTATTTGTGTTTTTATTTTTATAAAATCTCGCATGAGGTAGAATAAAATTTTAAGTTTAGGATATTAGTATAAATATGTGAAGTTTCACATTGCTTAAATTTTATAAGTGATTTTTCTAAGATTAGTATGTGTAAATATCCCATTAGGAAATTTTATTTATTCAATATTCAATTCAAATATCAATAAAGTATTTAATTCTAGGTATTTTATTTATTTCTAGTGTGCTAGAAATTTTATTTTTCTTGCTTTCACTTCCTATCTTATAGTTGGTGGCATTAGAGCACGGTCAATGATCTAAAGTTTGAGATCAAAGATTTAAGATGATGATTAGTGATAATAGTAGAGATGACAACAAACTTTCCATTTATGATGATCATTGATTAAAGCCATTTAGGCAGTGATCCAAGCTCAAGAAAAGAGGATGACCTATAAACTCCGTAAGATCCGTAACATACTTGCCAACTTAGGAGTGGATGCTAACAAGCTTCATGGAGACAATAAAAATAAATGCATTAAAGATGGTACTTTTGACCAATCTATCAATCATCGTAAACTTATAGGTTTAAAAAGAGAAACTATCGCCAAAGACTTTGAAGATGAAGTCAAAGACATAAAAGTTATCTAAAAAGTTCAAAATGATATTCATAGTGGATATAGAAGACAAAGGCCATATAACAACTATCAAACCAATTTCAACAATGAAAGCTAAAAGTTTTTTATGAAGATTTAAACTCTGAATATGAAGAATATTAGACGATAAGGCAACATAATCAAAGAAATGAAGACTATTGCATAAAAAATAATCTTTTTAACTTTAATGGCAACTTTAACATTGAATGTTTCCTAGATTAAACATATGAGGTGGATAATTTCTTCAAAATGATGGACATTCCAAATGTTAAAAGAGTGAATAATATTATATATAAGCTTAAAAGAGGAGCAGCTGCTTGGTGGGACAATTTACAAAATAACTATCAAATATAAGGAAAAGAACTAGTAAGACCATGGCAAAAAATGAAGAAACTTCTTGAAGGAAGATAGATTGCTCCTTCTAGATTATCAACAATATGTCCTTAACAATGTCAGAATTATGTTCAAAGTAATCAAATTATAACTCAATACATTAAAAATTTTCTCAAGTTTTTTCCATGATGCAACTTACTAAAGATAAATAAACAATAAACGGCTTATTACACCAATGGCTTAAACTTTAAGATTAGAAATAAGATATTTTTAACTTTAATCTGGATAGTCGATGAAGAATACAATATGGCAAATGTTGCTATATAATTGTTTATAAATTCTTTAACCATGCATTCATTTTCTTTGATATATGCCCGATCAAGCCAAAATAAAGAGAAACTAAATGTAAATGAAGGAAATTAATCCTAAATTTAATCAACAAGCTAACACAAGTGCAAATAAAATAACAAAACTTCTCAAATCCACATAATCGAATCAAACAACTTAGAATTCTTATGCCAAACCCATGTCAAGTAAGTGTTTTAAGTGTGGTGAACTTGGACCAACTTGGACACCAATCCAACAAGTGTTATACATGTAAATCCATCAATATGGTAGATTATAAGGAAAATATGAATGAAAAAGATTATGCTTTTTAAAGTAGAGAGTTAAAGGACATTAAATTTGCTAACGAAGAAAGAGAAAATGTATCTTGTGTGGTTTAAGAGTTACTTTACACTCTAAGGCAAAAATGTTCATCTTAATGTAATAAGCTTTTTCACATACAATATTCAACCAATAAGAAAACATATGATCTAATTAAAGATAATGAAAGTTGTAAGAACATTGAATCAAGTGCATTAGTAAAAGACCTAAAATTGCCAACAAAAGCTTATCCTACACCTTACCAAATTGGATGGATTAAGAAGAGACCAATTGTAAAGGTGATAGAATTTGCAAAGTTCCAATCTCAGTTAGAAAAATTTACAAGAATGAAGTTATTTGTAATATGATTGACATGAATGCTTGCCATATTTTACTTGGAATACCATGATAACATGATGTAGATGTAACTTATTGCAGCAAGGATAATATTTATGCTTTTTGGTGGAAAGACAAGAAGATGATTATTCCTCTTGTTGATAAAAAGTTAAAAAAAAACCCAAGTTTTTAAGGAAAAAGGAAAATCATTTCTTACTATTTCAAATTCTAAATAAAAATCTATTAAAGATATTAAAAAAGTTTAAAAGACCTTTACACTTATTGTCAAAGGGAAAGAAACTCTTGATATTAGCATACCACTCTTATTGAAACTCTTGTTAGAAGAATTCAATAATTTCATTCTTGAGGATTTACTTGATTTCAACCAATGAAAGATATTCAACATCACATTGATTTGATCATAAAAGCAAGTTTATCTAATTTGTCTTATTATCATATGAGCCCAATATAGAATAAAGTCTTGAAAGAAAAGGTAAAGGAGTTAATTTGCAAATGATATATCTAAAAAAGTATGAGCTTATATGCAATTTTTGTCTTGCTAACACAAGAAAAAGAAAGTTAATGTATATATGTTGATAGTCGTGCCATCAATAAGATAACTATTAGATATAATTTTTTATAATAATTAATTTAATTTTTATTTTAATAATATTAATAGTAAGCATTATTCTTAAATTTTTTATAATTATTAAAAATTTAAAAATATTATTATATTAATTATGATGCTAAATAAGAAAAAAAATGAAATATATAAAATAAAATGATGAATGATATATAATAATAAAATTATAATATCAATATATATATATATACATATATATATATATATATACATATATATATATATACATTGATATTATAATTTTATTATTATAACAGAAACCTAAACCCTAAATGGCTATCTCTTGAATAATGCATTATTATTAAACTTATATTGTTCAATCATCAACTATTTGAGATGTAAGTTGCTGCTCTTAGACCATCATTTTTTTCAATTATAATTTATATCAAGTTACCATTTTGAAATAGAAAAAGGGCAGCATATTTCATTTCTATGTTGCCAAGTTAATGGAGTAAATCTAAAAGTATTAGTAATAAGAGATAGCAAATATTTCTATAAGAGTTTGCTAAAAATGGCCTTAAGAATTAAAAAAAAAAAAAAGAACCATGGACATGAAAGTAAGGCTAATAGACCTATATTAAACTCCTTATGCAATTATCTCTAAATACCTAATTATTTGTACCTTTTCTTTAAAGTAATGAGACTTATATTAAGCTCCTTGGATGTTTATATTATAGACATGTTGAAATGCTCAAATATTATCTTTCTTAATAACATTTCTACATGACTCTCTATTCTTTTCTCTTTTTTGCAAATTTTTTTTTTAATAGCATTCTTGATTTTTTTGCAAATTTTTTTTTCTCTTAATAACATTTTTAACAGGATTATAGGTAAATCTAGCAACCAACCTATAGCCAAATGTAGCAATACAAATTTAATCCAATTATTAAGCAATATAAATTAATTAATACAAATATTTAGTTAAATATTTACTAATATTTATTAATCACCTTCCAAATGCAATCTAAATCTTATTATTAGTTGGGTTTGAATTCTAGGGAAATACTGATATGTATCCTCAATGAATGGTTAGGTGCTTTGCAAATACCAATAAATTATATAAATTAAATTAGAAATGAATATTTTGCATAAAATTATGCATAATAATTTCATCTTATTTAGTACTTTATTTAAAATTAATCCTTTAAATCTTTATTATTGAATATTTTATTTTCCTAATTTATGTCTAAGTTTTAATTGTTTAATATTTTTTATTATTTACATTCTTATATTCTCATTAATTTAATTTTTAAAATGATGTCTTTTCATTATTTAAAATTTTCTTCATTTCAATTTTAATACCGTTATTATTTTATAATTTAAAAGTTTATTTCTTTCCATTGTTTAATATCTTCTTCTTTATTAAATTAATATAAATTTAATACATAAATAGTGTTATGCATAAATCTTATATTTAACAATTTTATCTTATTTAAAATTACTTTTCTCTATTATTAAATATTTATTTTTTAATTTATGTTCAAATTTTAATTATATAATATTTTTCATTATTTATATTTTTATATTTTCATTACTTTAATTGTAGAAATTTATATTTTATTTATTTATTATTTTATTTTTTCTTATATATTTTAATAATTGTTGTATTTACCTATAACTCTAATTGTCATATCATATATCTAACATTTCTATGTATCAAATCTATTTATCCTAAGCTAAGTCTAAACTTAATACAACTATTAATATATTACGTCATATAATATATCCAAACATAACACCATGACAAAGTTATCAGGTGCAATATACTCATTTCATAATATCATATATTTTTACAAATTCAATGGAGATATTATAGCTAATATTTACATACCACAAATCCATACAAATAAATCACCATTATATTCACATTGATGAAATAACATTTCCATTCAAAGTACACAACTCAATAGATTATAGCAACCAATCCCAATGGCAAAAAAAAATTACTTAATAAATTTGAGCTCACCTAAATGCAAGAATAAAGAAAGAAGAAAAGGCTTCAGCAAGGAAGCAACTATAATATAATCTAGCCATTTTACAAAACCAATATAGCATAATATAAGAAAGAGTAAACCTTAAATGGAAAAAAAATGATATAGAAAACATAAAGAAACATACTTTGTAAAGTTGAGGTTCTCTCTCAAACCTGGGCTCCTTGCACAATAATGGCAAAAATGACATTTTGCTAAAATTTATATTACAAGCCTATATTGATGATATTTTTTTTTAATTATTGGTATAGGCAAATATTTGGTCATTAGTAGGAAGTCCCTCAAAAATTAGCATTAGCTTGTGGCATCTTGTTTTTTTAGTATCCCTATAACAATGACTATATCATCAATACATGTAAAAAGTTAATTTTTAAATTTTGCAAAAAAAAAATCTATACTGATAATCATATCATCATCTATATAAAGTCCCTAATTAATTGGCACTAGTTAGTGGTGTTTCAATTTCCATGGCAACCTACAATGACAACAAGGTCATTGATATAACTGCCTTTGACATATAGTTAAATATTTCAATTTGTGTGGTTATATGCTTAACCTATATATTGACAACATGTGTTGTTGGAATACATATGTTTTTCTTCTTCTTTTTTTTTTAAATTCCTTATATTGATGATAATATCGTTAGTAACAAGTTAATTTTTTGAAATTTTTTTTAATTGTACACTAATGATAATTTCATCATTATAAAGTTTCCAAAAAAAAATTTGGCACTAAGGCTACCTGTTGTACAACTTAATACTATATACCAATGATTGAAAATTGGTTTGTCATTATAAAGTTTTCATAAAAAAATTGGTGCTAAAACTGTCTTATGTACAACTTAATATTCTATACCAATAGTAAAAAATGTCATCAATATAAAATGTATTACTTGTAGTGTTGTCTTTACAATTAAATTAATTTAATTTCATAAAAATGATCTCAATCATGAATGAATTTTAATGTTTGAAATAAAATTTAAAAATAATAATTTTAATTAATTTACAAGTATATTCTTTTGTTTAAATCAAATTAAAAAATAAATAAAATTTAATTAAGGAATTTTTTCATAAATTATTGTTTAATTTACAACTTTTATTTTTTTGAATCATGCTTATTTTTTAATTAATAATTATAGATGAATACATGATTTTTTGTAAATTTTTAAAATAAGATTCACAATATTGTTATATATTAGTTTTTTTATTATAATTTCATATATAAATTTAATATTTATTTTCAAGTATTGAATTAAAATTTTATATATTTGATTTAATTTTTATTAATTATGAAAATTAGAAATTATATAAAAAATAATAAAATAAATCAATGTACTATAATATTATGATTCTCTCCTAAAAAGTTTATGAAAAAATAATGTAATTTGATAAAAAGTAGCTATTTAAGTTGTCACTTGATGTCAATTTCTAGTTTGAAAATGCATTTCAACTTTTCAAGTTTTTTTTAGGAGTTAATTTCTATTTTATTTATTATAATATTATCAAATTTTACTTTTTCAATTAAATTTTATTCATTTTTAATATGATTCAAACAAAAAGAATATATTTGTTAATCAATTAAAATTATTATCTTTAACTTTGATTTCAAACATTAAAATTCATTTATACATAAAACAATTTCTTTGAAATGAAACAAATTTAATTTTAAAAGAAAACTATAAAATTCTAATACCAAACCCCATACAGTAACTTTAACATTTATAGTTTGCTTTGCTTGCCATATATATATATATATATAATTTCACATCTATAATTGTTAAAGTTAAAGCAATTAGTCAAACTATAAATCAATTAATGTTTGCTGATGTGCTGTTTCGTGGCCCAATTTCGGAGATCGCGGTGGGTGGTTTACCAATACTTTTGAGTTATACATAGCTGAACTTGATTGGCTATGTTCTAGGCTTCTCATGTGAGAAGCCTTCTCTCCTCCATCCACGTACAACAGTCCACCATGATTCGACTTCTAACTGCCCCTCGGCCTTTAATTCCATCGGCCATCACCTTTCCATCAAAAGAGCCAATCAACAAACACCTCTATTCAATTTCACCCATCAAATTCCCATCCAAAATCCAGCATTTTCCTCGGGCCTTTTTTTCCCCTCTCAGTGAATTGATACAATATTAAATATCGATTAATTTAAAATCGAATCGAATTGAACTTTTTACAGGGATAAAACTGTTTTAATATTTATTTTTTTTATTTGTAAGATTTGAATCCAAAATTTTATTTATAAAAATCAAATTTCTAATCGCTCAAATCAACAAGCAATATTATTTTCCTCCTGCTCTTAAAGCTAGTGTTTGTAGCCAGCATTGATGTTATTTTTATAATTTTTTCTGATATTTTAATTTCAAATTCAAGATTTAACATATATACATACACATATAGTGATTTATCTCTCTTATTATTAAAATAAAAGTTAATGTTTATAGTTTTAATTTGCTCAAAACACTTATTTTGATTTAATTAATTTTAGTCCTTATAAATTTCATAATGTTAGATATTTAATTATTAAAAATTAAAAATTTACATAAGTGTGACCGGTGTTATTTGATTTTCTCCCTCAAAGTTTTTTTTTTTTTTTTCCATTCATATATTAATGTTCAAGTTGGCAAGTTGTGTGCAATTGAGGGAGTAGAAAAAAAGGGGCAAAGTCGCTTTCAGGGGACATTTCTATTATCTATTTATCTAACATGGTGTTAGTGGTCTTCCGCGACGTGTGGCCACCTTTTTGTTTGGCTGCGAAAGAAATATGAAGAGAAATAAAATAAAAAGAAAAAAAATGAAAAAAAGAAAGAAAAGGAAAGAAAAAATATTTTCATCTTTTATATTTAGGTAAAAAAATTTAAGAAAAAAATAATAAATAAATTAAATTAATTTGCTTGATTGAATAAGAAAGTGAGAGAAAAAAATTAATAGATTAAAATAATGATAATTCTCTTAATGCAATATGTAATTTGATAGACTCATATTTTTCCACTAAGTTTAAGTTATGAAACCAAATCAATAACTTATACTATATTCAATATCTGTCCATTACTTTAGATTTATAAATAATTAACACTTTTCTATCAAAAAAAATTATAAAAGATAATTAAATTGGGCAAATGTTAAAAAGCTATTAAGAGTGATAATTTTTCACACAATATAAACACGAAGTCCTTATACAGATTCAGTTATAAACCGGTTGACTTGGTTACTATGAATAATAAATAAATCAAATTAAAATTGAAAATAAGATGGTAGCTAATTTATTTAAGAATTTATATTAAAACTTAAAAAATATTATTTAAAAATAATTAATATTTTGATTATAAATATTTATATATAATAAAAATATAATATCCTTAGTTTAATAAAATAAAAATAAAAAATTATAAAAATATTTTATCAATAACTAAAAATGTTTTTGGTGAAAAATAATAAATAATTAAATTTAATAAATAATTTTATAATATATATTTTATTGAGTGGAAGTATCAAAACAAGTTAGACGGATTGTTTCATTTTAATATATTTAATAAATAAATTAATTCGATTGGTATGATTATTATTCGAGTTGAACTTATTTAATTATTATTAATTTTTGATGTGATATGTAAATATAAATTGTTACACATAGAATTGTACATAGGTCAAATGGCCTGCCTGATCAAATACGTTTGATTTGAAAAAAATATAGGATTTAGATTTTTTTATAATTTGATAGATCCATTGAGGTTTTTTTATTACCCAATTATTATTCAAGCCGATTTGGACCATGATAATAAGAAAGAATTAATCTAACTTGATTTGATTATATTAATTTATTTTTAATAATATAATTATTTATTATAAAAAATAATTATATATAATTATTTTTAATAAAAAATTAATTTGATATAACTAAATATTTTACATATTTAAATATTTTATTATCTTTTTAAACATATATTTTTATATTAAAAAAATTATTTTTTATTTAAAATAATATAATCGAGCTTTCGGGCCTTACTTCAAATCATATATTAAGCTAGGCAAATTTTTTTAAAGCGAACAAGCAGAGCCAAGCACAATTCTTGTTTTTTCATATAATTATATATGAAAAAGTTTGACCAAAAAACCAAAAATCCGATCTATTTACATGTCTAGTTACACATAAGTGCTACTGATAATCATATTATATATTTTAACAATAATCAGTATTTATAATTAAATCAATAAAATAACCACATCTAAAACTAATAAAATAAAGTATGAATATTATTAAAAATAAGTAATCATTATTATTAAAATTAATAAAATAATTATAAAAATATAGCATTTATTAATATTAATAATATTAATAAATTAATAACTTTATTTGCACCCTTATATGTTCAACAATTAATTTTTGCTGCTAGTGTCATCGTTAGTGTGTGATGAGCAAGCAGAAAAGAGAGTAGACCGGAAAAATTAATTATGGTTCCGATTTCTTCTCCGACTTCCCTTCGCACGAGGAGAGACTTAAAAAATTGTACAGCTCACCACGAATTTCTTTACAGTTCTCTCTCTCTCTCCGATTTTCTTATGGTATCCAAATGGGAAGAGATCTCAATTTCCACGTTAATTTCTCCTACCCAATTTTTCTCCCTCCTATTTTCATTAATCCTGTGTAAAAGTTATGCCAGAACTACAATCATGTGTGTATTTGTGTATATATATATATATATATATATATAGTAGATGTCATATCGTATGTTACACAAATGAATATTTATTTTAATAATATGATATTATAATTATATTAATCAATTATAAAGATAATTAGATAAAAATTTGATTAATATAGAACTAACAATTCTAAGAAAAAATTATTTCCCTATTAATTTGCTCAATATTTAATTAAGCAATTGATTTTAAATTTAAATATCACTTTAATTGGATATCATTTTTCAATATAATTATTATCATTAATATTAATATTTAGTAAAATAACTTATTATAAAAATAAATTTTTGAAGATAGTAATTTTATATTATGAATGAATATTTATTTTAATAATATAATATTATAATTATATATTAATTATTTGTAAAAAAGATTAGATGAAAAACTAATTAGTATATAGCTAACAATTCTAAAAGAATAAAATCATCTGTTTGACACTAAGATATTTGAAAGAGAAAATATTTGATAAAATAAAAATTAAAAAAATTAAAAAATAAAAAAATCATTTCTCGACTTATTTTGCTTGATATTCAAGTACATAATTGATTTTAAATTTATTTTATCAAAAAAATTATTTTTGAATTTAAATATCGCATTAATTAAATATTATTTTTTAAGATGATTATTATTAATATTAATACTTAATAATATGATTTATGATAAGAATAATTTTTTTGTAATAATAATATAATATATTTTTTATTTTTCATATTTCAATATAAAATAAACTTTTAAAAATAAAAATTTGAAAGTAATAATTTTATATTGTAAATAACTTATTAAAATTTATAAATTATGACATACATGTTAATTAAAATTTAATATTTTAATATCAAATATTTTACAATTTTTAATTCACATGAAAAAAGGAATAACTTTTAGTTAAAAAATAGTAATGACTAACTCATATTTAATATCTCCCAAAAAGTGTATTATAATAATTTTTTTAAAATATAATCAAAAATATAAAATAGTAAACAAATAAAAAATATACAATGAGTATTGAATCTTAAAAAGAAGAATTGATTTATCCCTCGGTCAAAATTTAAGAAAAATATATTAATATATAGAGGAAAAAAGGTGAAAAATAATATAATTATTTAAAAATATAATAAAATAAAAATTAATTATATTGTGAAATGAAAAAAATAAATTTATAATTACTATAATGAGAATCTACCAAATAAAGAAGAATTATTAAGAAATTTAGTGACAAATATCATTCAACATATGGTACAAGTTAAATTATTTATTTATTTATAGAAATAAGGGGTGATTTTTTCAAATAAAAATAAAGAAAAATGTATTATAAATGAAAATTTATAAATTTCAAATTGGATATAAAACGAGATGAAGATAAGAATTAAAAAAATTTTAATCAAATTAAATGAAGATAAAAATAGAAAATTTTCAAATAAAATTAATATAAAAATAAAATAATTTTTAGATTTCAAAATATAATATAATGCATTTATTAATCTTAATATTTTTATACAAATTTAAAGTAATAAAAAATGATGCATTCATATGTATTGGTAACTACAAATTTATAAATTTAATAATTAATAATTCATATACTCACATGATAGTTCTTCTTCTTCCATAATTTCCTTCATATGTATTGTCAATTGTAAATTTATAAATTTCATAATTAATAATTCATATATTTATATGACAGTTCTTCTTCTTCCATAATTTCTTTCAAAATTATATTTTTCTTGTTAAAAAGTGTAAAATAGTTAAAAAATTTATTTAATAAAATAAATTATATAAACTATATAAATAATATACGCTTTTACAATTTTACGCATTAATAATCAATTAAACTAATAAGAATCAATTAGGTTATAAATTTTTTCTTGAAAAATAGAATTCACTGAAATAAAGCACTCATAACAAAAAAAAATTAAACTACAATAATAATAGTATAAAAAATAAGTAAAAGAAATCATAGAAAGAAATTTATATGATAGAAACTTTAGATCAAACAATTAGAAAAGGTGAAAAGCAATAAAAGAAAATACTTATAGATATTGAAATAAATATGAAAACTCTTCTCTAAAAGAAGACAATGGGTTTAAAGTGACTGAAGGTGGAAAAAGAAAAAAAATAAAATTTAAATATAATTTGGAAAGCCTTTTATGAGAATAAAATAACTAGATAATTGTGAACTTACAAATATTAAAGATAAAAAATAAAATCTCTCATCTCAAATAAAAATGATAGATTTAAAGTGATTGAAGGTAGAAAGAAAAAAAAGTAAAATATAAATATAATTTGAACAAAAAATTATGAGAATAAAATAAAAAAGTAGTTATAATTTCTAGTGATAGATATATATATTCAAGTTTAGATTTTTATTAAAAATTTATTTAATATTGAGAGGATAAATGAAAGGAAAAATTAATAATTTTACATTTATTATTAATTGTTAGTGATTAATAAATGTAAGAAAAGTATTTTTTTATTTCATAATTTATCTCTAAGAAAAATGATAAGTTGAATTTTTATTAAAAAATAACAAATTAATATGTAATGAATTATGAGAATATGACACTTGTTATAATAAGAGATAAGAAATATTATGATTAATATATAATATAAAGATAAAGGTAGGTATATATATATATATATATATATTAATGAAGAGTTGAAATATTACTTGTATCAATAATTTAAAAAATAAATGTTTAAAAGTATAGTAGTAAAAAAATAATTTTTTTAAAATAGAAGAAATTACTTTTAACATTTTATATTTATATTAAATAAATAAAATATTTTTTATTTTAATATTTTATAATCATATTTTATAAAATAATTTTATCCAAATAAACGGACTAATTCCCTAAAAAAAATTCTCGTTTCCGCTCATTGCATACAACTTTGATTATTATTCACCTCGCTTTACCAGGAAAGTCACTTTTCAACTGCTTGAGAACTTGCGGTCAATAAAATGGCTGCGGGAAAAATTTGTAGGCTCAAAAGCAGATTTTTAAGGTGTGAAGTATAATATTTTTTTAAAAAGATATTTCTTCCATTTGAATTGAGTTTGTTTTGAAAAATTTATATGTGAATCAACATTTTAGAATACAATAAAAATTAAAAATCTGCAGAAAATAAGATTAAAATTTTTCTATATTTCTTTATAAAATAATTTTATAATAACTGCAAAGAGATAATGTAAATAAATTGATAGAAAGAATGTTTTGATATTATATTTCACAAAATGTCATGAATAACTTCTTGATCTAAGAAGTTTAAAACTCTGAAATAGTTATAAAAATTAAAAAGTTTTATCCAATAAATATAATTTTTATATTCCGAAAAACATAAAATTTCTATTTAAGAGACATAAACTTCAAATTTGAAACAATACAAAATTTTATTTATAAAAATTATAACTTTCCAGTTCAAAAGATAAAATTTTGCTTTTTTAAAGGGTACATTCTTTTATTTCAAAAATCATAATTCTTCCGTTTCAAAAGATATAAATCTACTAATAATTACACCTCGAATTTTTATTTTAAACAAGCACAATTCTTCTCACAGTATTTAAAATAATAATTTATTATTTTTTCAAACAGATATCAACAAAAACCAACCATATAAGGGTTACGTCAAAACGCTTCTGTCATTTTATTATTTCTGCAAGTTTCAAATTGTTTGAGTTAAGGTACTTAAGAGAATTTATATATAGAAATTCACACTTTGAGTTATTGGTAAATGGGGTAAATGCGGGTGGTGGTTTGTGCGCAAAAATTGGATTAAAATAAGCGTAAAAGATGGATTACTTCTCAAATACTCTAATGTTGTGTTGGGATAGAGTATTTAAAAAAGGAATTTCATTTGATAAGGATATTTAAAATGCTGTATCTTAAAATTCCTTATTTGGATAATTAATATGAAAAATTTTAAAACACTGAGTACTTTAAAGGAGAATTTGAATTGTATAAGATGAAGAATTTGGTTCCAACATAAGAGGCGGAATTAGAAACCCAACCCCGTCCGGAATTTTGTAACTAATTTTTTTAAATTATATTTTTTATTTGAGAGAAATTTGTATAAATTTCCCATTACATTATATGTAAGCTTATTTTAAAAGTAAATGACGTAAAAAAATTTAATGATATGAAAATAAAATATATCAATTGAAAAATAATTACAACTTTTAAATTGATAAAATATTAAAATAATAATAGAATGAAATGTTTACTTAAAAGAAATATTTAATATTTTAATTCTAATGTTAGTTTAATTATTTATTAATTTTTGAAAATAAATTCTTAAAAATCTTTCAACACAAATAAGTATTACCCAAACAAATTAATTTTGAAATGAAAAAATTGAAATGAATGTATTTAAAATATTAGCATTTTAAACTTTTGAATTTTATAAGTATTCCATCCAAATGTAACATAAATCATGTAATCTTTGAGGACATTGACATTTCACGACTCAAACTACACTTGCTTTTCTGCTGCCCCACAATTTTTATTTGCTTTAAACAATAAAAGTAAATACATAAAAAATAATAATTGTGTCCTTTGCCAACACATTCTTTTTCCACGTGTCTAGTGTAATGCAGTTGCCGACTATATAATATATAACGTCATATGACCTGTAAATTCTTTCTTCGTTCTAGTCATTTAGATTGAGGATTATTTGTCTAAAGATTCTTAGGACGCATGCATGATTTCACTTGGAGAAAAAGTGAGAAATTTCCGAGGAAGGATTCATGTTTTAATCCCATTTCACTGCAACATTCTTATATGTTCCTAAAAAATATGCTAAACAAATTAATTAAATAGACAATGCCTTCTAGAGTTTTAAACAAAATGGCAACGGGAACAGAAGCCAAGGTCAATGAACTTTGACATTCAAGACAGCGGTTGGCTACATATTCAAAGAGGTTGTTCATCTACACAAATGTAATAAACCAATAATAATAATAATAATAATAATAATAATAATAATAATAATATAATTATTATTATTATTATTATTATTATTATTATTATTATTATTATTATTATTATTAAGAGTTTCGTGGTATTTATTTTTATGAGCAATTAATAAGTGGGAGTTTCTTTAAAAGCAATTACTACATTACATAAGTAATAATACAAACATGTTGGAGCAATTAATTACGCTGTATGACTTATTCTAAAAATACAGTAAGAAGATGATTTCCTTGAAAATAGGGATTGAAAAGGGAGATATTCTTATATAGCTACAGATGATTTATATGTCTATTATTAATAAAAATTTAAATAAATATAAATTTATTTAATGATTTTTTATACTTATCTTAATTTTTATTAGTAGTGGATATAATATATCCACAACCTAATTAGAAATCTCTGGTTGAAAAGGATCTCCAGGATTATATGCTAACCAAATCTATCATATAGACTATCCATCACAGCCAATAGGGCTGTGACAAAATATTCGGCTTTTAAGAATTATACCATACGAGTATATGATTTGAGAACAGAGACATGTAATGAGAATAATTAGATTTAGACATGTTTTTAAATTATAATTGTAATCATTATTGTTCATTATTAAGAATTAAATTCTAAATAAATATAAAAAATTATAGTAATTATGAAATATTATAATCGTAGAACCTAACGTAATAGTTAGGGCAAGATAAATGAAAAAAAGGTGTTGATTTATATACAAATGACACAATGTCTTCATTGTTCCCATATGTCTTTTGAGAATACAAAACAAAATTATATATTTTAATCGTTCTATTTAATAATAATTATCATTTTTTTAATTGAAAGAGAGAGAAGGGCCATCAACATCAATTCAATTATTTCCTTTAAGCATTATTATATTGAAAAGATTACTATTTAAAAAAAATCTATCAACATTACTTTAAAAAGGTATTAATAAGTTTAAAAATCCTCCAACCATCAATGCTCGGTTGCCCTATTTAGATATTGTTATATAAATATTCTCTTGTTATAAAATATTTAATTTAAGTTATAATTATTATTTTAAAAGTAAGCTTATTTTTTAATTTCATTAAAATGCTAATAATTAAATTCTTTTTACAAATTAACTCTCTTTTATGTTATTTTATTCAATAATAATTATAAATCATTTGTTAATTTTGTAGATCCATAATCATTAAAACTTTACTAATGCTTTTTCTAGGATGTTGACAAATTTAATGATCTATATTAACAATATTAATGGAAATACACAGATATACAATACAATTTTTGATATACTTGTTGGCTAATAAATCTATATCAACACATTTAAATCTAGAAATTCAATAACTAAATGTGAAGACGTTGACTGTGAGAGTATCCACAAAGTGCCTACTAAAAGTACTTTATGGATAGGAAAATATTACTTGTGTTGTAATAGGTTTTACCGGGATGGTCACAACTAACGGAAGAGGGCTAATCATGGTAGAAAGATGACTATCAAGAAGGATAACTTGCAAACAACAAATCTTCAGGGCGTGTATCATTGAAAACCCTCTGGTCTTAAATTAGTATAGACTTGAAAGAGTAGTAAAGTATAGAAAAAGTGATTAGAATTAAGAGAACGTATTTGATCCCTTCTTATAACGATCATTCAAAAGATTGTTAAATAAGATAAACTAGTCATTATAGTTATTGGTCATTATATGATAAAAAATTATTCTAAAATCTATTAAATGTTAACTCAAATGTACCAGTCCTACCATTTTGGCTAGATTGATCTTTAAGCATTAGTGATCAAATGATCACTCATGTGCTCTAATAATTCTAAAAAAAAAAAAGGCAATTCTTAATAAGCCAATCCAATTGAGTTGCTCCATAAAAGGGTTAATCGTTATTTGACCAACTTGTCATAATACCAAGAGCTGTGGTTTTATTTTGATGACTTGGTTTGATAATTTAATATTTATCAATTTATACTTTTCCTTTTTTAGAGTAAGCATTCATTACTCTTTAATAGATAATAGGCTCTATAAAGTTATGAACCTCACTATTTATGAGAAGAAAGAAACTAAAAAGTGAATGTAAAAGAATGAGAGCAGCATTCCCTTATAAATAATGCTTATACCCATACATATGCTTGCATATACTATGCATTACTAATATAATAGTTTCAATATTATAGTAATAATTATATAGCATTGTGTTGTTTACCAAGAAAGATGTTAGAAAAGTAGTGCATATTGTATATCACCTTTCAAAGACTGATTGAAGGAACTAGGCATCAATGTTGAAAAAGGGTAAAAATAAAAAATAAACCTTCAAAGTATAGTCTTGTGGCATGATGTGAACAATATGCTATTAATATTTTCCCTTACATTTAGGTCCCTTAGGAGGTGATGATACTTAATTGGATCAATTATACATTAATTTGAGATTAATTGCATTAATTTGAGCTTAATTGAATTTCGGACTTAATACTGAATTTTTGATATTGTTTCAGTATTTTGATCATAACTTGAGCTTTAGATATCGGATTTGGACGATCTATACACCTTTGGAAACCTAATACAAAGAGGTACAATTTTCATGCTAACCAGAGAACCCAGTTCTACCATCTTGGAGGTCAAAGATTAGCTTAAAGTCAAAGCAGAGTTGCTGTCCAAGCCCAGACCCGACCCAGTTGCAATGATTAATTCATATCTTGAGTTTCAAGTGTCTAATTGATGCAAGGCTAAGTACAATTACTCCTTAAAATCCATATCTAATCATTCCTAAAGCACTTTTGAAGAAACTGAGTCATTTTGAAGGCCAAGGAAAACAAATTGATGGCTCATTATTTCATCTCGGACTGGATTAAACTATCTGTAGTATTTTGGCTATAACTTGAGCTAGGAATGTCTGGTTGGGCCGAAATTTTGTAGGTAGTTTCCTAAGGTATTAGGCTACAAGTTTATAGTTTAGATCCAGTCCTAATTATGCCCCTAGGTTTGTAAATAAATAGAGGGTAGAATCAGAATGTGAGAGAAGTTAGAGATAGCTTGATAGTTTTCTAAATTTTCTTTGGTTTTTCTCTCTAATGGAAGGCTAATTCTTTGAATTAATTCAAGAAAATTTAAGGCTCTTCTCCTCTAAAATTATGAGATCTTGATTCTTATGGTGGTAACTATAATTAATTTTCCTTTTTCCTTATCTATCTCCTCTGATTTGCATGATCTGCTTGAATTGGATGTTGATTTAATATAATCCTTGTTCAATTCTATAAGTTGTGTCTTAAATTTGAATTGGTAGTAAATTTTGATTAATTAATCAAAATTTTTCATGAGACAAAAGGGGATGAATGGATGGTTTAGGATTCTAAATTAATTCATTTAATTTGACTGAATTCTATCTTTAAATTGATTTTGATCTAGCTTAGAGGTTATGATGATTATCTTACTTTGCTAATCTTAATTAATCAGATTCTAGGCAATTGTCTAGCATAAGATTCATGAATTGTTGTAAGAATTTCGGATAATTCAAGGCTAAATAATTAATTACAAAATTCAATTTATAGTGATCTATAATTAATTCTTTGAAGAGACCTTAAATTCCTTGGATTAGTTGTTTTAATTCATTGATATTCTTATTTTTGTTGCTACTATTTTATTAATTCTATTATTGATATTTTGCTATTGATATCTTCCTACTTTAATTTCAGACCCCCTTAATTTTAATTTTATTTTGCATATCTACATTTAGTTTTGAAGTCTCAATTCTGCATATTTAGCATTATGTACTAGTTTTAGGTCTGCACGTTTTGTGTTTGATAAATTGCATAATTAGATAGAATTTATTCTATTTACATCATAAACTCAATTAGTAAATAATCACCAAAAATTATTGAAAAGGATCTTTAAAGGTTCGACCTAGTTCCCACTATTTTCCTACAAAAATTCTTTGGAATTAGTAATTTCAATTTAGTTAGTTCGACAGTCGCGATCAAATTTTGGCGCCATTGCCAGGGATCTCTTTTCAATATACTCTTTTCTATTATTTACTAATTATATTTTACAGCATATTAGACTCCCTGCATATTACATTTATTCCTGTTGCATCTCTTTTTGCATTCTTGTCCACTATTAGTGCATCCTATTACAGCATATTGTGTTTTACCCCTTTCAATTGATTTCTATCTATTTTTGTTAATTTTTTTTTGTTTTACACTATATCATCAGATCCCAGCACTTCACCTCACTCATTTACACCATACATTAGTTGATTTTAGGCTTAGGAATTAATTTTGGTTGAATTATCAAGTTGCTGTTCTTTTTTTTCAATTTTGCAGATTTCTGTGCACTGTTCATTTGGTTATTTTGCTGCTTTCCCTTGTACCTATTGTATTCCTCTCATTTTGATCATTCTGCCAACGCATTCCATCCTCATCCAACATAATCAATTGCATTTTAGATTTACATGTCATAATCAATAGCATTACATCCTGCATTAATCGAATTGTACGAACAGAAGCAGTTTTGCTTGATTTTGCATTGTGATTCATAATTTACATATCTATACAATCTAGCCTTTCATTCCACCTTGACATCACATATACATCATATACAAACATGTCATGTACTTTTCTCAATTGCATTTTAGTTAGTAAACATCACTGCTTGTACGGTTAACCCTTCATTTAACTACTTTCCTAGTTTCATCTTGCATGATTTTGCATCATTCCACTTTAGATTGAGCTGAAATTTTACATGGTACTAGATATAGTAGAATAAGAGTTCCATACCAAATTTGGTAGCATTTCATTACTGTTTGGTCATTCTAACTTGCATTTTTCGTTATTGGTGAATAGTAACTTTAAACTACAACTCATAGATTTTTTTAATTTTTTTGCAAATGGCTTTTTTGCCCTATCCCTCCACACCCCATAGATTGGACGCTAGGCCTTAGTTGTATCATTTAAGCCCTTTTGATTAATCATCCAAACCCCCCAAAATTTTTTTCGAAAAAATTTTTAATGTCAAAATGCCTTTAAACTTGGTGTCAAGGTAAAACCCACCCTAGGAACAATAATCACAAGGTTTTCTTGTGTGGTAGTCCTTTTTTTGGCTAAATTCCACTATTTTCTTTTTTTTTTGGATTTTTAAAAAAAAATTATTGTATTTTTGGGTTCCTCATAGTCAAATTAGTCAAATAGAGGTGATTTAAAAAATTTTAAAAATGTTTAAATAGGTTAATTGAAGTTCCTATGGTCAGTTCTTACATATGTGCATGCATTTGATGTTTTTATGTTTTAATGCTTCTATTTAGTGCTGTTTTTGTTTTTATTATTTTTTTACTGTTCAGTGATTGTGCATAATAAGAAGAAATCCTACTGAATTATTTGATTTTGATTATGAGATTGATAGAACATTTCATTCACTTTGTAGGACCAAAAATATAGATACTTTTAACCCCCTTCTCATCTAGAAAACATGACAAACAATAGGATCCTAAAGGAATTGGCTGCCCCTGATGTTATATACCAACCTTTAGGCATCCAATATCCTGCTTTAGATGTTAATTTTGAATTAAAGTATGGACTAATACACTTGCTTCTAAGATTTCATGGTTTTGCAGGTGAGGATCTGCATAAATATCTTAAGGAGTTCCATGTAGTGTGCTTAATAATGAAACCACAAGGCATTTTTTAGTATCATATCAAGTTGATAGCTTTCCCATTCTCTCTTGTTGATGCTGCCAAAGATTGGCTTTATTACCTACAGCCTAGATCCGTGACCTGCTGGAATGACATGAAGCAGTAATTCCTGGAGAAATTCCTCCCTGCATCCAAAGTAGCTGCAATTAGGAAGGAGATATGTGGCATTAGACAAATGAATGCAGAGACATTGCATTAGTATTGGGAGAGATTCAAGAAGTTATGTGCAAGCCACCCTCACCATCAAATCAGTGAGCAGCTGCTGATCTAGTACTTTTATAAGGGCTTGCTTCCAATGGACAAGAGCATGGTTGATGCTGCAAGTGGTGGAGCTTTAATAGATAAGACTCCAATGGCTGCAAGAGATTTAATAGCAAATATGGCAGCAAATTTTTAACAGTTTGGAACAAGGCTCATGGTTGCTATAACTAAAAACGTGAATAAGATGAGTTTTCCCAGTTCCAACCAGCAAAAATTAGAGAATAGAATAGATGAGCTGACTTCACTAGTTAGGCAATTAGCAATGGGACAGCAACAGAAAATTTAGGCCTCCTTTCCAGCAAAATTATGTGGGATTTGCTCCTACCCAACTCATCCAACAGACTGTTGCCTCACATTATAAGATGATGAGTGCCCTCCTCCTCTAGCATATGCAGCAGCTATCTTTCCCGGGAAACCACCATTCCAACAACAAAACCAATATCTATACTAGGAGCCACAGATTAACTAGTTCTAGCAGTAACATAATCAATATTTTGGTTAGAAGGACAACTAAAATTTTAAGTATAACAGCAATCCAAGACAGAACCAATACCATTACACCAGAATGTAGGCTAACCAATGTAGCAACCAGAAATGAATTCATCATCTTCTCAACCATCATTTGAAGAGCTGGTTAAACAAATGGTAGCAAGTAACTTGCAATTCCAACAAAAAGCAGAAGCCACCATGACAAATTTACAAACACAAATAGGCTAATTGACTTCAATATTAAGTGGGCTTAAGGCACAAAGACCAAGCCAACCATTTTGCAGCAACATAAAGAATAAAGAAGTAGTGAATGCAATCATGTTGATAAATGGCAAACAAGTGGATACACCAATAGAAGAAAAAATAGAATCAAGCCATTCAACAGCAAGTGATCAACCAGTGAGCCATATACTAAAGAGAAGCATTCAACCAGAAGGTGACAAGCAGGACTAACCAAGAAAGTGACCAGAACTGAACCAACAGAAACAGGCAGAAGAAGGAAGTCAAAATATACTAGACAAATAGAAAAAGGGTGGTGACAATGAGGTAGATTCTTTCCCTATCCCCCTACCCTTTCTAAATAGGAAACTTTTTCATCAAAAGAAGAATGAAAAGAAAAATTAAGATGAGATTTTAGAGTCTTTAAGAAAGATAGAAGTTAACATACCTTTACTAGATTTGATAAAATAAGTTCCAAGGTATGCTAACTTCTTGAAAAATTTATGCATCAATAAGAGAAAATCAAGGGTGGATGAGAAAGTAAGTGTGGGGGCAAATGTGTCACAATAATCCAAAGAAATTTACCAGAAAAATGCAAAGATCCAGAAACATTTACCATTTCATGCATCATAGGCAAAACAAGAATAGAGCATACAATGTTAGACTTAGGAGCATCCATAAATATCATGCCTCTTTCTGTTTTTAATGCCTTGAATTTAGGAGTTTTGAAAGAAACAATGGTTGTTGTTCAATTAGCTAATAAATCTAACATTTACCCCTTGAGAATTGTTGAAGATATTTTAGTGCAGATTGATGGACTAATCTTCCTAGCAGATTTTTATATCTTGAAGATGGAAAATGAGGATTCAAGCATTCTTCTACCAATCATTCTTGGCAGTCCTTTCCTTAAGACAACAAAAATTATAATTAATGTCCGAGATGAAACACTAACTATGGAGTTTGATGGTGTTATGACTAAGTTTGATATCTCTAAATATATGCAAGACAACTCCATATCCTTTCTAAGCATTTTATAGCCTTTAGTGCATGATTCTTCTCCTTGCCTTTAGTGTATGATTCTCCTCCTTCTGTTTTTATTGTTTCTAATTATGTTTCTGTTGTCTTTGATTTGCACATTTTTGCTTTAAATTCTTCTATCTCTGATTCTACAATTTTTGATTTTACTATACACCATTCAGATTTACATGTTAATGTTGTCCATGATGAATTGCTTGTTGTGTTTCCTGAGTTTTCTGAATTCATGTAGTTTTAATAGTCATGAATGCACTTGTAATGATGGTGCTGTTAAGTGTTCCATTTGTAATGAAATTTTTGCATTTTTAGATGGAAACAACAATGTTCATTCAAAAATTATAGAAAAACAAACTGAAGATGAAGGCATTTCACTTTTACAAGAAAAAAAATAAAAAAAAGAAAAGGAGTGTTTTCACATTTATTCTTCTCGCCATTTTGTTGATCATGTTGAGTTTGTTTTACCAGATAACTTTAAGCATTCAAGCAAGGATGAATTAAGAATGGCATTTCAAGAACTTATGGTGGATGATTCAAATTTTTATAGCACTTCTTTGATGGATGAAGTAAAGCTTGACAAATTGGAAGCAAACAAGGTAGTTCATCCTCATATAGATCCTGGTTGAAGCAATTGAAGCCATGATGTTTAGCCAAAGATATTAAAGAAGGGCAGCTTCTTGGGAGGCAATCCAAGCTAACTGGATTTGTTTTTCTTACCCTTCTCTTTTATTTTTCATGTCCTTTATCTTTCTTAATGATTATTCTTAATGATATTGATATGCTTTACATTGAGGATAATGTAAAATTTAAGTGTGGGGGGAGCAATTTATGTTTCTGTTTTTATTTTTGTTATTTTTTATATTACTGTCTCTGTTTTGTTTTCTACTATTTCTACTATTTTCTGTTATTTTTTGTTATTTTCTACTACTATTTTTGCTAGTTCATTACTATTTTGTTACTGTTTCATTACCGTTTTGCTATTGTTCCATTACTATTTTTGCTATTTTTAGGAATTTATGTTTCTGTTTCTATTTTTGCTATTTCTATTTTTAATTCTTATATTTTTTGAAAAAATAAAAAAATGTTTTTTTTCACCTAGTTTTAAGTCACTTTAAACTTTAAGTCCTTTTTAGTTGCTTTCTATTAATGAAAATTTTGCACTTTCATGAGTAGGATTCAATTAAAGTTAGATAGGATTCATAACATGATTGAATGAATGATTTTGCTTCTTGAAATTAATTGATACAATGATGAATTTTGAATTAGTAGATTGAATTTGGTAGTGTGACCTACCTTGTGAGATTTTTAGCTTTTTGTTGAAAATCAATATCATGATATTGTATTTCCTTCTTGTGTGATGTTCTTCTATGATTTATTTCTCTAGAACTTGCTTTGAATCTTTTTAAGATTACATTTTTCATATGCATAAACAAACATGATCAAGACATTCTTTCCTTCTTTTAAGTTAGGACCATAAAGTCAACCTTGATGTTTTTACCTTTGTTAAGCCCCTTTGAGCTTTTATTACCTTTTCTTTGTTGATTAACCCATGAGCATATTATTCCAATGAAAAATGTCTTTACCTAACCTTAGGGACTAATAGAGCATTTGGATTTTTATAAGATAAGCTCTTAAATAAGTGTGAGGGTGTGCGTTTATGTATTGTGAAAAGTTGTCATCAAAGATTGGTTAAAAAAATTCAATCAAAGTTCAAACAAAAAAAAAGAAAGAGAATAGAAAAGTAAAAAAAAATATAGAAGTTGATGAGTATTTGAATTTAAATTTAGATTGATATGTTAAGTTGTAATTGTTTATAATTTTCCCATGTGCTTTTAGTTCAAGTGCTCTATTAATTTCTTTAGTTTCTAACTTTCTTTCATCCTTATTTTTCCTTCCCTTTTCCCTAGCCCCATTACAATCATGAATAAAGTCCTTTTGATTTATGTTCTGCATGTGATTTGAGTAGTGGAGATTAGATAATTAGCAAGCTTATGGTAGAATAATTTCATGGAATGAACTTGAGTGAAACACTAGCCTAAACACTTGAAAGAGTTGGAGAGTGAATTTTGCGAGAAATCCACCAATTCATTTACTCTTTTTGAATAAAGTTGCTATGTTAGTTAGTTTCAAATTTGTCAAAGTTTTTCTTCATGATGTGCTATGTTTCTTGCTGCTTTTGGTGATTTTTGCTTATGAATTTGTGAAATTGAAGTTATTGAAAAGTAAAGTCTTTTGTTTTAGTTTTAAATAAAGTTTTATCTTGCCTGAGGATGTGCAAGGGATAAGTGTGGGGGAATTTTATGTGAACAATATTCTATTACTATTTTCCCTTACATTTAGGGTCCCTTAGGAGGTGATGATACTTAATTGGATCAATTATACATTAATTTGAGATTAATTGCATTAATTTGGGCTTAATTGAATTTCGGGCTTAATATTGAATTTTTGATATTATTTTAATATTTTGATCATAACTTGAGCTTTGGATATCATATTTGGACAATCTATACACCGTTGGAAAGCTAAGACAAAGAGCTACAATTTTCATGATGACCAGAGAACCCAATTCTGCCATTTTGGAGGTCAAATATTAGCTTAAATTCAAAGCATAGTTGCTATTCAAGCCCAGACTTGACCCAATTGCAATGATTAAATCATATCTTGAGCTCCAAGTGCCTAATTGATGCAAGGCTAAGTCCAATTACTCCCTGAAATCCATATCTAATCATTCCTAAATCCCTTTTGAAGAAACTGAGTCGTTTTGAAGGCCAAGGAAGATGGATTGATGGCTCATTATTTCATCTCGGACTGGATTAAATTACCTATAGTATTTTGGCTATAACTTGAGTTAGGAATGTCTGGTTGGGCCAAAATTTTGTAGGTAATTTCCTAAGGTATTAGGATACAAGTTTATAGTTTAGATCCAGTCCTAATTATGCCCCTAGGGTTGTAAATAAATAGAGGGCAGAATCAGAACGTGAGAGAAGTTAGAGATAGCTTGATAGTTTTCTAAATTTTCTTTAGTTTTTCTCTCTAATGGAAGGCTAATTCTCTAAATTAATTCAAGAAAATTTGAGGCTCTTCTCCTCTGGAATTATGAGATCTTGATTCTTATGGTGGTAACTATAATTAATTTTCCTTTTTCCTCATCTATCTCCTCTGATTTGCATGATCTGCTTGAATTGGATGTTGATTTAATATAATCCTTGTTCAATTCTATAAGTTGTGTCTTAAATATGAATTGGTAGTAAATTTTGATTAATTAATTAAAATTTTTAATGAGACAAAAGGGGATGAATGGATGGTTTAGGATTCTAAATTAATTCATTTAATTTGGCTGAATTCTATCTTTAAATTGATTTTGATCTAGCTTAGGGGTTATGACGATTATCTTAATTTGCTAATCTTAATTAATCAAATTCTAGGCGATTGTCTAGCGTAAGATTCATGAATTATTATAGGGATTCTGGATAATTCAAGGCTAAATAATTAATTGTAAAATCTAATTTATAGTGATTTATAATTAATTCTTTGAAGAGACCTTAAATTCCTTGGATTAGTTATTTTAATTCATTAATATTCTTATTTTTGTTGCTACTATTTTATTAATTCCATTATTGATCTTTTACTATTGATATCTCCCTATTTTAATTTCAGACCCCCTCAATTTTAATTTTGTTTTGTATATCTACATTTAGTTTTGAAGTCTCAATTTTGCATAGTTAGCATTCTGTACTAGTTTTAGGTCTACACGTTTTATGTTTGATAAATTGCATGATTATATAGAATTTATTCTATTTACATCATAAACTCAATTAGTAAATAATCACCGAGAATTATTGAAAATAATTTTTAGAGGTTCGATCTGATTCCTACTATTTTCTTACAAAAATTCTTTAGAATCAATACTTTTAATTTGGCCGGTTTGATAGCCGCGATCATGGCAGAAAACACCCCTAAACTTTTTGAAGCTACCCAACACCCCTTTAAAATTGGGGCAACTTGAAAAGTTAACATCTAAGTTAAAAGAAATGGAAAATATCATGTGAGTTCATGTGATCCATTCTTTCCTTATTTTAACCATGAAAATAACCCTATTTTTTAATCTAAGAATAGGGTGTTATGACTAGGTCTTATTGTATTAAATGGGAGAATAATGATGACTTAATTTTACAGGCTCAAGAGGATTTTAGTTATTATTTTGACATAGCAAGCAACTAAATTAGTTTTTCAAGCATATGATGTTGTTGCAAAGTGCTACATCTCAATGTATGTTGTGCCTAACACTAGAAATGATTAGTCTTAGCTTTAGAAAAAAAAAAGGAAAAAGAAAAAAATTGCAATTAGCAAGATTTCAATAGAAAAGGGCAATATATTATCATTTTGTATTTACATTATAATAAGTAAATTATTTACTTACTGAATCTTAGATTTACTCTTTTTTATGTTTATTTTTTTAGATACTACTGCAAAATCTCCTCTTACATTAGCTTCACAAATGTAAGTTCTCTATGGTATAAATTTGTACAAGGCAATTATAATAGTTATAATATTGTAAATAGAAATACTTTTCTTAGGCCTTGTAAAGCCTAGTTGAATGTGAGACAATGGAAATACTTAATTGTATATATTTTTTTAATATTTATGAAATATATATTGCATTACTAGTAATTAAGTGACAATATCAAATTTTAGGAACTAATTAGATTGTTGGAAACCGGACAATAAGTTCTACACTAATCATAACCTAAAAGGATTATGACAAAAATATTGATAATCAAGAAAGTTATAATCATTATTTTGTAGATTAGAAAGATGAAATATGGTTAATAATTACAATATAAAATTTTAATAAAAGGTTGGAATGGTTTTAAAAAATATTATGTGCTAGAACCTTATATTTTTATTATCTCGAACTTATTTTGGATGGAAGGCAAATTGTTAATAATTAATTATTATAGTAGCCAAATTAGTAAATGAAAATAGAAATAATAAATTAATAATTAATTATTTATAAATATAATGAAAGAGAAGTTAATGACTTCATGTTAAGCTACCCAATTACAAATTGAGCCAGTTTGCATTTAATTACTAGATAAATGAACCTATACTTTTTTAATTAACAACATTGGAATGATAGTGTTTAAAATGACCTATTAAATAGTACCTACATAAGTATTCTTTTTTAAGAGATTAAATTACCATTCAATTCAATTTAATTTTTGTTCTTATTTCTTTTCTTTATAAACAAGAAAAGAAAATTTATATTTTCTGTTTTTCTTTTTATTTTTTAACATGTAAGCATGAATTTTTTTTATATTCTTTTTTCCCTTCTTACATCCAATAAAAAATCTTAAAGATTGATTTCATTGTTTTTTTTTCTTTATTACCTCTAAGTAAATATAGAAAAATTTAAATTTAATTCATTATTAAAATAAATTTTTTTATATTATTAGTAAATGATAAGAAGACATATCATGAGAAATTAATAGTATATAATTAAGAAATTTTAATTGTAGTAAAAGAATTTTTATAATGTTATTAATATGACAACACATGAATAGGTAATAGTATAAAATTAATTTTTATTGACAACGATTCAAATTTAAATCCATATAAGAAAATAAGATTTTATTTAATGTGAAGTTTGAAAAGGAAGGAAAGTTATTAGAAGTTGCCAGAAATAAGGTGTCCTTTACTCTTTTTCAATCTTTAAGTATTTCTTCTCTACTTCATAAAAATACTTCTATTAATGCAGAAGTTAAATCTCTTAAATTTATACAGGACATTGATCAAATTAAGGTCAAAAAGAAATTCTAAAATTAATTATTTTTACTATTTATTATTATTTTTATTTTTGTGAAGTTTCACGTTAAGTAGAATAAAAGCTTTAAATTTAAAAGATTAATATAAATATGTTAAGTTATATATTACTTAAATCTTACAAGCAATTTTCCTAAGATTAGTATATATATATATATATATAAATAATATATATATATGTATATATATATTATATTGGAAAGTTTTATTCATCTAATATTCAATTTAAATATTAATACTTTATTTATTTCTAGTATGCTAAAAATTTTATTTTTTTTCACTTGCACCTTCTATCTTATGTTGGGTGGCATCAAAGTATAGTCAACGATCCAAAGTTTGAAATTAAAGGTTCAAAATGACGGTAGGTGATAATAAAAATGATGATGACAAACTTTTCATTAATGATGATCATGGAATCAAAGCCCTTTGGGTGGCAATACAAGTTGAAGAAGAGAGGATAACTTGTAAATTTCATAAGATCCACAACATGCTCGCTAACTTAGGAGTGGATACTAATAGTTATCATGGAGATGATAGAGACGAATGCATTAGAGATGGTACCTTTGACTAACATATTAATCATCACAAACTTTAGAAAGAGAAACCATTGGTGAAGACTCTAAAGATGAAGCTAAAGACATGGAAAATATTTGAAGAGTTCAAAATTGTATTCATAATGGATATTGAAAATGAAGGCCACATAATAACTACCAAACCGACTATCATCAACAAAGGCTCGAAGTTTTTGATAAAGATTTAGACTTTAAATATGAAGAATATTAAATGATAAGGTAACATAATCGAAGAAATGAAAACTATCGCATAAAAATTAATTTTCTTAACTTTAATGGCAACCTTAACATTAAAGGCTTTCTATATTGGATGTATGAGGTGGGGAATTTCTTTTCTTTGACATGATTAACATTCCAAATGTTAAAATAGTGAAGAACATTGTATAGCTTAAAAAAGGAGTAGCTACTTAGTGGGATAATTTACAAAACAACCATTAAAAATAAAGAAAAGAACTAGTAAAAATATGGCTAAAGATAAAGAAAACGTCTTTAGGCAAGGTTTCTCTTTCCAGATTATTAACAATATGTCTTTCAAAAGTATCATAATTATGTTCAAAATAATCAAACTATGACTTAATACACTAAAAAATTTCTCAAGCTTTTAGCATGATACAAGTTACTAATTCATTACATCAATGGCTTAGACTTCAAAATCTGAAATAAAATATCTTTTATTGTAATTTAGACAATTAATGAAGCATATAACATGACAAATGTTGCTATCACAACTGTTTATAGATTCTTTAACCATGCATTCATCTTCTTTGGCACATGCCCAAATGAATCAAAATAAAGAGAAATCAAATGCAAATAAAGAAGATTAATCCTTAAATTTTAATCATTAAGCTAACATAAGTGCAAATAGAATAATGAAACTCATCAAATCCACGTAATAAAAAATAATGACCAAGAATTCTTATGCCAAACCCATGTCAAGTAATTATTTTAAATGCAATAAACTTGGACACCGACCCAATGAATGTCATACATACATGTAAATCCATCAATATTAACATATTATAATGAAGACATGAATGAAAGAGATGATGTTTTTGAAAGTGGAGAGTCAAAGAACATTGAAATTACTAACGAAGAAGGAGAATATGCATTTTATGTTGTTCAAAAGTTACCATACACTCTAAGGTAAGAACATTTATCTCAATGTAACAAGATTTATCACACATAATATTTAGTTAACTAGAAAGTATATGATCTAATTAAATATAATGAAAATTATAAGAACATTAAATCAATTACATTAGTCAAACATCTAAAATTACCAATAAAAGCTTATCCTACGACCATAGTTATCAAAAGTGTGCTATTACATGCATTATTACCTATGCATAAATGGCTCCCGCACAATGCAACAAGCATTACATTGCCTAGATGATTTAGTGTAATTTTGGCACACATAATTTGCACTATTTCCAAGATAGGGCAATTATGCAATTTCATTTTGGTGCAAAATTATAAAGCCCAATCAAATTTAATCCTCTTAGACAAAAGTGTAACCCTATTTTCAATTCCATTTCTCTGCAAATGACAATCTTTAATGCTTGCTTGTTATTTG
This sequence comes from Sindora glabra, assembly GCA_020226215.1. NCBI lineage: Eukaryota > Viridiplantae > Streptophyta > Magnoliopsida > Fabales > Fabaceae > Sindora > Sindora glabra. The sequence goes on from CM035236.1 coordinate 19,465,073, forward strand.
AAGCTTCTTCACAGATGATTTGTTATGGCTTCGGCAAATGGTTAACTCTTCAGCAACTAGGGGTAGCTCTATAACAAATGGACATATCTCTATTGAATATTTTTTTCATTTTTTTTATTTTCCTTCACATTCTGCAGAATCATAATTGGGCATTTTTCTTTTTTTTTTGTTTCTACTCTTTGCCTCTTCACTTGTTAAATTATTTTTTTCCTTTAACCTTTAGTTATTTACTTTAATTTTTTGCTTCTATTTTGTTATATTTGTGTAATTTTTGTCTATTTAGTTTATTGGCTAAGTACTTCTAAAGTTTTCAACAAAAGTTATTCTGAATTTTTCTTTTATTTTAATTTATATATGTCATATATATTTTCTATTTTTACTATTTTGAATTTAGTTGTCATATATGTGTCATATTTAACATTTTAGTTGTTCTCAATTGGGCTTTTTGTGCTCTATCTGGCTTAATTTCAATGTTATATTGTGTTTTATGTTTCAATTTAATATTTTATTAGTATGCACCAAAAATAAAATTTCCACACGCAACTTAACATGTAATATGCTATAACTTCAAAGGTTCTTATTGCTATTGTGCATCATGTGCCTGTAAATAACTATATGCATACCTTACCAAATCAAACAGATCAAGAAAGGATCAACTACAAATGTAATAAAAATTTACAAAGTGTTGGAAAAATTTACAAAAATGAAGTTATTTGTGATACGATCAATATGGATGCTTACCATATTTTACTTAGAAGACTATGATAACATGATGTAGATGTAACTTATTATAACAAGGATAATATCTATACTTTCTAGTGGAAAGACAAAAAGATAGTTATTCATTCCATTAATAAAAAGTTAGACAAAACCAAAACTTTTAAGGAAGAAGAAAAATCATTTCCTTTTATTTTAAACTCTAAAAAAGAATTTGTTAAAAACATTAAAAAAGCTTAAAAGGCCTTTACATTTATTATCAAAAGGGAAGAAACTCCTAATACCACTCCTATTGCAACCTTTGTTGAAAGAATTCAAAGATGTTATCCTAAAAAATTTGCCTAATTTCCACCAATAAGGGATACTCAACATCACAATGATTTAATCTGAGAAGCAACTTTACCAAACTTGCTTTATTATTGCATAAACCCAATGGAGAATGAAGTCTTAAAAGAGAAGGTATAAGAATTAATTTGCAAAGGATACATCCAAGAAAACATGAGCTCATGTCCAATTTCTATCTTAATAATACCAAAAAAAGGATGGAATTAGTATATGTGTGTTAATGTCATGCCATTAATAAGATAATAGTTAGATACAATTCTTCAATATCTCGACTACTCAATAATATTTTCCAAATTTGATTTAAGAAATGGATATCATTATGTTTGCATAAGGCAAGATAATGAATGAAAAATAACTTTTAAAATGAAAGATGACATATATGAATGGTTAGTGATATCATTTAGACTATCTAATACATCAAGTACTTTTATGCATTTTATGAATTAAGTATTCAAGCCATTCATTGAAAAAATTATTGTTGTTTATTTTGATAACATATTAATATATAGTAAAAGCATAAATGAGCACAAGAATCACCAAAGAGAAGTTATGAATGTTCATGATAATAAGTTATATATTAACTTGAAGAAATGTAACTTTATGACTAAATGCTTGATCTTTTTACAAGTTATCATAAGCACTCAAAATATATATGTTGATGAAGAAAATGTTTGCATAATTAATGATGCAAAAAGATTAGGTTATAATTTCCCAAATCATGAAAAGATGAGTTGCAAAGAATTTTAAAATTCACAGATATTCAAAATATCTTTTCATTTGGAATGTTAGACATCAAGATTAACCTATTAACTCGAGAATGAGTTTTTCAAAAGTGGAATAGCTTAATGTAGGATAGAAAAGATGGGTTGATCATAACTACTTTTGGATTTTCATAATTATCTTGTAATTTTTGTAGTTATTATCTTTAAGGATTTTATTTAGTTATTTAAAGATATTTTAGAATAAATAATTTAAAATTAGAGTCCTAATAGGATATTATATGAGTTTGGAATGTTCTAGAAGGACACTTATTTGTCGAGGGAGTCTTATCATTTTTATAAATGTGGCATCAATATGTAAAATGTGATACACTATATATTTTCTTATTTCATTAATATCAAGGAGTTTTCCTCTTTTTTTTTTCTAGTGGATTCAAGAGTTATTAACCTATTAGACATTAGGTCATTAACTAATATGTTATTTAGTTCCTATATTTGTGCTTCAATCTGTTGTCATTAGCACTAAAAACTTAGTACTATTTTCATATAAATGTTTTTCAAGTGTGTTATTTTCTCAATTCAACAATTTAATTCTTTGAAAAATAATTGATTTCAAACAAAAAATAGATAATTTTCTATTAGATTAAATTGTTGGGTTAAAAAATACAATTAGTAATATTTATATAAAAATAATATTAAATTTCCAGTACTAAAGTATTACTATAAATTTTTTCCTATTTCACTCACTTACCTTGCCTCAAAGAAATGCTTACGTGCATTAATTATAATTTATGTTTTTACACTTGTTTATTAGAGAATAATTGATTGATTGAGAGATTTGCAATTTATATTTTTAACCACGTACATAAAAAATTATATGCTTCTAAATTCAAGTTGACGGCAAAAAATTTTTCAAATAAAAAAAAATGTAATTGTATTCTTTTTTTAAATAAAAATAAAAAGATATTTTAATTAAAATATATAAGTATTTTCCTCTACATAACCCCCTCCTTGTTTCCTCTTAATTTGCTTACTCCATGCCTGTACTCCATTGCATTGAAAAATTCTCGCAATCTATTTGTAATCTGCACAATACACACTTATCTTATAATAAATATTTTTTTATTCTTTTCATTCTTACCGGCTTCCTCACATTTTCTCATAATAAAAAAAATCAAATTTTACTTTTAAATTTCACATTTTATCAAAGGGTATATAAAAAAATCATATTCAAAATAGATATAAATTAAACATTTTTATTTAGGATTTACATTTGAACAAGCGATCAGCCTATTACTTACATGATAACATAATTACGAGAGCTCAAGATAATGATGTGCATAAAAATGAAAATAAAATGCACTAAAGTGAGGATAACGATACTCTAACTTCATGAAAAAATTTAGTATACTAAACCAAAATTTTAACTTTTTATCATAAAAAGTATAGATTAAAAATATAAAAATGCTATATGTATTAATAGTAAAATACAAAATTAAGTGCCAAATTGTTTATATTCATTAAATTAAGTTTTATAATTTTTTCCCAACTTCTTGTATTTAATGTACAATTCTTGGTATTGGAATTCTATTTCAAATCTCACTCTTTATGCATATAACATTGTTTTTAAAAATATGCCAAGACTTGATATTTAAAAGATCTACATGTTTTTTCCCTTTTTAATTTTTATATCTATAAATTAAAAAAAAATCTGTAATACATCGTAATATAACAGTGCATCAATATATCACAAAAAACGAACAGCAAGAATTTATTTACAGGCTGCAAATTGAAAGAATAATTGTACCCCTATTATAAATATGGTGATGCGCCATGGAGCTATCAACGTTTAATGAAGTAATACTTCGTTTACTCACAACTATTGGCTTCTGCATTTATATCACATCTATATCATTGTATTTTTGTTTGTTTTGTTAAAAAATATTTTTTGTAGAAAAATATTATTTGTATATATATTGATAAAAAATTGATATACCATTTATATTTATAGTTAGAAAAATAATACTTAGAATCATCACTACTATAAAATTTACTTTTAACATTAGTTGTTTAACAAATTTGATATTGGTCATTATCCGATGTTCGACTTATTAATTCAATATTAAATAAAATATAAAAAGTTTAACATAATATCAAAGTAACTATGCAATTTTGGCTTAAATGGCAATCTTGTTCGTTAATGTGGTAATAGATTATTTTGAACGATAAGTTGACTTACTTACTATTATAATTTATAAATAAAAGTTGCTACTCTTAAACTTATTTTGTTCACCCCTCGTTGGTGATAGACTTTCTTCTTTAAACTTTTGGTTGATGACTAAGGCTGATAGGAGCAATAATCCATGTGCAATGTTCATATGACACACTCAATTGGAGATTACGATTCATCTACCATATTATTTCATATGGATTTATTAGGTATTTTTTATCATCATTTTATCTATATTTTAGTATTATACTTATCACATGAGTTAATGTGATAATTTTCACAAAATAAACTTATCAATTGTTATCAAAGCCATAATGAACCATATGATTAGTTATATTACTAGGTGAATTCAAAAGTTAATTATCTTTGAATAATTTTCTATATTATGTGATAATTTTTTGGATAAAATTTGTTATGAATATCAAAATAGTTCATAACCTTCATATTATTTATTTTATTGTTATACATGTGTTATTTGTATTGATTATGAATGACATATACATATTGTATGTAGAAAAATATTTCTAGGTAATTATTTGGACTTATGTTATACCATAAAATTTTATATAATTGTAAGCTCACTTATCGTGGGTCCAATTGCATAAAATTTTATTCATTTTTAATAAAGTAATAGTTGGATTAAGGAAAGTATCATATTAATAATATTTTCATACCTTATTAATATTATATTATTAAAGTGATTTGTTGTTGATAACATAAGTGTAGGAATATATATTGTATTTCTAAAATTTTCATCATTCCATTAGTGATAGATTTTAAGAATATAATATTTAGTTCTTGTATTATATTTTAAACCTTTAATGCCCCATTGATCTTAGATCTTATAGTATAATACTAAGTTCAATTACATAACTTATTGAGGAAAATTTTAAATATAATTAAGGTTAAACATGCATTAATATTTTAAATTTGTTTCTTTAACTTCTCTACCTATGCAATTAAATGCGATTTAGATGTTTAATAGGATAAATCATGAGGATTGGGTTAAGCCGTTAAAGCTATATCTCACACTCTCTAATCTTGATCTGATAATTAAGGAGATAAAGCTTCAGATTAATATTGAATCTATAGTAGATTAGGAAGTTACCATAAAAAGTGGACCTACTCTAATAAGGTGTGTTTAAATGATGATAAAATATATAATTAAAAAGATTATAAGAGAGTATTCTTGAAATGGCTAATGCAAAAGTATTCTTAAGTTTTGTAATTGAAAAATATAAGAAATTTAATAAAGTTGAGAAAGGACAGTATCTTTCTTACTCAAAAAATCTATATACAATGGTATTAGTGGGGTGAGAAATCATATTCTGAGATCGATTAATTATTACAACAAGCTAAAAACTATGCAAGTTGATCTAAGGAACAATTATCAAAGTTAGCATGTGTTAAAGTCTCTTTTATCTTAATTTGACATTTTGAAGATGTCTTATAACACTTAGAAAACTAAATAGACTATCAACAAGCTTATTTCCATCATTACACAAGTTAAAGAGGATATGAAGAAAGATAAGGCTTAGGTAGTAAACTATATAATACATGGCACAAATTCAAATCATAGTGTGAAGGCCAATTAGAAAGAAAGTAAAGGTCGTTATAAACATCAAAGGAAGAAGGGTGAATCTAATGGGTAATAATGCTAAAAACCAAATAAATTTGAATTCAAGGATAATTATAGATTTTGCAAGTATAGATATACAAAAGCAGATTACTTCAAGTATAAAAAATAAGTCAAGAAAAAAAAAGAAAAATACCTATATATCTCTAGTCTATTTTGAATTAAATATTCCTGATATGCTATCAAACTTTTGAGGGTTAGATATTGGTGTAACTATTTATGCCATTAATTATTTTCAAATGCTAGTAAATCTAAAAAAGCCAAGTGAAGGAAAGCTAATTGTGAGACTTAAAAATAGAGATAGATTTGAAATGGGGAACATAGGATTAGTGAAGTTAAAGTTAAAGTCTGAATATAAGTTATTATTGAATAATGTAGTTTATGTGCCTTTTATTAGAAGAAATTTAATTATAGTTATTACTCTGTTAGATATTTCTATTATTTTAGAAATGAAAAGGTTGAATTACTTTATAAATTGTTTATGATGGGCACTGGTTTTGTTTGCAATGGTTTATATGGAGTTGATTTAGATTTTAATTTTTTGAATTTGATAAAGTTTATTATCAATAAGAAATGATGTCAAATCAATGAAAAGTCTTTAATGTTTTGGCATAGACAATTAGAGTAAATTTTTCAAGAAAGAATTTAGAGACTTGTAAAGGAATAGGTACTTCATAACCTAGATTTCTTGAATTTTGCAACCTATGTGGATTGCATCAAAGTAAACTTATGATTAGAGCTAGAAAGAGGAAAAAAGGCAAAAGGAAAAATGTTTCAAAATTGATCCATACTAATATCAATGGGCCTATAACACCTAGTACTATAAGAGGTTATAAATACTTTATACATTTATTGATGATTACTCCATATTTAATTAGGTGGAGCTACTCAACAAGAAACCAAAATTGCTAAAAGCCTTTAAGTCTTCAAGGCAACAATTGAGTTGAAACTAGATAAACAAATAAAATATGTTAATTTTGATAGAAATGGCAAGTATTATGATAAGTACAATAAAATGGAAGAAATCCTGGCCTTTTTATAAGATACTTATATTAGTGTGGAAATCAAGCAAATTACACTATACATGGGACACCGGAGCAAAATGGAATTATAGAAAGGTAAAACTGAACTCTCATAAATATGGTAAGATGCATGTTAGCCTATGTTTCACTACTAGAATTCTTGTAAGGTGATACATTGAGAATAATAACATACATTCTAAATTAAATTCCTGATAAGTCAGTGCCTATAACCTTTTAAGAGTTGTTATACAGTAAGAAACTTAATTCAAGGCATTTCTGAATTTGAGGTAGCAAAGCTGAAGTAAACCTATAAGTTTTATCTATAAGGAAACTTGATTCAAAGGTTATTAATGGATACTTCATTAGGTATTGCAGTGGCTTGGAAGGAAGTAAATTTTATTATCTCACTCATACGACCAAAGTGATTAAGTTAGATAGAGTTGTCTTCTGAGAATAAGTTGGACAATGGGAGACAAATGCCATGCATTGCAGATTTCATTAAAGATAACATAATTGTTTTATTAGTACCAATATTAGGAAAGTTATCTTATGTTATTTTGCTAGTTAATCTAACATAGCTAATGGTAAAAGATGCCAAACTGGATAAGATAAATGAAAAAATTTCATTGAGAAGATGTTATAGAGTTTAAAGACTGATGATTCTTAACAATTACCTTATATATCTACAAGAGCATGAGTATAACATCAATGATAAAACTGATCTTATAACCTTTTCTTAAATCATATTCAACTCAAATTATTCTGATTGGATGAGTGTTATGAAGGATAAGTTAGCTTCAATGCACAAGACTCAAATATAAGATCTAATTAAGCTATTTATATGTTGTAAGCTGATCAAATGTAGTCTTTAAGATAAAAAAGGATGTTTAGGGTGAAATTAAGAGGTATAAAACTAGGTTGGTAGCTAAAGGCTACACTTAGAAAAAATGTATAAATTGCAAAGAAATATTCTCACCAGTTTCAACTAAAGGTTCATTTCAAGTTGTCATCACATTAGTGGTTCGCTTTAATTTAGAGCTATATCAAATAGATGTAAAGATCGCCTTCCTAAATAGTGATTTAGTAAAGACTATTTATATGAACTAGTTAGATAGTTTCCAAGAGAAGGAAAAAGAAAACTTTGTGTATCAACTGAAAATGTTCATAAATGATTTAAAATAAGCTTTTAGATAGTGGTACTTTAAGTTTCACGAGGTAGTGACTTCTCTTAAATTTAAAGAGAATGTAGTAGATCAGAGCATTTACATGCTGAAGAGTGCAAGTAGTTTTATTGTATTGGTATTATATGGAAATGACATTCTCCTCACAAGTAGCAATGTGAATCTTTTAACTAAGACAAAGAAAATATTGTCCAAACACTTTGATATGAAGGACTTTGAAAGTGCCTTTTATGTTATGGGCATAGATATTTGCTATGAGAGATCCAATAGGCATACATTAAGAAAGTATTGAAAAGGTTCAACATGTCAACATGCTCTTAAGTGTTCACTCCCATTTCAAAGGATAAGATTTTTTTTCTAAGTCCCAGTATCCTCAAAATAAAGTTGAAATAGAAAGAGTGAAAAATATCTCATATGCATCGATTATTAGTAACTTAATATATGCTCAAGTATGTACACATCTTAATATAGCTTATGCTATTAGTATACTAAAGGGATACCTGAGTAATCTTGGCTAAAGACATTAGACTACTAAAAGAGTCATGAGGTACCTACAGAGTACAAAAGATTACATGCTAATCTATAGGAGATTAGGAGATCTCATGGTTACAAGTTACTTAGATTTAGATTTTGCCAATTGTTTAAATAATCACAAATCTACATTTGGGTACATTTATATAATGGTAAGAGGAGTTATGTCATGAAAAAGTGTTAAGCATTTTTTAATAACTATCTCTACTTTGAAAGTAGAGTATGTCACATATTATGAAGCTTCTTATGCTATTATATGATTAAGGAATTTTATGGCTAGTTTTAATATTATTGAGAGCATCTTTAGACCTTTGACAATTTATTGTGATAATATTGCTACTATGAACTTCTTTCATAATAATAAACTTTTGCCTATAAGAAGTATTTTGATGTAAAATACTAGTTTGTGCAAGAGAAGGTATGTGAGTATATCACATGTATTAAACATATTTTCATGGATTGTATAGTTATAGATTCACTAACCAAAGGCTTAACGATAAAAATCTATCATGATCATATAATCAATTTGAGATTAACTAAGTCTAAGTCTTTTGACATTTTATGTTATTAAGAGTACTGTGATATAAATTATTTATTTCGATATATATATCAATGAAATGTTCATGCTTTATCATAAAAGTAGTAATTCTTGTGTAATGTTCATGTGACAAATTTAATTGGAGATCATGATTCATCTACCATATTATTTTATATGAATTTATCAGGTATTTCTTATCATCATTTTATCTACATTTTAGTATTGTACTTCTCACATGATTCAGTGTGATAATTTTCACAAAATAAATTTATCACAATGTATATACGGATGTTGTTTTTTGTTGGATCTTCCACGTAGGTTATATAATCAATGTGAAAAAGGTTATCAATGCTAGTTTCTTTTTTAAAAAATTAACATTTAATCTTTTAAATATATATATATATATATATATATATATATATATATATATTACATTTCATGTTAGTTTTAGTTAAAAAAAATTAACCTAAAATGTTTACATAATATTTCTTTAACGTAGGCTTTTCACTTTCTTACCAAAATATTTACAGTAAAAATCAAATAAATCTAGCTTCTTGCTAAAAAACATGTATTTTGAATTAATAATTTTGAAAAATCATAATTTCGTACTTAGTTATCCATTTAGAGCAAATTTTATGTCAAATTTATGTAATTTTTCAAAATCTATCCATCTTTAAAAGTCAAGGCATTTTGCTTTTTCTAGAATCATGAAAAATTATCATTTTCATATACTTTTATTTTTTCACTTTTACTCCATTTCTTGTCATTGTTTACCTAACTTCAAATTTTTTTACAACATTTTATTAAACACATAATAGGTATCTAAATCTTAAATACAATCTCAAAAGTTATATAAATGAAATACAAATAAAAATTTTCTAAAAAATTTATCCAAAAAATGAGAAAGATGGAATAGGTAGAGATTTGAGAAATAGAAGCAAGAAAGATACTTTTTATGTTTTGAATCTACTTCTTCAGTAGCTCATTGAAGAAGATCTTTTAAAAATATCTTAAAAACTCTATGCAAAAAATGAGAAAAATGGAAGATATGATGATTTGAGAAATAGAAACAAGAAGGGTGACTCTTATGTTTTGAATCCATTGCATGCTTAATGCTAGTTGAAAAAGTACCAGTAGCTCACCAATCTATGGTGAATGATGAAGTGAGATATACTATTCTATAGAAAGAACTAGATGGGGAATAAGCCTAGAAATAAATATAAGAAAGAGTGAAAGTGATAATGAGGAAATTAAAAAAAAAGACTTGCTTTACAATTATAGCGTAAAAATGTTACCTTTCATATGACTTTAGATGTTAGTTATTTTATGAATCGACATTCAAAATCTCATAAAAAGAAAATACATCATTTATTTATAAAAATCTAAAATCTTAGGTAATTTCATTTTGGATTTTAAGCATCAATTTTATAAAAAATTAATGTGCTAATTATATTCTAATTTTTTGAATTGATTCTCTCCTTATCTTTCAATGTTGATTCTTTAATAATTAATGTAAAAAGCTATTATGACATCGCTTTTATAAAAAATTGATGTATTAACTATATCTCAATTTTTTGAATTGATTATTCCCTTTCCTTTGAACATCAATTCTTCAATAATTGATGTAGAAAGATGTTATGATGTTAATTCCTTATTTGAACTAACATGTAAAGTTGCTCATATTTTTAAAACATTTCACTATTTCATTATATACATCGATTTCTGATCTAATTGATGTCAATTGGCTAATGTCCAAGTAGATATGTATCATACTTTTCAAAGTAAATGATGATTTATATTATTTTAGATGTTGATTAAATCTAAATTGATGTATAAGTTACAATAAATGTTAATTAAAAATAATAATTGTCATCTTAAATTTTCATAGAATTAACTCTTCATCTCTCAATAGATATTATTTCCTCCGTTCCTATTTATTTGTCATCATTAATTAACTTCACACATACTAAGAAAGTAGTTTAATTTATTTATTATTAGTGAACTTTACAAGATTACCCTTTATGCACAAAATTCAAGATAGTTAAAAATTGAGAGAGAAATATAAATGAATAAATGCAAGTGGGTTAATAGTGTAGAATAATAAAACATTTATTAATGAAAAAGAATGGTAGATTTTAAAAAAAATTTTAATACTTCATTGAAATTCTAAAGTGACGGATAAAAAGGAACAAAAAAATATTTCAAAATGCGACAAATAAAAAGGAACGGAGGGAATATGACTTTTAAAACGTTGGCTAATTATTTCAACCAATATGATAAAGTACACTTATTTTTAAAAATATCATCACGCCATTATATACGTTAATTTTCACTTTAATTGATATCGATATATTGACATTAAAAGACAATTCCATAACAATGTATAGTAATAAAGAAAAGTAAGTTGTCCTTTGAAAAAAAAGGAAAGTTGTTTTTCCTCAATTCTTTGTATACAACATTAAATAAATAAAATATTTTTTTATTTAATAACAAAAAAAGTTAAAATTGTCATTAAATTAATGGTATAATTTTTTATCCAAATGAGAAAAATAGAGGTTGCTAACTTATATGTAAAGATGTGAAGGTTACCAATCTCATATATATATTTGTAAAATATTTTGTTGTTATATATGAAGATCAAAGCATTACATTTTAATTTTTTAAAACATTTTTTGGCCTTTTCTAAAACATTTTTACATATACAACGTGAATTAGATTGATTTTTCTTATTTTAGTTCAAATTCTTCATAATTTAGTCCAAGTAACTTAGATTATGCTGTCTATAGTTGCAAGATAGGTGATAAATTATAATAAAAAGTAGCAGTAATCAAATTTATTAAGGGTAAATTTTAATTTTTTAAAAACATTTTTTAGCCGTTTTTAGAACATTTTTACATGTACAACTATTTAGGTAAATTAAATTGATTTTACTTATTTTATTTCAAATTCTTCACAATTTAGTCCAAATAACTTAGATTATGCTATTTATAATTGTAAGATAGGTGATAAATTATAATAAAAAGTAGCAATAATTTAATTTATTAAGGGCAATATTATGAGAAGTTCCACTTTTTAAAAGATTGAATATTTCATTGTTAGATTGCTTGTTTCTCATATCTTAAAGTAAGTGAATTATACTTAAAAATATAAATTTTATGTGTTAAATATAATTATATTCAATTTTTTAAAAGGTAAAATTTTCACAACATTACTCATTTATTAATGAAAATAGAGATAATGGAGGGAGAAATTTTACCTTACTTCTAAATTAAGGATGGTTTCTTATTTCAAAAAAAGAATAAGATAAACATAACTTAGAAAAGAAATAGAAAACATACAAGTTTAATAAATATAGAGTTCACCTGTGTTTTTTGTTTTTATTTTTCTCCATTTGAATTAAGAATTAGCTGCGGAGTTTCACTTCAATTATTTGCGTTGATGTTTCTCCACTTGAATTGAAAAATATTCCAACTCTAGAAGAGAGAATATCTCGACTATAGTCAAAGGTTCCGTTTCTTTTTAACAGTCTTAACGAAAATCATCTTCCGATATACTTTCCAGAATGTTAAACTAGTTAAAAAAATATTTTATTAATTTAATATTAAATATAATAGGCGTAGAAGAAAATAATATCTTTATAAAGTTAAGCAACATTCTCAAGAGATGGATGGATTCGAATCCATCATTCACCATCAACTTGCAGGGAGTAATTTTACAGCATTCACCGTCATTTTTGGTTACTGATCGTAGTGGGGTTAATATTCAGATTAATGGCAGACATATTGATTATAGACATAAATCTATTCTATTGAAATATGGAGACTGTGGAAGATCCCAAGGATAGTAAACTAGATGCAGTTAATGAATTCAAAACATTTTACCTAAACTCACGTGAAGGCTTCTTTTGTTTCGGTATAAAAATAAAAATAAAACATTTTTTTTATAAAAATATAGATATAAATTATTAAGACAATAATATAAAATTTTGAGAGAAGGATAGTTTTCTTATTTTTAAAGAAGAAATTATTATCTTTTATTATCATAATCTTAGATATTATTTTTTTATAATGAAATATGGAGATAATATGTCATTTCAATATTTATATTAAAACATATGAAATTTTCTTACCAAAAATGCCTTCCAAGAATTAAATGGGTCTTAAGATTCTATTTGTCTCGTTGGAACTGTAGAATAATATTATTTATATATATATTAATAAAAAATAATACATCCCTCATATTTGTAGTTAAAACAAATTATACTTAGAGCTATAATAATAAAAAAAAGGGTTGTATTATAAAGAATTCTACCTTTTAAAAGGTAGACCATTTTATTATTAGATTATTTTTTTAAATTTTTAAAATAAGTAAATTAAAGTAAAAAAATATAAATATCAATATATCAAATATAAATTAATAATAGAAATACTCAACCTCTTAAGAGATGAAACTTTCCTAACATTACCTTAAAAAATAAAATTTATTTCTTTATATTCTTTATATTTAATATTTAATAAATAAAATATTTTTATCATTTTAATATTCTATAATTATATTTTATAAAAAGTTATTTTTTTTAGATGAACCAAACGCAGCCAAAGACCCTGTCTGCAAAATTTTCCCTGCCATTACTAAGGGAAGAATTTGTTTTTCTCATAAATTAATTAAGGTAATAATTAACTAATAAGACTTCAAATTTACATGATAATAAAATCATATACTTTTTCCCTATGATAATTCTATTTATATCTGAAGTTATTTAATACATATACAACATTCTCAAAAGTCACTAAATAATAGGCTTACGGCGTAAGGTTAAGGTTCTTGCTTATTCAAATTTATCGTTGTTAATATAAAAAATATATAAAATTCAAACTTAAACCAAGAAAAATGCTTCAAAAAGATATCAAATGTTATTCTCTGATTGTATTATTTTACTAAAGGATTTCTGGCATAAATTCTCATCACAGACCAACATAGACCCTAGTAATGCATTATCTAGGATAGTAGGAAGTCAAGACAATGTCCCAATTTAATGAATGAGCTCATAAAAAGTAAGAAATTATAATATACTATTGATGTAATAAAATATAAATAGGTATGATTTTATGAGAGAAAATGTAATAGCTGAATTATATATATTTTAATGAAAATATATGTCCTCATTAAATTTTTAAAATATTATATAAAATTATGTATTTTGTTTAAAATATTTATATTAACTTATAAATTTTATTTTACTAATCCTAAAATTCTGGCTCCGTCACGGCGGAAATGAGACTATTTTCAAATCTTGTAACGCTGTGAAATCAAATAATTTCATTAGCATCTACTTGAACTATTAGATCAGAAAAGGAGATAAATTAAATAGAATTCGCAGCAGAAACAGATCATATTCACTGGATAGTATAAAAAAGACATCACATCCACGAGTCAACATTTCCTGTATATGTTCATTGACTGAAATGCCCTTCATCATTGTGTCAAACAATTTTCAAGGGGTACCATTTTACAAAAAACTCATTTCAAACCCGGGCATCCAAGTCAATCCATCAAAAACCAAGGATATGTTGGCGATTAGCAGAAGAAACGAAAAAGCGAAAATAACAGGATCACCCAAAAATAGAAGCAAAATCCCAAATTAATTCCCAAGAGAAAAGAAAGTAAAGGCCTTATTTCTTTCATGTTTTCCTTCCTTCCTTCACATTTTGTATTAATAGCATTCATTTCTTTTAAAATTTTCAATCAGTATCATTTTCTATTTCAGCTTTTCAGTTTCACCCCAGCTGTGACTTACCGTCACCGTCACGGCTCATGGCTTCGGTGACGGACGCCAGCTTCTGCAGATTCAACCTCACAACTGTATCGGCAAACAGACGCGTGTCCTCCTCCGTGTTCCCCTCCGGCACATCCACCACATAAGATTCCAAAACGACGCACCAGATCTTCCCGTCGCGCTCCACCTCGTGCACCGTCGTCACAGACCGGTAATTCCTCAGCCGGTGCTCCCCGCCAATGATGCTGAACCCGGTGACGTGCCGGTCATCGTCCAGTATATCGAGCCTCTCTGTACTAGTTGCTGCTGGCAAACCCGATATAACATTAACGTCCCTCGTGCACCCTACGGTCATTTTAAAATCTTCCTTCACGAAGCAGCTTTTGATGAAGTGCTTATAGGTTTGGGGCTTGTCGAAGCGGCGCACGACGGACCACACCGTGTCGAGCGGTGCCTGGATTCGTTGCTCCAGTAAGGAAGAGCATTGGCCTGGCCCGACCAAGTACGTATGGTGCTCCACGACGAAGGGTTTGAGGTCCTCGAACTCATCTTGGGTTAAACCGGGCGGGAGGGTGAGGTGGTGCTGGGTCGGGTTCTTCCCATCGGATTCTTTCTCAGCCGTGGAGCTGCTGCTCTCTCCTTTCTCCATTGGGCACAGAGAGAGACGGAGTCCCGATACGGTTCTTATGAGAAGGAGATTTTCATGGATGAGCAGGGGTAATCTTGGGAATTTAATAAGCAATTTTTATTAATACTTTAATAGATATTCCTATGTGGAGTATTTTATTATTATTTATGGAAAGGTGTCGAAATGTTAATCAAGACAGTTGGGTCATGGCGCTTTTAACTGGTCACCTGGCTGAGCCGCTCTAAGCCGAGCCAACTAAACCCTAACTCTAAGCTGGTTTCATTTGATCTAATTGATAAATCACACTCCAGTTGAGATTTAATTTAATCATATTTATGTTTTTTTATTTTTAAAAATATATGCTCACAATTTTTATTTTTACTTTTGTAAAAGTACCGGAGGTGAATGTATGTTTTTGGAAGCAAACAAGGTGACTTAAACGAGCGTATATATAAAATAAAAAGATGTCAGCATATATTTAATAAAATAAAAGGATGTAAAGAATAATTATATTAAATCTAAGGATTGGATGATTTACCTTAGAATAGTCATACTTGTCAAATATAATAATAAAGTAATTGATTATACAAAATTTATTTTATATTTTAAATGTTATTTAATAACAAAATTAATAGTTTCATTTATAAAATTTTGGAAAAACATAATTTCATTGCTCTGTATGTAGTATTTCATTTTTTAACAATACGACGTAGATGTAGGAATGAAATTGTATGAATATAATAATATTTAGAGATTACGATGCTCACTTGTATAAGTCAGGCCATATACTTTCCTAATACCTTACAATTTCAAGATTTGTTAGTTTTTCTTAATAATTGGTTATAGAGTTAATAATAAATCCAGTCAAATTGTAAGTCGTTCATTCAATTTTTAGTTCAATGAGCTAAATTTTATAAATTATATGAGCAACATACAAATTAAATAATTTATCTTATATATTACATGAGTTAAATTTGAATTTAGAGATATTCAGTTCGATTGTATTATGAGATAACTTGAATAATATATATAATTTAGAATTAATAAATATATATTAATTATAAATATTTTTATAATATATAATCTTAGTTGAATACTTGTTACAAAGAAAAATTAGTAATAATAATAATTGTAATTTAATATTTGTATTTAAATTTGAATTGTAATTAAAATAGAAAAATAAATAAAAATTATTAACATAATTCTCATTTTGAAATTAATTGTGGGGTTAAGGTATTGCAATTTAAAAACATTATTTAATATTTAAGAGTAGGTGAAGATGTGAAAACTTTTCAAATGAAAGTTCACATCGAATATTATAAAAGATGAATGCAAATATTCTCACTGTAAAATTGAAGAAATGATGTGAAATTTTAAAATTATAAAAATCGTAAGATAATGATTGAATCATGCCTATTAGCCAATTTAATATTAATTTGGTAATTTTTTAATGATTTTAAACATTTTTAATTATAGTAATAAGTTGGACTAAATATGTGTTTAATTCATAGATTTTCTAGTTAAATAATCCAATCTAGTTGGATATTTTGAACACTAATTTAAGTTTATTAAATCGAGTCGAACTAACAGTGAGCTCAATTTAAGTTGAACTTAAATAAACAAATTTGATTTAAATTGAATTCGAATCGAATCATTAATGAACAAAATTAAATCACTCAATTTAGGTTGAACTTGAACAAAAAAATTTGATTTGAATTGAATTTGAATCGAATCATTAATGAACAAAATTAAATCAATCCAAGTTTTAGCTCAGTTTGACTTAACTCATTGCCAATCCTAATTTGATTATACAAAATTTGTTTTTATGTTGATGATATTTCAAAATTTATTTTTTATGTTAAATTATTGAAATGGTAATAAAATATATAATTACATTAAAATTACTCAAAAAGGTTAAATTAATTTCAAAACAAATTAAATTTAATATTTTTTCTGTATTGTTCCATCGAAATTAAGAGGCCATTTTTTGAATTCCTCTTAGTTTAGTCAATTACTAACTTATGACTAGTTTTCTCGTTGTAATTAGACTTTTAAAAAATTAAATTAAAATCAATTATTAAACATATGATTAATTTAAATATATTAAATATTATAAAGGATGAATGCAAATATTCTCACATAAAATTGAAGTAATAATGTGAAATTTTAAAACTATAAGAACCATAAGATAGTGAGTGATTTATGCTTATTAATAGTTTTAATATTAGCTTAGTAATTTTGTTAATAATTTCAAATACTTTCAATTGCTTAAATGATCCAATCAAATTGGATATTTTGAACATTAATTTGAGTTTATTAAATCGAGGTAAGCTAATAATGAGTTCAATTTAAGTTGAACATAAGCCAAAAAATTTGGTTTGAATTGAATTCAAATTAAATTATGAATGAACAAAATCAAATCAATCTGATTTTGAGTTTAATCCAACTCAGTTCAACTTGACTCATTATAAATCTTAGTTTCATCATACAAAATTTGTTTTTATGTTGATTATATTTAAAAATTTATTTTTATGTTAAATTATTGAAAATGGTAATAAAATATATAATTACATTAAAATTACTCAAAAAGGTTAAATTAATTTCAAAAAAAATTAAATTTAATATTTTTCTCTATTATTTCATCTAAATTAAGAGGCATTTTTTGAATTCCTTTTGGTTTAGTTAATTGCTAACTTATAACTGGTTTTACAATTGTAATCAGGCGTTTAAAAAGATTAAATTAAAATCAATTATTAAACATATAAGTAATAATTAAGCTGTCATAAAATCTGTGCAACATTGAGCCATTAGTTCTAGAGATCCAATCAAAAGTGTTTTTTATGACTTTTTATATATATATATGATTTATTTAAAAAACATTTTTTAAATCAGTTGTGCAGAGAAAATAATTTTTATAACTTGTACAATTTGTTGGGATCTGATTGTCATCCAAACAAATTGTGTTGTGCAGATGAAGTATTATAAAAAAAAAATTGTAAAATTAGTTGGTGATCTCATCATCGGCGTAAAATCTAATTTTGACGATATTCTAAACTAGAAAATGTTGTTCTAGAAGATGGTGGTTGCAAAAACCAATACAAATATGTCTAAATACATGTATCTGAATGTAATACTAGAAATAAATTCCATGCTTTTTTCCTTATCATAAATGATAATTTAAATTTAATCTTCCTTGCATAGAAACTGCTGTATTTGACAGTAAGGTTATCTGACAATATTTCTCGTCAGATTTTGAATTATATTTGTAGAAGTGACGCGAGGGAGGAAAGTGAAGAGTGCAGACATAAAGGTATTAGTTAATTGAGATGTTCATGTAGTACTGTGATGTAGCCATCGAAGTGGATATCAGAAAACACCACCGGGGAAGGGAGCTTAGTCCATGAACCAATCTGCTATCTGCGGACATCGTCCCTGTCTCTCCTTTTCTTTTCAACTAATGCAAGGCTTTGGTCGTATTTATTTTTAAAATATATTATTTAAAAATTCATTTTTTATATATAAATAAAAAGGAATATTATGTATATTTAATTTTATAACAAAAAAATTATACTTAAAATTATGATAATAGAAAAAAATTATCTTTTACTAAATTTTTATTTAATATTGAACATATTAATTATTTTTTATTATTTTTATATTTTATAAAAAAATATTTTCATAAAAATAAACTGAGTTAATCATTTTTTCCTAAAATTATTCTATATCAAAAATTATAATAAAATCAATCTATCAATAAATTATATTTAAAACATTGTATCTTGTTTTACCGTGTGGTGTTTTTTTTTTTTTTTCCTTTTTACGTTGAGTGGTTCAAACCAAGATTTTCTAATATAGTTTACACAAAAGAAGATTTTTTTTTATATAATACTAATTTTATCGTTACTAAACCATTATCTAATTAGTGATAATAAGGAAATAAAATTTTGACTGTGATAACTAGAGAATCTATTTGAAGATTTTTTGTTCTAAGAATTTGAAAATTAGTTTTTCATAAAAATCCTTTGATTTTCATAGGAAATGAATTGTGGTGCATCACTGATAAAATGATATAAATTTATATCATTAAATTTCTCCAAATTTATCTAGAATTATTTTTAAAATAATCCCTCCATTTCTTAGTTAATTTACATCTAATACGCAAATTAAATAATATAAATTTGCACCAATTTAAACGTGATTCACCATAAATAATTTCTTTTAACAGCATAACTTTTTATAAGTTTTGTGTCAAGTTTATTCATGATTTTATAAGTTTTGTTTCAAGTTTATTCATGACATCTATTATACTTGCCTTTTTTTCCCTAAGAAGAATTGTACCTTTTCAATTAGGTCTTAAGACTCCAATTCTTCATTCTTATATTTTGTTTTAGGAGATGTTCTCTCCTCTTAGTTACATTGTGTTGCTTTTATTTGTGATACATAATCTTTTTTATTTTTGATGTTGTAGTTAGGGGTGGAAATCGGTCGGGTAGGACCGATTAGCAGGTATAATTTCAACCAACCACTCTTAATCAATTCTATTTAAATCTTAACCAAAATCGACCGCTTGGAATGCCTAAACCGACATTAACTGACTAAGTTAGTTTAGAGCGGATTCAAATGGGTTTGGTCGGTTTAAGTTACACTTAAAAGTTGCAACTCTAACTGACCTCACTCCATTCCCTGTCCTTCCTTCCTCTTCCTCCATTCATATTACTCTCCACTTTTCGTTCTCTCTTTGGTTTCCATCTTTGCCAACCTTTATATTACCATCTCTTGCACTCCAAAACTATTCAAATCCCTTATCTTCCTTCTTCTGCAATTTTAATGCGTCATTAGGTAAGAACTAGGAACCCCCTTTTCTCTCTTTTTCTATTCTATTATCTTAGTTTTTTCTTATTTGGGTTAGAAATCCTCTGAATTGGAACGAATATTCTTTCATCTTTTTGTGTTTTGAGCAGTCAAAGAAGAGAAAAGGATCATTTTTACTTTAAATTCTTTCTGGGGATTTCTCAAAGCTCACTGTTTGTTGACTACAATTCTTTTTATCTGCCTTCAAAGTAACTCTTTTGAAGGATCAAAGAAAGATTTTAGTTCGGATTATATAATGTTTCTAGTGATGGATTCCATGGAAAGGAGCTCAAAAAAGTATTTGGATTCTCAATTGTGGCATGCTTGTGCTAGTGCCATGGTTCAAATACCACCCATCAACTCAAAAATCTTGTATTTTCCTCAAGGCCATGCCGAGCATGCTCACGAGAAAGTAGATTTTAGGAAATCTCGGATTCCCTCATTCATCCCTTGTAACGTATCAGCCATAAGACCCTCATACATATGAGGTGTTTATGAAAATGAGGTTGATTCCTCTAAGGGAGAATGAATTGGATTTTGAAGATGATTGTCTCTTGGGAAAAAATGGGCTCGATCCTCAAGATAAACATAATTCTTTTGCGAAAACTTTAACTCAATCTGATGCTAACAATGGTAGAGGCTTCTCTGTTCCTAGATACTGTGTAGAGATTATTTTTCCAAGGTTAGATTATTCTGCAGAACCTCCGGTTCAGACCATTATTACCAAGGATGTGCATGGCCAGAGCTGGAAGTTCAGGAATATCTATAAAGGGACTCCCCATCGGCATCTTTTGACTACTGAATGGAACAATTTCGTGAACTAGAAAAAGCTTGTTACTGGGGATTCCATCTTGTTTTTGCGGGCTGAGAACAAAGATCTCTGTCTTGGAATAAGGAGGGCTAAGAAGGGAATTGGTGGTAGGCCTGAGCACTCATTGGTCGGGTCCGAGTCCAAGCGATTAGAAGCCACTTCGCCCGCGACCGACCGAAACATTAAAATTATCCAATTCTTTAATCCACTTCAATCCATTTGTCTTGTATCATCCGACATCGACTGAAATTTTTTAGTTTGGGTCGGTCGGTTACAAGCGGATCGATTCAACATTCTCACCCCTAGCTGTGGGATTTTGGATTCTCTTGTATATTTTTTTGTTACCAATAGAATGTGTTTTTGAGGGGGGAAAATGTCATCGCCTAATACTTTGATGTGATTGAAACCCAACAGTAGATGTCATGAATATTAATATTAATTCTACTAAAATTCACACAATTCTTGCCATGTCCGAAGGGTTTTTTTTATTTAATGAAGTTGTGTATTTCTAAACAAAATCAAATTCGTTCGTGTGTGTTCAAGAAATTTTTTTATTTAGAGAAATTATATATTTAAAACTACATAAATTAATTATTTGATTGGAGCAAATTCATATGTGTTATTTTATTCATTAAATTGGATTGAAATTAACTCTGTTATAAATTAATTTAATGTAAGTAAAATTAGATAATAGTGCAATAAGTTTTTCTATGATTAGTAACACTTCAAAAGCCATAGTATCAAAAGAGGAAATAGAACTGTAGAAATGATTGTACTTGGTAAATATATTGTCTTAATTGTTATGAACTTTCCATATCATGCAGTGCTTGTAAATTAAGAAAATGTAGAATTGAATTAAAATAAATTAATTTAGTAAGTATATAAATTATATATTTTCAAAAAAATTGATATAATCTTTTATATTTCTCTTCTACAACTATTACTATTTTGCAAAGGGTTCTACAAAATGAGGGTAAGTATTCATATTTATACCAAACATGAATAATCTGTAACTTATACTTTTGGAAAAATTATTAATATTTTGTGAATTATACATAATTTATTAATTATACATAATTTATTAATAAAAGGATTATTATTAATTAGATCTTGTGTATGACAATTTTGTATAGATAAACAAGTACTTGCTCCAATGTTGATAAATGACTTTAGATCCTGTGATAAATAGAATTCAAAGCCTAAATTAAGTAATATATAAAAGGATTTCTACTTCATATCTCATAAGTCCTAAATTTTCTACTTCATTAATGAAACTTATTGTACAAAGATTGAGAAATTACTAAAGGAGGGATTCCCCAGTATATTAATGTAAAAGCTTGTGTTTTGAATGGCAAGTATTTACAAATTACTATATTAATGATATTAATTTATTTTATTTTATTTCCCCTAATCATATTGCAATTAAAAGTAAGTTTCATTAATATTTCTCATAATTGGTATCAAAATCAGGTTTTAGCTTTTGGTTGTAGTTGATTATTAGAGGAATTTCGAATCAATATTATTAGATTTCATATGAAATTTATGCTAATGATAATTTCAATTACTGTTGTGATACATGCCTCCATAATTGTTCAAGAATTTCTACTATATGGTAATTTTTCTACTATAAATGAGTGCTTGGATGGTTTTATAAATATGGATACTGATAGACAACATTTGGAACCATGAATTTTGACAAAAATTACATAAGACATAAAAAAAATGAATAATAGTGATTTGCCTCCATTAATGAAATCTAAATAAAATAAAAATTTGAGAATGAAATATGGGTAGATAAGATTGGACCTCTTAGGAAGATAATATGCTGGTGACATTTCAAAAAATATGTAAAAAGCCCCCCTTTTTAAAGACTTATCAACCTCTATGGCCAAAAAGCTTCAATTTTTGATAATTTGAATTGTATTTTTTAGGGTGGTTTTGGCCAAGAAAATCATGAGAATGAATTATGGAAAGTGAGAGTAGAGTTTTTAGGTTGATTTGCATCGAAAATCATGTAGAAAACATCTTCAAACTATCCAATCAAGAAGGCACCGAATCACGTTGGAATCAAGTTGAACAAACCGATTTACATAACTTTTAACTAGAAAGGACACACTATTGTGTGTGTGCACCTTGCCTAATTGTACAAATTATGTAAGGGTCATATGCTACCATGTCAATATCGGTTGCTAGTAGTGAAAACACCGATGCGCTCCACTCTTCCAGCACATTCTAGTAAGCATTTTTTAAAATTTTTTAACATAAAAATAATTTTGATTATTTTTGCCTATTTTATTTGAATATTCTAATAAGCTTATTTTGGGCCAAAATTTTTGCTATATGTTCTTTGTCATATTATCCACGTCTTGCAATTTTTAGACATTGTTTGCATATGTTAATAATTTTCAGAGTATTATCTTGATAAAAAGAAAATATGAATGACTTACACTATGCCATAAAAAAATTTGTGTAATTATATACTTGCCTTTATAAGATCAATTGCATAAATCTTTTATTTTAACAAAAAAATTATATGAAAAAGGAAAAGACTGTATTAATAATATAAATATCTTTTGGTATTATGTTATTAATGTAGTTTATTAGTTATAGTATAGATATAGGAATGAGTATTATGCATCTAAATTACTTAAATACCCTTTGGGTTAGTGTTTTAAGGGTATAGCATTTGACTCTTATGTTTTGTTGTAAAGTCCTAAATGTCTTTTGGTATTGGATTTTATAATATGATATTGTGTAAGATTGCATATTTAGAATCTTGTTAGAAAAATATTAGCATGATTGCATTATCCATGCATTAATGTTTGATATGTTATTCCTCAATTAGTATACAATAAAACTCTAAAAAAAAACACTGAATGGGATAATGAGAGAAAATTAGGCCAATGTTTATCTTGAATTCAATCTAGTAGATTTGCCATTAAATACATGACGGCTAAATACCAATTCCATAATCCATGTCACTAATTCTCTTCAATCATTGAGAAGTTATAAAAAATTAGATAATGGTGAATTGATTGGCAAAATGAAACATGGTGAGAAAGTGGGAGTAAAGCTCATTGAGGATGTGTATTTGCGGCTATTTACTAGACATGAGCTAGTACTAAAAGATGTTATTTTTGTACCTTCCATGAGAAAGCACTTAATATCAGTTATAACTCTAGATCTCTAAGGATATTCTTATAATTTTAGAGGTAAGAAGGTGAATCTATTCTAAGGCTTGACTATTATAGGCATTGGTGAACTAATAGGCAAATTGTACAAGATAAATGTGGATCCAAGTTCCCTCAATACTACTAACATAGTCATAGGGAAGAAAATAAACAGAATTGATAAAACTCCTTGATCTTATAGCACAAGCAGTTAGATCATATTTCTAGAGATCGAATTCAAAAGTTAATTAAAGAAGGTGTTCTACATAATCTGGACTTCTCTAATCTAGACACTTGTATGGATTGTATTAAACGAAAACTCATTACTAAGGTTAAAAAAGGAAAGAGAGTTAGAAGATAAGAGGTGCCAAAACTTATTCATACCAATATTTGCAATCCCATCACACCTGCAACCATGGGAGATCAAAGATACTTCATTATTTTTATTAATAACTATTCATAATTCGGATGGATAAAGTTACTTGTAGAAAAATCAGAGTCTTTGGACGCATTTAGAACATTTAAGGTAATAGTTCAACTTAAATATAGCAAAAAAATCAACTATGCTAATTTTGATCGAGAAAGAGAGTACTATAGCAAATATGATGAGATTGAGAGGAACTTGCATCCATTTGCTAGGTATCTGCAAAAGTGTGGCATTAAGGCAAACTATATTATGCCTAGCACACTAAAACAAAATAGGATAACTAAAAAAGAAATTAGACACTTTTTGACATAGTTAGGTGTATGCTTTCCCATTCTATACTTTCGGATTTCTTGTGGGGAGAAGCATTGAAGATTATAGATAACATATCAAATCAGGCACCAAATAAATCTATACCTTTGACCCCATATAAACTATTAAACGGTAAGAAACTAACATTGAATTACTTTCATGTTTAGGGCTACAAAGCGAAGGTAAAATCACATATTCCTACTACTAGGAAACTTAATTCTAAAATTATATTTGGATTCTTTGTTAGTTATTGTGTTAGTTCTAGAGGCAATAGGTTCTATTGTCTAACTTACACTATTTGGATCATCAAACCTAATAGAGCCATTTACTTTGAAGATAAGTTAAATGGTGAGAGTCAAATACTGTGGATTACAAACTTCAAAGAAAAAAAGGATAATCATTCCTTTAATGTCTTGATCTGCAAGTTTTTTATCTTGTAATCTTCCACAATATGATTTAATACAATCTTTAGAGGAAGATGAAGATTTTGATATTAAGGTTCAATTGAGAAAATAACTTAAATAACATAAATCGATGATATCAAATAATTATATCATGTATTTTAGGATTACAAGTATGATCTAAGTGAAGATACTGATCTGATTTCATTCTTTTAAGCACTATCTAGTTTAGATTCTCCTCAATTAATCACTGGAAAGGAGGATAAATTAGCTTTAATGAATAAAACTAAGTGTAGGATCTTGTGGAATTGCTTATAAATTGCAAGTCAGTTGGATATAAATGGTCTTTAAGACTAAATGAGATGTTCATAGGCAGATTGAAGGATATAAAGCCAAACTTGTGGCTCAAGGCTATACTTAAAAAAAGAATGTGAATTACAAAGACACTTTCTTACCAATATCAATGAAGGATTCCTTCAGAATTATTATGGTTCTTGTTGCTCATTTTAAACAAAAGCTACACTAGATAGATGTGAAAATAATGTTTTTAAGTAGTGATCTATTTTAAATCATGTACATGTAACAGCCAAGTGAATTCTGATAGAAAGATAAATAGTACTTAGTGTGCAAACTAAAGAAATCATATATAATTTGAAGTAAGCTTTTCAATAATGGTATCTTAAGTTTCATAAAATAGTTACTTTTTTTAGATTTAAAGAGAATAGTGTGGACTAGTGTATTTATATAATAAGAAATGCTAGCAAATTTATGATTTTAGTTTTGTACATTGACGACATTCTACTAGTGAGCAATGACTTGAGTTTGTTGATTGATACAAAGTAATTGCTTTTACATTATTTTGAAATGAAAGACTTAAGAAACATATCTTTTATTATGGGCATTAAGATGCTTCATAATAGGTCTTAGATATTCTTAACTTATCTCAAAGGTCGTATATTGAGAAAATTTTTTTAAAAAATTCAATATATCTACTTGTTCTCAAGTAAGCTTGGCCATTCGAAGGGGTAAAATGTTGCCTAATGTCCTCAAATTGATGAAGATAAAGAAAAGATGGAAAAGGTCCTATATCTATCAATTATAGGTAACTTGATATATACTTAGGTATATATATGACCTGATATTGTATTTACTGGAGGTGTACTTGGAAGATACCTAAGTAATTCAAGTCAGAAACACTGTACTATTATGAAGAAAGTTTTAAGGTACTTTTAGGATACAAAAGATTTCATGTTAACCTATAAATGATTGAGAGATCTTAACATTACAGGTTACTCATTATAGGCTACCCAAACTCAAATTATGCTAGTTATTTAAATAATTCAAAGTATACATCTAAGTATATTTTTATAATGACTGAAAATGTCATATTATGGAAAAGCATTAAGTGCCAAGTAGTCAATTATTACAACCTCCACTATGGAAATAGATTGTGTAACCTATAATGAAACTTCTTATCAAGCTATATGTTTAAAGAATTATTTCTCAGAGTTCTATCATATGGACAGTATTGCCAAGCCCTTGACTATTTTCTATGACAACTCTGCTATTGTGAGGTTTTCTTTTAGTGACAAAAGTTTCACTTGTTCACATCATTTTGATGTAAAATATCATTATATGAGAGAGAAGGTGTGTAAGCATATTAGTGTTATTGAGCACATTTTCACGAATTGTATACTCGTGGATCCTCTGACTAAAGGTGTATCAGTAAGAACTTTTATTTAGCATGTAAATCATATGGGTTTGTGTAAAGCCTTTTAATGTTTTGGATCAGTGGAAATTGATGTATATGACATTATTTGTGATTTATGAATAAAATTTTGTATTTTGTTGCCATATTTGTACACATTTTGATTATGATATGTTTATAGAGATATTTAGACCTTATCTCATTATTGTGCTCATATATACTAGGCATCTTGGGTGGATGTCAGGATCCATTATGCATAGATTACACATAGTTATATAAAGTTGTATGAATATTATTCTATATATATTGATAATATTGGTCAATGAGGTGTGGATGTCTGATATGTTATGATGCTAATATCCTTTCGAATATAATATTTATGTTTTTAAATACTTGTCATCCCACTAGAATAATGGGTGTAAAAGTACTATTTTTATATTAACATTAATCTTATAGTGGCTACTATTAATAAATCATGTATATCTAAGTAAGAGATTATTAATATTTATGTGGACTATATATAATTTATTAATAAAAAAATTATTGTTAATTAGGCCTTATGTGTGATAATTTTGTATAAGCAAATAGATACTTGGCCCAACATTAGTAAGTGAGTTTGGATCCTGCGATAGATAGAATCCAGAACTCGGATTGGTAATATATAAAAATGTCCTTACTTTATATCTCCTAAATCTTAAGTTTTTTGCTCCATCAGTGAGACCTCCTACATTAAGATTGGGAGATTGTTGAAGGAAAAATTTCCTAGTATATCAATGTAAAAGTTTGTGCTTTGAATAGCAAGTATTTATAAGCCATAGTATTATTGATATTAATTTAATTTATTTTGTTCCCTTTTAGTCATACTGCAATTAAAAGTCAAGATCAAAGATAAATTTCATAAATATTTCTTGCAAAAATTTGTTAGAGTAATGAATTTAATGCATAATAAAATTATTGAATATATATAATCAATGGTTGGTCCGTGCATATATATTTAGGGCAATATCCCCCATAAAAAAGTTTTATATATACATATATTAGTAATGCCTATTGCCTCTATAATTTATGTAGCTCCCCGTGATATATTTTCATATTAGTTGAAAAAAATATTTTAAATAAATATAATAATATTTATAATTTATTAATTATACATAGACACATACATAGAGAAAAATATTGAGATAAATCAATTTTTATTTTTATTCTAATATTTAAAGTATTTTATATTAAATTATTTTTATTTTATACAAAAACCTTGTAAATTTAGATTCCTGGAGTGCCATCACATATGATGTGCTATGTTACATGCATGTTCATTTCCAGGTTAATTAAGTGAAGTAGAAGATTAGTGATATATAATTGACACTAACTTTTACTTATATTTAATTTAAATTTAAGTTATGAATCTTTTTATTTTTATTTTAATTTTAAAATGTTCATCAAATTCAAACTTTAAATAACTATATGAAATAGTCAAGATCCTTTAACTTAAGAGGGTGTTTGGTTCAAGGGATATTTTTCATATTCCTGGAAATATTTCATGAGAATGTAACATTCCTAGAAATGTTTTGAAGGCTAATTTTTTCATTAAATATTTTCATGGGAGGAGGTGGGTATCTCACATTTCTATCCTATGGGAATATTGATATTAAAGAAAAAAGATAATTTTACTCCCATTCTTCTATACTCTTATTTATAAATATATATAAATAATATTTTTAATCATTAATATAAATAATATATCATCCCTTTATAAATATATATAAATAATATTTTTATAAAAATATTTATTAATAAAATAAATAAATACTTAATTTCTTTTCTTATTTGCATGAATAAAATGGATGAAAAAAGAATATTTAAAGATAAAATATGTGATTATTATATTTTAATTATTTAAAAATTTAAAATTTTTTATTTTCTTTTCAATTTAAATTTAAAAGAGATTATTTCTCTTCTTTCTCTCTTATTTTCTTTTCAAAGAAATTTTTTTTGTCAATAATGGAGAAATCACTTATTTTATATAATTAGTTATATGAAAATTTAAATTCAAATTTTTAAAAATTTTAATATTTTATAAATTAAATTATTTATTATATTTTAATCAAATATAATTAAAATTATTAATTTATTAAGCCTTCAAAAGTCTTTATTCATATATTTTTAATTAAATCTATAATTTATTTCAATTTATAACAAAAAATTAATAAAGATATTTTTGAAAAAAGTAATAAAATTCTTAAGAATATAAGTGTAAACCAAACATAAGAATATAATATGTTTAGGAATGTGAAAAAATATTTTTAAAAATATTCATATTGAACAAAATATAAGAATTTTACATTCCCATGCCTGGAAATCATATTTTTGGAAATATACATTTTCCTATAAATGTAAGATTTTATGAACCAAATGCCTCTTAGAGAGTATTTAATATTTCTTGAAAATTTTGTATCTTTCATTACATCTAAGATTTGATTTGTGATTCAACCACTTCTATAATCATCAAATAACTATATGAAATAAATTTGATCATATAATCTTGCAATTATTCCTTGATTTTATTAGATTCATTCTTATTTAACTACTTTGCAATTCACAATAATAAAAAAATTAAAAAATTAATTCAAGTTTTTTACTTGGGTTGTTGTTTCATTTGAAATATGGAAGTTAACGTTTCAAAATGTATCAAACAGTAGTATTTAATTTTTTTATAGGAAAAAATTTAATATTAACTTATGAATTAATTATGAACAAATTAAAATGATTTGATAAACCAATTCACATATATATAGAGTTGAGTAAATTCTAAAGTATAAATATTTAATTTGCTAAAGTGTCCTTTTATATTCTTATATCAGTTAACACTTTTTAAGGTAAAATAGCACCAAAAAAATTGAGTCACAAATTCAATTCTAGAGAATTGCTTAAAATAGTGAGTCATCCTTTGAGGAACCAACTCTTTTTCACATTAAAGCATTGGTAGAGAATTTTTCAATCACAAAATCTTCTATGATTCTATGACATCTATAGTATCAATTTGCATTTTAAGTGTTTTGGGTTTGACGTGTAAAGAATGGTGATGAATATTGATGATTTATCTTTTCTTTTTTTTTTTTTGAGTTGTTCACTCACAACATATGTATCGAAATATAATCAATTTATTGTTTGACACATAAATTTAAAACAAATGAAATATATAATAGTGCAACAATATTAAAATTTTCTTCTTACTTCAATTTTTGTTATAAAATTTAAATCAGTACAATTTCACAGGCTTATGTCATTCCTTTCTCGTCTTTCTTCTTATTGGCACTTCCTTTCTTCTAGTTTTTAAGGCATACACCCACATGAGAATTAAGAATCAAGATATGAAGAGTGGAAAGTTACTGATAAATGAAGAAAAATAAATAGAAGTTATAATGAGACATAAATGGATGGATATGGACCAATTGTTGGAGTAATTGCTCTCCGACATGTTTGATTAATGAAACGAGGGGTGATTAACAGTTGACTTTTTGCAAAGAAATTTTAGAAAAATATACGGTGGAATCCAAAATCATGAATCACTTTCACAGTAATATATATAGATAATTTTCTCATGTTCACACAAAAGATCAAATTTACTCGCATCAATTCAATTTTTTAATTCTCAACTTAAAACCTCTCGAAGTTTGAAACTTTGAAATCACTTTTACTTGATGTATGAGGCAATAATTTTGATGTGCCAATAAGTCCAATCATTGAATATTATTTATTTATACAGTGCTATATAGAAAGAAGGGAGAATTGTAATAGGGTGTTTGAATTTTATACTATCAAATTATAAAAATAGATAAATTATCTTCTAAAATTATGTAAAATTTGAATTCTACACCACTATTAATAGTTTAACAGAAAATATTAGAAAAAATTATAAATTAATCACATCAATTATGAGATAATTATATTTTATTCCTATTAACTTTTAAAATTTATAAATTAATTCCTTAATTATATAAAATTTATTATTAACACACATTATCTACTTAATTAACATTTTTTATTAAATTTCATAAATTTTAAAAAAGTTTTTAAACTTGAATCATAATATTATTATATGTTAGATTATCACATTATTTTTTACACATAATTCTTATATAATATAATTAATAAAAATTAAATTAAATATATAAAATTTTTATTTAAACTTGAAAATAAGTTATAAAATTATATATAAAAACTAATATAATAAATTAATACATAATAACATTGCAATTCATATTATTAGTAGTACTCAATATTAGTTGTTACTATTTGATTTTTTTATTGAATTAGTTATTTATTCCATGAATATGGGTTAAAAATGTTAAGTGAAAAATTAAAGTAAACATAAATATTATCTTACATAAAAAAATACTAAAAACTTAATATTTTTATTTCATATAATTATATTTAATTTAATTTTAAGCATCACAATAATGATAATGATCATAAATAATAATTTTTACATTGTTACTTGAGATTTTTCTTTACAATTTACTTTATTTAAAATCTAATAATTATATAGTATATGAGTTATCTTTATTTTATTCTTTTAAAATTTATAATCCATTGTAATACTCATATTTAGACTAATACATTTATCTCTAGAAAGAAATTATATTAGTTAATAAATTTATTTTATTTACATTTTTCTAAAAGAAATATAAAAATTATTTTCCAAAAATTAAAGCAAACATTCATTGAAATTAATTTTCTATCACAAATAGAAGCCTAACCAATATAAATTTTTAAGAAAGATAAAAAGAGTTTTTAATTACTATGTTTTATACAAGATTACACATTTGTTTGAAGAAAAATTAGATATCTCTCCAATCCTTACACCATATTGATTTAGAGTCAAATTTTATCTATCCTATTGTTTACCACCAAAATATGTGCTTCCCTCTTCCATGAGTTTACTTCTCCAAACTTCCCTACTTTCCTTCTAAAGTTTTATTAAAAGAATAAAAAATATAAATAAAGTAAATTTATTAACTTAATATAATCTCTTTCTAAAGATAAATATATTAGTCTAAATATGAGTATTACAATGGATTATTAATTTTAAAATAATAAAATAAAAATAACCCATATATGATATAATTATTAAATTGTAAATAAAGTAAATTGTAAAAAAAAACTCAAAAGACAAAGTAGAAATTATTATTTACCGCTACTATGGTTATCATGGTATTAACATTAATGAAAATATTAAGTTTTTAGTATGTTTTATATAATATAACTATTTGTATTTACTTTCACTTTTTCACTTAATATTTTCGAATCCATATTCCATAGAACAAATAACTAATTTAATAAAAAATTAAATAGTAATGATTAATGTTGAGTAATACTAATAATATGAATTACAATATTATTATGTATTAATTTATTATATTATTTTTTACACATAATTTTGTAACTCATTTTTCAGTTTTTAATTAAAATTTTATATATTTAATTTAACTTTTTATTAATTATATAATATAAGAATTATGCATAAAAAATGATGTGATAATTTAACATATAATAACATTATGATTGAAGATTAAATTTTTTTTAAAATTCATATAATTTACTAAAAAAGTTAATTAAGTAGATAATGAGTGCTAATTATAAGTTTTATATAATTAAGAGATTAATTTATAAATTTTGAAAGTCGATAAGAGTAAAATGTAACTATTTCATAATTGATGGAATTAATTTATATTTTTCTAATATTTTTCCATCAAATTACTAATGGTGGGAATAGAATTCCAAGTTTTACATAATTTCATAAAGGTAATTTACCTATTTTCATAATTCGAGAGGGTAAAATCTAAACTATCTCATAATTGAATACGTAATTTGCAATTTTTGCTAGAAAGAATGAAATTTAATAATTTAATCTGATAGAGCTTTGGTACAACCAGTGTACCGCAGTTTTCCCCTCCTTAAATTTATCTTTTGAGAGGTTAACAGGACACCACATTACAGAATTGATGCCAATGAAGTGTAACTCATCAATGTGTTAGTAAAAGCAATATCGTTTTCGCTTATTTATTTTTGTTTAATCTCATATTTTCACTTTTTCATTTTTATAAGCAAGGAAAAGATTAAATTTTTATATGTTTAAAAGATGATAGAATTCAAAATAGTTCGCTATGTCTGAATAATTGGCTATGCTTGAAATCACTAAAATTCAATGTAATTGATCTATGGACCATCAATTCAATTCGATTGTTCTCAAACATTCTTGACATACGTTAATGTATCTGATTATGCTACCTGGTATTTGTCCGGCCAATTGATATAAACTTAACTAAATTGGTCATCGAATTATTTATCATCACATTACATGTACATTGTAAGGAAATTCACTTCTCACTTTTATACTATATTCTCTTCTGCAAAATTATTAATTTCGTTATTAAAGTGTTTGAAATTCTAATTCTAGTTACTTATTTTCTTATTCTGTATGTAGATCCTGAAGATCAAAATTCATCCTAACAAATTGAGATCGATGTGAGAGTAATATATTTTTAAAATATAATGTTAAATCATTGTTAATTGCCATGCTTCAAAAGAAGCAGATTTTAGAAATAGATTAGTGCATTTTTTAGGAAGTGTATTGAATAAATTTCAGAAAAAGATAAACGTAAATTTTTTATTTAAAATTATAAATTTAACTAAAAATAAAAGTAATGAGACTTAAAATAAAAATTATATTTTTATCTTTTTAAATATGATAGAAAAATAAAAAAGGAAAATCCGAATCCGCTGATTCCATATTTAGTAGCCAATGTAAAAGTAGAGCTGGCACGGTGTCGGGTCAAATACGCAGTGGGATTACTTAAAAGGTAACGTGAATCAGCTGAGAGATGCTGCGTTCAGTCATCCGAAGAAAGCTGTATCTAATGCGATGATTGATAATTGACTATATATCATTCCTTTGCGTTAATGGCTCGACGAAATTGCATACTTTGAATGGCATCAAATCAACATCTTAAGCAAACAAAGTCGCAAAGTCTCCCCCTTTTTCCAATTAATTGTATTTGACTAATTCTTGTTTGGCATAATCAAAAATAAAATTTTTATTTTATTTTTAAATAAAATTCTTTTTAATATGATATTCGACTTTAAATAAAAAAAATTTTATTTTAATCAAATTTTTATTATTATGAAATCTATTTAATTTTATAAAGATTTAATTAAATTTTATTTTATTTGATCTAAAAATATATTATATAAATAATTTATCCTTTCTCTAATATTACATTTATCATGATACCATTAAAATTTATTTTTTAATTAATTTCTATATATTTTTCAATATATTACAAATAAAATAATTCAATTACAAATGAATTAAAATTATTATTTTTAATAAAATTGTCAAACAATAAAATTCATTTATAAATGAATTGAAATTATTTCTATTGAAATGAAATGAAATTAATTCTAGAAAAAATCCATACCAAACGAACCATAAATAATACCAAAAACCAAAATCATCAATTTTCTTTATTTTTCTTGGCCTTCTAAAATCATCACTTTGACAAATATAAATTTTAATTAATTTAGAATAAATTATACTCACTTTTCTCAATTTTAATGTAATTATATTCATATTTTTTAATTTTAAAAAAATAATTTTATCTATCTTTTTTTATACGTTCATCTCCTTAATTTTAAATATAATTATTAAAATTTAACCGTATATTAAATTGAGCAACAACCTAATTAACTGAATCATTGGTTTAAGTAATAGGTCATCAATTCAACTGTTTTTAATATAAAAAATATAAGTTTATATTAAATGACCAAAAAATATATTTAATAAATAAAATAATAATAAATTTACTTTATGATTTATCAAAAAATTATAATAAAAAGTAAATGATTCAAGGTTATACACAATCTCATAATCAATTGGGTTAGCCAAAATTCACTAATTGAACTAATTTTTATTATCAAGTACATATATAAAATTGATATGAAGGTGGTAGGAGTGAAGTTAGGACAATTTTATTGAAAGGGCTAAAATAAAATTATTTACAATTTATATGAAAACTTTCTAAATTTTTAGGGCTTAATATAATTAAGAATATAAACAGAATGTAAGAAAAAAAATTTTAAATTTTCCAAGCTTGAATTGACTTAACTCCCAAGATTGAGCGTAACTTCTCCTCTGAATGATGCGATCCAAATTGGATCACTGGTCGATTCACCATTTTATTGATCAAGTCAGTTGGTTTTATCTGGATCTAATTAATACTATAATTATAAAATCATTAAATATATGCGTGTATAAAAAAAAAGATAGTAATTCTAATTATAATTAGATAAAACACGAAAACAATCGAGTGTACCCTATTATAATTATTTGAAAGTAAATTTGCTGTATAAGAAGATATCGAGGAAACCTATTCATCTAAAACATTCTCATGAACTCATATCCTGTGAATTTCAGAAATTTATGTCATTAATTGAATTATCAATAAAAAAACTCGGTATTATTAAGTTTATTAGGTTTCAGACAGATCAAAACCTATATGAATTGTCTTGGAAGGAAAAAAATTTCTTGTGTTATATTAATATTAAAAATTTAGTACTATTTTTATATAAATGTAATAAATTATATTTTTTAATTTAATAATATAATTTGATAGAAAATAATTTATTTTTAACATAAAATTAATTATTTTTGAAGAAATTAAATTATTGAATGAAAAATGATATATTATAATATTTATATAAAAGTGGTATCAAATTTTCAATACTAATGCAGTATTTTTTTTATTCTTTGGGTGGAAAGAGGATTACGTGAACTGCACTCGGACATAATACCAAATAAAGTTAGATTGTCTTATCCTTGGCAATTGGCGTATAGTTTGATTCCATTACAATGTTAAAGCTCCGTTTTACGCAACTGGTAAGTTATTTGATAATTAATAATTAATAATTAATAAATTAATTAAAATATTTTAAAAAATTAATTATTGAAGTAATTAAAATTATAAAATGACATAAAAAATATATTAATAGAAATATATATAATTAAAATAATTTATATTTATCTAAAAATTAAATTATATTAATGTAATTAAAAATTTTAAAATAAAAGTATAATTTTTAATATTTAATTAATTATATTTTATAAATTTATATATTTATTTACTTATATAAATTTTATTTTATTATTTATTATAAAATTATAATTACTTAAAATATAATTAAATATATTTTTTAAAAATTACTTAAATTTGTATTACAAAATATATGGATTGTAAATTAAAAAAAAAGAATAAGGATAGATTTAAAGAAAATTTAAAAAAATAGTAGTTTATAAGTTAGAAGTTACTTTAGATAACTTATTAAATCAGAACTTATAAATTATTTGAAAATAACTTATAAATTAATACGAAAAACACTTCTAAAGATTAATTTATAAATTATTAATTAAATTAATAAATTATAAGTTAACTTATTTATCATGAAACGTAACCTAACTATTTTTCTTAATCTTTCTTTCAATGGATTAGCAAATAGTCTATTCCTTTTGGCTGTAATGTTGAGGTCATCTGAATTAGACAGGTTAGTCCCTTTCGTAGGGAAATGTTCATAGTACATTAATTCACTTATAAAATAAAATGTATGAGAAAAATAAAAAATTAATGTGATTAATTTGTCATTTCATTTTTCAATACACGTCATATTATAAGTGATATATTATCATATAAATGCGTGTACAAAAATTACTTCTTAAGAGTTAAGTCTTGCGGCATATTTAATTGAAAGAGAACTTAATTTCATCTTTTGGCTACCGCAATTTGTACTTCTGTGTTAGATCCGTATTTTGCGAAGAAGTTCTAATAACTTGGATAAGTTACATTCAAATTTAATTCTAATAATAATCATATTATTTAATTTTTAATTAATAAATTTTAAATTATAAATTTATTTAATAAATTTAATTATTAAAAATATTTTTAATTAAAAATAAATATTTTATTGAAATTTTATTATTATTCTTATTATAATATAAATGTTATGTTTTTATTATTTATAATTTAGTCATTAATCATTTTTAAATCATAATATAAATCCTTAAATAGATTTGAATTTTAATTTTAATTTGACTTATTTATTATTCATCTCATATAAGTTGATTCATTTATAATTCAAATTTATGTAAAATATGTTATATTTATGTTGAGTTATTGTATCTTTTCAAAGATATTTATATATAATAAAATTTAAAATAATTTTTTATAGACTTCAGAACATATAAAAAAGTCTCTCTTGCTGTAACATAACAAAAAAAGAATAGTTAAAAAGATGAATTTAAATTCATTGAAAAACGAGCTGGGAGCAAAAATAATTGGAAGTCTATGTCATTCCACGGTTTCTCCAGCTAAGCAGGTCATTCCCTCTTGACATACGCATCTCTAATCAATGTCGAGTTAATCTCATGTTTCTTTTTTTTTTTTTTCCCATATAAATCTTGAAGTTGACTCGTTTAATTATTAAATACAAAAAAATAAAATGCCATCATTCCTCGGTCGTTGAATTGGTCAATTAAATCAAGATTCACAAAAACACATCTGGAATTAATATTAACCATAACTGTTATTATTATATATTTATTTAATATTATCATTTTTAAATTAGTGGATAGGAAAGATCCGGATGGAAAGCCATGGTAGTCCAACATCATGCCCCATGACTGGCTGTTGGTTAATGCCTTTTTTTCCCGTTGATACCATGAAAAGCCATAGCCAGAATGTCAGATTATTCGATTTCTATAACAAATTGATATTATATGTGCAATTGTTAAGACACGATGATGATCGACTTGTCTTTAGCCCTTTGTTAGTGGGGGGTATCTGATTCCAAACGATTCAACTCAATTGTTTAAAATTTGACACTTTTTAGGCGCTGCTCGCTCCCAAACGCGGAACGGCTTGGTTTAACGGCTCAGTGGTAACTCATATTGTTCGGATTAATTTATTTAATAAATATATTAATATAAAATATTTGTGTAATTTATTTAATATTTTTAATTAATAAAATTTAAATTATAAAATTATTTATTAATTTTAATTATTTTTTAAGTAATATTTTTAAAATTTTAATATAAATTTTTAAATAAATTAATATATTAACCTAAATTTGTGTAAGCATATATAAATATATTAATAAAATTATATTTTTACTTGTTGACTTTTAATATAAATTATAAAAAAATTATATATAAAATATAAAAAATTTTAGTAATTTCAATTGTCTCTAATTTTTTTAAACTATATTTCTAATTTCTCTTTCCATAATATTTCTTATAAATTAATAATTTATTATTTTTTAATATATTTTAAAAAAGGTAAAATAGGTTCATGTAAAAAAAATTAAGATGTTATAAATATATATATATATTATATTATCTTAATGTAATTAAAATGCAATATAATTTAAATGAAAAAATATACTTAAATAGTTAATACAATAAATAATTAATTCTATTAAATTTATATAAATATACAAGGAATACATAACTTTTATTTTTATAATTGAATATTAAAATAATTAATAAGAAAGATAATAAATATAAAATAATAAATAATATAATATAATAAATATAATTCTATATAGAATCAAATTTGTATTATAATTATATTTACAATTTATATTAATGATTTAATATTTATTTTATACAGTATCATTCTATTTATTATATAATTAAAAAATAAATATATTTATATTTATATTAATAAATTATATTTATTATAATTTTTAAATGGTGTGAATAAAATATTAAAGCAATTATTAGTTAAATTAAATAAAAATAATTTTGTATTTATATTAATAAAAAAATATGGAAAATTCTTCTTATTGAAGGGGTATGGATAATTAAATTCTCATAGTTTGTAGTCTTCGATTTTGACTATTAGTGAGTAATCAAACAACTTAAGGTAGTATTTGATTTATATAATATTACATTTTGAAGAAAGTATACATTCTTAAAAATATAATTTTTAAGAATTTAATTAATAGGAATGTAATAATCGTATGTTTGATTCACTATGAATTTTTCTAGGAATATTTTGCCAAATTCCCATATGTTATATTCCTATATTTGGTTTATATTTAGTATTCTCAAAAAATTTTAAATTATTTTAAAAATACCCTTATTAAATTTTTTATTATAAAATATAATATAATAAATCATATTTTTATTTAAAACTACTTAAATAATTAAAAAATTTAACATGTAATAAATTAAATCTTGATATTTAATATCTAAAAATTTATTGAAATATATGTAAAAGTATTTTATACTTTATTATGATTTACTATTTAATGTATTATGTTTTAACAATTAATATATTTTTTATTTAAAATAGAATTTAGTTGCTACCCTTGGTAGAAATTAAACACTATAATCTTATGTAGAAATAAGTTATGTATAAGATGGTTGTTTATTTGATTGTTTTGCACTATTTATCTTCATAAGGTATATTTATCATTAGGCATATTATTATTATTAGATCGATCTTTCAAAATGAAGTGAGTATATTTATTAAAGTTATTATTATAATATTAAATATACTTGATATTTCTATTTTTATAAATTTTATAATTTTTTATTGCTAAATCATTTCTATAATTATATTTTATACTAATACTATATTTTACTTATAATTTATTCTTCATAAAAATATTATTATTTTATATTTTTATGTATAAATATGCCTTTTTTGAAAAGAAATTCCAACCCTATTGCATTATTCTTCAAAGAAAAAATCAAATGTATATATAAATATATTAAGGTAATCTTTCAGACATTAGGAATAATAATAAAAAAGAAATTATAGTTAAAAAATTAATGTAATTTTATTTTCTAATAATAAAAATATTTTAAAAATAAAGTGATAATTATTTTCTAATTTAAATTAAAAACTATTTGATAAGGTGATAAATAAGAGAGAGAATTAAATATAAGGATAATTTTATTTTTTATTTTAATATTAATTTTTCCATCCTATAGGAATTTAAGATACCCATGTTCTCCCATGAAAATATTTTAAGATAATGCTAGGTTAAAAATATTCCTAAAAATTTCACATTGTTAAGTATTTTTTTTTTCAAACTTTGAACCAAATGACTCCTAAGGTGGCATTTGATTTACGAGACCTTATATTTCCAGAAAAATATATATATTCTTAGGAATCACATTCCTAGAAATTTAATTAATAAGAATATAATATTTTTATGTTTGATTCACTATAAATTTTTTTAAAAATATTTTAATATCACATTCCTATTTTGTGAGAATCTGAGATACCTACCTCTTTTCATTAGAATATTTTAAGGGAAATATGAAGATAATTTTAATATTAATGTTTCCATCCTATAGGAATTTAAGACACTCACTTTCTCTCATGAAAATATTTTAAGAGAATATTAGTTTAAAAATATTCCCAAAAATTTTACATTGTTAAGTATTTTTTTTTTAAAACTTTGAACCAAATAACCCCTAAGATAGCATTTGATTCATGGGACCTTACATTTCTAAAAATATATATATTCTTAGGAATCACATTCTTAGAAATTTAATTAATAGAAATGTAATATTTTTATATTTGATTCACTATAAATTTTTTTAAAAATATTTTAATATCATATTCCTATTCTGTGGGAATCTGAGATACCTACCTCTCTTCATTAAAATATTTTA